>CM034157.1:17131889-17662638 GCA_019776745.2 Taxus chinensis
CTAATCATTTATATCTATTCTATTTATGTAAAAAAATGCTCTGAGATATGAAACCAACCAAAAAAATCAATGTACGCTGTATATTTCCCAAAAATATTCACCTGTGTAGATCGCATGCCACAAAAACCACTGCGATTCATTACCCATCTAGAATCTTGTGACATGTCTAATGATAGGTTACCTGAGAAAACCCCTGATAAAAAATACAAAAAATTCACAGCATCACATAGATTAAGATGTTGTCAACAATCTTCAGTTTGAAAATTAAAGTGTTTCAACTTATCCAAGAGAAGTAACAATAAAAAGCCAATCTCTTCTTTAAGATAAATTGTGTACGTACATAGGGAGGGGGAGAGGGAGAGAGGGAGAGAGAGATTAGTAAGGATATTTCATTACTTAATTTACCAACAAAAATCTTAATTGTTCCCATCAAACACTTGAAAAATTAACTTGCCGTTTATCTTATGTATTTACATAAAACAGTCCAATATGCGCTTATAATTGAATTATTAAGTGGTGTAAACTGAAAGGAAAGACTTTAACATGAAAGTAGAGCAAGAAACTACTGTAAAACAACAAGAACAGAACTGTACAGGACAATGTTTTCCATAGAGAAACCCAATGTATGAAGAACTCTAGAAGAGTAAGGGATCGCCTCCTCTTGCCACTATCTCCTTATGATGTTGTAGGTGTACTGCCTTCTCAAGGCCTTCAAGGACATCCTTTACAATAGCAACATGCCCAAACACCTGTACAAAGCTCTGCAACTTGCTCAATTCCGCTTCCCTATCACACTCCCAACTCCTAAGACACACTCAAGTGACTCAACCAATAAGAAAGAACTCCTAGGAAACAATGAATTGATTTACAATGACCTGCAAGGGTGTGTTTGTACATGTCTAACATCATGAGAAGCTCGGATAGGAAGCTAGAAAGGCTCAGAAAAGCAAGAGACGCCATCTACAGCCATTACCCTACCCATTCGTTGCCTTCACGCTGCTCTGTGAGAGATGAAACCGATGGTTACCCAACCAGAGATAATTAAACCACCCTGGCAGTTATGGAACTGAATTTGAGGGAACTGATAGCTACGTAACAGCCGCCTGCATACACAGGTGGTTACATAACTGCCCCCTATAAATATCGGCGGATCTGTTACCTTTCACAGAACACTGCTTTCAACAGAAACCCACTTCAACCAACTTCATATTTAAGGTGTCAGAATCACCTCAGACATGATTCTGCCTTTTTATACCCCTGTACTATTTAGCTTTCTTCATTCTTGACTGAATCTCCTCGGAAAATGATCATTAGGAAGTGTTTCAAGTTACATGTGTAGTCTAGAATAGTGGCTTAGTTAGCATATCTTACATCATTATCTAATACGGATGAGAGAGAGAGATAGAGACATACCTCACTTGCAAAACATTTAGATATACACATCACAAATGTGAATAATCACTACAATAAAACATTTTTTACTGCACCCTACGCAACATAATTTCGTTAATATAAATCAATTCAGATATTAGTATACACAAAATAATCATAATATTTGGGAAAGGGCATTAGAACTATTACGGACTTGATGAATGCTTCTTTTCTATGTAATTGCAATATTGGTTAGCTGTCCTTCAATTGTTGGCTTTAGTTATGTATAGTGGGTGTTTATTTGCATGGAGTCCGATTCGCCATATCTAATCTTGTAATTTTATTCCAACCTCTATTTCTTGATATGATTCAACAAAATACACATGTTCACTAGACAAGACTGCCAAATCATTTAATGTGGCACAAGAAATTGGTCTCAATATTATGTCAATATTTTAAATAATCACTATATTGTGGCACGAGACTGATTATTACACAAG
The DNA here is from genome assembly GCA_019776745.2 of Taxus chinensis. Lineage (NCBI taxonomy): Eukaryota > Viridiplantae > Streptophyta > Pinopsida > Cupressales > Taxaceae > Taxus > Taxus chinensis. The sequence continues at coordinate 17,133,761 of CM034157.1, forward strand.
CAAGAGACAAGTTAATTACACCTAGGAATGGACAATATAAGTAAAAGAAAAAGTACACCTAGAAGTATCTTCAAATGCCATCTACATAAGATCGGCCACAATCCTTTTCAAGAGATGGCCCAAGTTCAACAATTACTAATTATGTCTCACAGGCAAGAGACCCTCATCCACTTACACAAAAGGCACCCATGCACTAACACAACCATTTTTGTCGTGTCAAGTACTTTGTAATTAAAACCTCATTTTTTGCAATAAGAAATTGACTGACGTAACCATTTTTTGTGGAAATGAATTTAGAAAAAGCATTTGACAAAATTGATTTATCTTCATAAAGAAAAGATTATGGATCAAATAGATTCATTGGTATTCATTTCTTTTCACGTGACACTTATTCCCTGTCATCCAATGTTCTTTAATATCAAGTCTAAGACACATGATTCTGGCATCATACATACATAAAGTTTGGTAAAACGAGAATCCAAATAAAACACCTTGAGTGAGAAGATTCTTACAATAGGAATTTCCCACTCTTGTACATACTTGTTTTACGACCACAGAGTTTTACTTTTTCTTAGAAAGAACCGCCTCATATTATTAAAATTTTCTATAAGCCATGGATTAAGTATTTTGAGAGACTGTTGTTATCTGAAGGTTTTTAAAGTCAATTAGACATGTTGACCACAACATTTTGAATTGCACTGAGAAAGTTGAGCTATTTTTCTGTAAACTTGATTGCAGTCTTCAGTTGCATGGTTTGACACTAATGTCTTTTTTTAGTACAGCCTGATTGAGCAGATAACAATCCTTGAACAATGTGAGGAAAGAAAGAAACTATATTAATGTCTATAGATGACCAAAAGTAGGTCTAGGGGACTGGAAGATGCAACAATTAACAATAGAAAGTTCTAGGAAGAGAATTCTATAAGAAAAATAAAGTTATAAAATTAGATAAAATAATAAATCAGAGGGCCACTGACACAGGTGTTAATGAAACCAATACAAATAGCAATGAAGGCAAACAAGAACCCCAAAAGCTTGTGCCAACGACAACTGCAAGGAAATCCCATATCTATGTTTGTGCCTGAAGTGGAGGATCCGTTGGAACCATCAACGATTACTATGAAAGATCTGATACGCTTGTCGAAGAGTATTCAAGGTCGAAGATGTTGCGCTGGGAGACCCTAGGAAAAAGCAATGCTTCCTCAAAAATATCTCCTAACATCCAAGGTCCGTGTAGCTCCTGTAGTAGAAAAGAAACTCATAATATATGTTTCTGTGGTCTAGATGCCAGTCAGTAAATAGTAGATCCATGTCATTGGAAAGGGGCAGAGCCATGCTAACAAGGAGGAACGCCACATTTCTTAGGGAGAGAAGGCTGGGGGATCTGAGTAACCCGTGTAGTAATGGAGCACTGAAACAAGCGTCACCTAACTGATCTATCCATTCTGATCCGTGAAGTACTAGTGTCCAAAGGGCACTTAGTGTTGCTAGTCACCTAGGTAGGTTGGAAATAAGTAGTGATAAACATCTGGTCTCTAAAGCCTATCGACCCCTCTGTAGGGATTTGTGTTGGACGGTGACAACCTCGCGGAGATAAAGAGCTAAGAACTGTTGATTTGGATATTTGAGGAAAGTAGATAGAGTTTTTTCCCAAGTCCCCATAGAGGCAGTGATATCTTCTTCGGATCTCATAGTGAACAGAGCATCTGAAAAAGAAGTGTTCCTCAGTCTCCTCCTGGAGGGAGCAAAGACTGAAAATTTCATCCTAATGGAGAACGTTATGATCAATTCCAACTTGTAGCTGGTGAGAACACACTCTCATCTAACCATGGCGAAATCTCAATCTATTGGACCAATAGCACTGAATATAGTGAGGGCGATGAAATATCATCCACCAATTGTAAGAAATGCTCGATATAAAAAGCAAGCTTGGGCCTGAATAATTCGAGGGGGTATCCAAGCGGCCTAGATATATTGTTTGTAGATGTCCACTCTGGCAGTTACAATGATAGCGTCCCTTGTAGGAAGTTGAAGCCCCCATGGACCTAAGTTTGTCGATGTAGAAAGTAATCCTAAAGATAGTCACAAGGCGTAATGGTTGGGTGGAAAATTTAGCTTCGACGATGCATTGAGGAATTCTTTGTTTGCAATGGATAATGCGCTATAGTAAGAGTTTAGAAAGTCTCAATACAGGCCCAAACAACATCCTCCAAGCTAAGTCCCTAAACCTCTAAACCATATAAAATTGTAGACTTGATGATTGTATCAAAAAAGCGTAACTTTGGAGGAATGTCCGGGAAGTGAATCTGAAAACATTGACGTTCCAAAACAAAAACAGAGGCATGATGAGCCAGAAAATTGGACATATAAGTAAGCGTAGGAAAACCAAGAGATCTAGAAGTTCCCATTAGTGTCGATCCACAAATCGCAATACTGGACCATTCAGAATGCTTCAGGTAAGAAGATTGAAAATCATGCACTTCTAGTCTGACAAATGTTCTCCACGAATAGATTGTTGAAATTCACATTAGGGAGAGCAAGGGATCCCATTGCAACTCCCTCTGTTCGCTCTAAGCCCTCGACAAATTGTGCAACGAAGACAATGACATCGAAATCTTGCAGGTATATATCTATAACCATTCATGGTGAATTTAAGTAATGTGCTATCTAACCTTGAAGTATGCTATCGGAAAAACTCCTCTAACTCAGCAATGTAAATGTTGAATAGGATTTGAGAGAGAGGACATCCTTGCTTGACTCCAATGGTGCTTGTCAAAAAGTTGGAGAAACCATGAGAAGTACGGTACTGTCCAAGTTGTAATGTCCCTTTTTCCCAAATTCGAAGGCAAATTGGATTTCCAGGCAATTCTTCTCCATGGTCGAATTAAAGAAGATAAAGGAGAGAGCAAAAATATGTCTATTAATATTTTTTAATATGTTTTAGCGTAATAGACTCAATTATATGGGTCGGCCTTGTATTAAGGAAAAATAAATAAATATAGGGGGTCGGCCAAGGCATAATGAAGGGACATAATGAATGGACATGTCTTTTCTATTTTGGCGCCAACCTTTGAAAAAGTATAAATAGGGGTTAGAGGAGTCATTTGGGATATGGACTTTTATTATGTAAATCTGATTTTTGAGAGTGAACTCTCATTTCTCACCACTTGGGACGAAACCCCCATGTGAGGTCCTTGTGAAGGACGAAAACCTCTCACTTTTGACTTTAAACAATTTCATATCTTGCAGATTATTATTATATTGAAGATCAAATTGTGTCAATCTGATTTTCTCATTTATTCCAAAAGTGTGACTTGTATCTAGTGTTATTTTTGAATTGTTGGATGATATTAGCATCAAATAAAATTCAATCTTCCAAGTCTAACTTGCATTTTAAAGCCAAATCTGCATTTGCACGCATTTCGAAGCATTTATTAGTGCAAATCGAACCATTTATTGGCTGCTGATTTCTGGATTGATAACAGTTAATTTCCAGCAGTTAGTAATTTGCACAAATCAATTCGATTTGGCCATAATTCAATTCAAAATTAATTAATAATTGTTGATAAAGGTTTGTGGATGCTTGTTGATGATTTTTGGCTCTTATTTCGATAAATTCCTTCCGTTGTAATTAATTTCCAGTCTGCTGCAATTAAAAATCAGAATTCTGGAAATTTTGTTTAAACCCCCAAAAAGGGTTATTACAGTGGTATCAGAGCCTGATTCTCTAAGGGCCTGAGGGAAAATTCAATGGATAAATTTAATAAGGAGACAAGAAAGACTCCCGGAATGCCATGGACCTTCTTCAGCCATGTCTATCCAAAATCTAATTAATATCAAGCAACAATGGAAAACAACCCGAAGAATCGAGTCTGAAGACCAGAGTTGAAGTCATATGAAGAAGATCCAAGCACCATGGGAAAGAAAATGTTGAAGCAAGCTATAAGGAATACATGGCTTTTCCCAAAAAATCCGTGAAGCAATGTCATTCACAGAGTTCATGGAATTGGATAGTGGAAGATCTAGGCCTAAGCCTAGGCATGCCATTTCACGAAGGGAGAAAGAAGAGAAGCTTCCAAGTTGCATCAACAGAGGAAGAATAGAATCCAAAGAACAAGCACCAAGGGAATTCGTTTGATATCCTTTCAATTTGGAAGGAAACCCAAAGTTTATTGGGTATGGAGCAGCCCTTGGAAGTGATAGAAGCTTGTTGTCACTCTTGTCAAAGAACGAAATCATTGACTAATATTCAGAACAACAGTACAAAGGAGGATGTTTTTGAGGAGAAAACCATGGAACATGATGCCACAAGAAGAGGAAAGTATCAGATTTACATATGGGAGAAGACAAGTTGTCAATGGAAGATCAATTTCCAGGCAAGAATGAAGACCAAGAGCTTGCTGGAATTCCCAAAGCAGCAGCTCGTTGGAGGCAAATTGAAGGCATACATAATCATGGAGAGAACTATGAAGAAGTTCCATGCATAGGAAATTCGAGGTATGATGACATTTTACCTTATTTTATACCGCTGCCATATTCATATCATAATGAGGGTTTTGTCAAGGAAGCATTAGACAAATGTATAGTGAAGGCAAGCACCCAGAAAACAAAGGAGCATGGAGGTAAGGTGACTTTAGAATTCAGTTTACATGCATGATTTGAACTCAGAATTTCTGAGTATTGTGGGCAGCATTCTGGAAGTATGAGAGATGGCACACATCACCAATTTCCCATGAGGGTGAAGAATCTTCTTCATGATCAAAGGGACACCATCTTTATCAAAGAGGGCAGCATGCATCAGCTTATTGGAGAAGAATTACCAAGAAGGTTGGAACCAAACAAAGCTAGAACAAGGAAGATACATAAGGCAAGTATGATGCTTCGTGGTGGCCACTCAACAAAGGAAGGATTCAATACAATTATGGCCAAGAGCGTTTGATTCCATGAATGCATTCACACCACATGGTAAAGGGGCACCACATTATTCAAGTTACTTTGATAAGTCACATACAAGTTGATATGGAATGAGTGTTATTCCTTTGATCCGGGCATAGTAACTCAGCTGAGTTTGAAAAGAATGATTGAGAGCAATCAAGGGGTCGGTTTATGGTGTCATAAGCTTGCCATTACGGGTTTTTATGCTGCTGTTTTGAGACAGCAGTCACATCACATGCTTCTGGAGGTAAATCCATCATTTACAGTATTCGGATATGATGCAAGTCACTCAGATTTAGTGCAGCAGTCCTATCTTGAAATAAATCCATTCTTTTCATGGATGAAATGTTATGAAAACAAGCCCTTTGATTCCATTTTTGAACAGCAGTCATATCAGGGAAGAATTTCTCTCTTACTGTGGGCGATATGTGCAAGGAAGGGCCCTATACTCGCTGGTTCTGATCAGCAGTATCATCCAAAGAAAATTTCACTTGTTTCTTGGTTTGCACATGCTAACAACTCTCCATTTCCAATTGATTTGGTGCAGCAGTCATTGAAGAGCAGATTTCCGCTATGTCACCATGTCAGAAAGGTTGAGAAGGATCCAAGAAATGAGGGTAACAAAGGACCTTTAAGTAAAAGCATGGAAGTTGAGATGGGTGGGCTCCTCTTCACCATCATATGCATTCCATTCCAGCTGGAAAAGGTATGTGAGATGACTGATTTATATGGTAGAAGCACTACTCCTTTCCAAATTTGCTTTGTATGCAAATATATGCAAGTTGGGAATGTTTTGGGAAGAATTCATTATAATACTCTTCTTCACAAATCAGCCCTTTGGAAAAATTTATTTTTGGTTGGGGTTGTGCAAATTCCACCACTCCATGAGTTTAGAAGAAAGGCTAAATCAGATTATGAGTTATTCACAAAGAGAATGTACTTCCTAAAGTTACTAAAAAATGAGGTAATGGTCTTGTGGTTGTTGGGATGGAGAAAGAATACCATATTTCTTATCTACAAGAACGCTGCCATAAGCTTTCGTATGGGCATCTTCAAATTTTTACCAGCTGAAATCTTGTGGCCAACTTCCTTAGTATGGATGACAAAAGGAACTTTGAAGGTATGTTGTGATTTCATCTATTATATTCTCCTTCCTACTGCTGATCACAAATTTTCCAGCCACTTAACAAAGAAGGAGCCTCTAAGCACATGGTGGAGAGGGTACCAAACACTTCTTGGTTATGGAAGTCATCTTGCAGCTCTCATTCAGCCACTTTGGTGTTATTTCCCTCAAGGAACCAATGGTCTAAACATGGGAGAAAGATGGGATGGCAAATGCTTTGACCCAAGGGTCAAATTGAAGGTGGTCCCACCGAAGGAGTACGCTGATTTATTCATTTTCAGTTTGTTCTTCTCCAAGCCTTGGTTCTTACAGTGACATTTCTATAGCTGGAAAATGTATTTCCTACATAATGACACTTTTGCACTATTTGGAGGTGGAATTCTAGCTTCCTTCATCTTGTATTTTCAAGCAGAGCGAGACAACAAGAAAGAGATGATGGATCACCATTGTTTGGATGGTAATTTTTCAAAGAAGCAGCTGAAATTTGTTTAGGATCCAGGCACTAGTAATTGTTCGAGGACAAGCAATCTTGAGAAGGGAGGACTGTAATGTCCCTTTTTCCCAAATTCGAAGGCAAATTAGATTTCTGGGCAATTCTTCTCCATGGTTGAATTAAAGAATTGGTGTCCCCAAATTTCACCCTGAAATCTGAGACTACCCCATGTTAAAAATTTTTGTACTTTTAAAATAATGGGTCGTTTTGTGTTTTTATTGCCAGAAAGTGCCTGTATTGCGTCAAGACATTCCCAGAGAGTCATATAAGCCAATTTCGACAAATACCCAAATGCCCAAATTCGTTATATTCTGTCGTTGGGGTTTGCCTGCGGGAAATTTTTATTTAATTATTTTAGCCCCGTTTGAGGCAAATTGTGCTCCGGTTTAACCCTGTTGTGAGGTTTTACATGTCAATATTCCCATATACCAGTAGGGTTTTCACCAGGAATGGATCCTGGGCTTTGTCTGTGACTTCTTGCAACGTTTTTCGTTTTTGTGTGTTTTTCTCTGTGAAATTTCTCTAGGTCAATTCCTTTGCCGGTTTAGTCTGTTTTCTTGCCTGGAGTATCTGGAGATCATCTATGGACGTCATGCTAGAAGGAATTTTCCACAGGAAGTCTGGTTCTCTTTAAAAAGACAAAGTCATGCACCAAAAGGCCTCTTCCGGGCAAGTCGCATTTTTGGAAAAGGAAGGTTTTAAGTTGCAATGGGATTTTTGGTAGCAGCAGGCAGGTGGGAATTTTGTACCTGCCTAGCAGGGTACTTTTTCCCATGGAAGCAAATCACTTAAGTCACAATGGGAAAATTAGAGGCAGCAGCGGGAGCAGGCGGGAATTTCTTACTTAGTGCCTTGCAGGGATTTTGAAAATTCCCATTCCCATTTAAAATAAAAGAAAATCACTTAAGGTATTGATGGGATTTTCTTTCCTGTCTTGCAGGGTAAAAACCATTATGAAAGTCAAACAACTTAAGTGGATCATGGGATTTTTGGAGCTGCGGTGCAGGGTAATAATCCCATCCCATTATAGAAATGCCTTCATGTCAAAAAGTGTGACCCCTTTTGGGAAAGAAGAGCAGCTTTAAATTAATTAGTTAATTTCTTTCTCCAATTTTGGCGCCCAAGCATGAGGAAAAGTCAACATGAGGAAAGTGGAAAAGGGATTAGAAATAGAAATTCTAAAATTAAATAAATATTATTTATTTAATGCAGCCCCTTCATGCAAAAAGTGCGACCCCATTTGGAAGAAGAATAATACTTTTTAAAGTATTAATTGATTAAATTAATTCCTATTTTTAGCATGGATAAGGTCAAAGCATGACTGTGAAGCTAAAGTGAACTAGAAGTAGAGAGCTAAAATTAAATTAAATTTAATTTATTTAATGGCAGCCATGAGCATGCACAAAATAGGCGCCCCATTTGAAGAGAAAAAGCATTATTAATTAATTAATTAATTGCCAGGAAATAGGAAGACAATAATTAATTATAGAATGATGAAGGTTATATAAGCATGGGCTGCCATATTAATGAATTAATTAATTCTTTAGCAAAGGAAGTGCAGCCCAGGCAATTTTGGCACCCCATTTGAAGAGGAATTTTGCTCAGAAAAAGGTGTAATTCACTGCTGGAAGCTTCAAAGTTTGGCACCTAGGTTTGAAGGAGCTTGATTTGTGTCTGATTAATTGTCTGCATAGTGATACAGGTGCTCAGGTGAAGTTGATAATAATTCATGCTTGCTTTGCATGCAAGCAAAACATCAAATTTTAGGGCAGCAAACTTGATATATGCAGATTTTTATGATTAAAATCAAGTGTTCATGTTCCAGGTTGCCATCTTTGTCTGAATTAATTGCAGGAATTCATTACAGGTGCTTTTATAAGAGAAAGGGAGCTTAAATCAATGTCCAATACATTGAATATATCCTCCGAATCTGAAGAAATTCCAGATCTGCACCAATTGTAAAGAATTCCGGCCGAATAAAAAGAAAAAGAGTTGCTCAGACAAAGATTGATCCAGCCATGGCAAAGCGGGATGAAAGAAAAGCTCAGCGGAATCATGCATAGCTTCTAGATTTTGAACTGACACCGGAGACACAGATCCAGATCCAGATCTCATAAATTACAAAAGCTCCCGGTACAAATTCATCCTCTTGTTTCGAATGCAGCCCGTGAAGAAGTCAGTGCATGGAGAATTCCTTCCAGGATCTTGTGCATGTGCTCCCAATCTTCCAGTTGAAGCCTTCATTGAATTTGCATTCACCCGGAGTGCTTTCCAGAATTTTTAATTGCTCATATGCAATTAAAAATAAAAATGATGAGTTATTTACGGCAAACATTGCACTGATGCATGTACTGGAGAAGAACTACAAAAGCTTCAAGGATAAGAGGGAAGACAAGGCAAAGGCAACACCCATAAGCCAAATTCCAGATCCAACCACTTCCAGATCCAGCTGCTTCCAGATCCAGTTTGGTGAGAATCAAAGGAAAAAGAATCAACTGCATGCAGAATATGAAAAAAGAACAAGACTGCAGCTTTCCTCTTTCTTCTTCTTTCTCTTATTTCCTCCGACAAAGTAATTGAGCGATCAATTAAATTATAAAACTTAAGTGATTGGTTTAAAAGCCATTACTTGAAGAAGTCAACTACTTGGAAATAGGTGGCAGACATGCAAAATAGAAGGTTCTATCTTCAGTTGCAAATCATGCATGTCATGCAAAGAGGAATTCCAGGAGGGAGATTGCCAGTTGTTTCCTTTCCGACTTCCACATGTGTCAGTTCAACTAAAAGCTTCCTATTTGTAATTTCCCCTCTACATGCTATAAGTAGAGGAAGAACCTACGGGTTAAAGGATCAGAATTTGTAAGCAACATTCTTGTGTTCCAGACTTTGTGCTGAAACCCCTGATAGCTATTTGAAGCAAAGGAATACAAAGGAGCAGATTTCCGGAGAACTTTGTGTCACGGTGCATTTTGTTTCTAACTTTTTGTCTTAGATCTACTTATAAACTTTGTGTTATTTTAGATCTAGATCTGAAAGTTGCCTTTGCTTATAATTCTGTGTGTTGATATCTATTGGTTCTGTCTATGTGCATGCAATCAATTCTGTTATCTATTGATTGGATTACACATCTTCCCTATTTCTTCCTGTGTTTTATTATTTCCTTCTTTATCAAATATTTCCTTTCTTTAAACAGCTGCTTACTTGCTGCAAAACTATACAGCTATGGTTCATGAGCTGCATGGTTAAAGTAAAACCCCATATAGATACTAGCATATTTTAATTGACAAATCTTACACGGGAGCCTCACCGGTAAATGAGGGAGATTTATCTCATGACTGCCTAGGTTTTCAGCTATGTAGAAAATCTAGCCAACATACTTAGGCCTTCAATTCTATGGGCCGGCCTTGTAGTCTAAGGCCCAATAAATCCCACATAGGTGCTATAAGCCAAGGAGGGACGTTAATGAAAGCCGACAATGACCCCTAAGGCACAGTATCTCTATCCCTATACTCTTGGCGCCTTTAGTTTCTTTGAAAAATTGATAAATAGGGTTCTAGATGCAGTCATGTATTAGATAGGACGGTGTAGTACTGTTCATTTGAAATCTCTTATATTGATAGTGAACTTTTATAGCTCTCCACTTGGCACCAAACCCCCTGGCATTACAACCATTGTGAGGGACGAAGTACCTCGGTCACTTGCTTGACTTAAAACCATTTATAATCTTGCTTTTTCCTAAAGGCCACTCCTGGGATTCTGGCTAAGACCTACATCTCTTTGCATGTTGGTACCCCTTTTAGATCCACTTACAACCCCATAATAATGGCCCCTTTGCCATATCTTTGTATATGTGCCTGGCTTTAGTTTGGTCTTGTATTTCTATAACCTTATTTCGAGAGATGATCAATATATTGGCCATATTAGCTCACATAACTTCCCCAAAGACTCCACCATAGCTAAGTTTCACGAATAATTATACCTTTCCTCAACTGAGTTTTTGTCTGAGAAACTTTTATTGGTTTGGGATTTATTAGGACTGGTTGGCGAGTGTGCACAAAGTTAGCTTTAAACCACTAGATTGAGCTATAAGGTGGTAGTTGTGAATTAGGTGTATATAGTTGGACATTTAGTGCCATGTGGCAATTCTAGATTGGTTCCTATAGAGCTACTACGACCCGAAAGTAAGAAATTTGAAAATATTTCCAAATAATGGGGGTGAAGTCACTGTTACGCAGGGATGTGCAATCCCCATCTCCAAGTTGTCCTGGATGTTCCGAGGACGGGGACGTTTATGCCCCCCACATCTTGGAAAATGTAAAAAATCCCATAGGGGATTCATTCTTCCTGAGTTTAGGGGATGCACTTCCCCAGATGTTTTGGGTGCTTTGTGAAATGCCATCCAGGGACATTGTGACGTCCCAATCTATCTAAAGATGATCAAGGCCCAACAATTTTTTTTTTAGGAGATTTTGTTTAACAAGTCGTGTTGGTCCATAAAGGTGGAAGACTTGTTTTTCATTGTCATATTGATATTGTTGATGTATCATTGTATCTTTATCTAGTATGAATTATGAATGTACCTCGAGGATTCTCAGTTTCCAATTTCTATGTTAATGTTAACGGCACTCTAATACGGAGCCACGGATTGAAAGTTATAACACTTGCAAGTATTAAAATGCTAGCATTTTTGGGCCTTGGACCTTATGTGATGAATAATTGGAAAATGGTTTCAATCTTCAAACTTGTCAGTTTCAAATCTTTGTTTATTGACAGTATTCATGTTATATTGTAATATATATAAATGTTGCATGATGAGTTTTTCATTAGACTGTCCCTAAAAATTTTGATAGAAAATTGTCATCCTGGAAACCCCATACTGTCATCCCGGAGCCTTAGGTAACTATGGGTTATGTTGGTTAAAACTCCTCTCAGTGTCATTAGGCTAAAGAATTTTCCTATTTATATAATTTGTCATGTTCCTTTTTTAAATAAAGAAAAAATAATAAAGTTAATATTATAAGTTGTCTAAATGACTTAAATTTTTTTACTGCAAGGAAAATGACAACTTAATATTACTTTGTTATTATTAGAAGGTGAAAAGAAAAGGCATGATGAGAAGGGAAAAGTAAAACTTAAGTTGCCAAAGGGATGTTTTTGGTTGCTTTTCCTTGAAAAGCATGAAAGTGAAAATTATAAAAGTGGGTCTGCTTGGCAGGACTGTTTGATCACTTTTTTAATCAACTATCACTTATTTTGTGAGTTTGAGTATTCCGTTGGTAGCTCCCAGCTTCAGAGTGACGAATTTTATGCCTGTCTGGCCAGTTGGAGCATCAAAGGATTAAAAATCCTCTTGTGGAACTTTAGAGGATGAAAACCCTTCGTCAGCCAATTTTGACTGCGCAAAATTAAAAAAAATAAATAAATAAATAAAATAAAAATGGAAATTTTGAAATTTTTCAAAATTTGCTACTTTGCGTGGTTTGTCACTTTCATCACGACCGTCTCATTTTTGTGATCGTTTCGGTCTTTGTTTCGTCCTTTTCGGGTGAGAACTCCTCCCGCCAGGCATTGAACTGCGTTAAAATTAATTAATTAATATTAATTAATTAATTACTCTTTGTTTGATAAAATTAATTTTTAATAACTTTGGAGTATTTAATTAAATAAATATTAATTAAAATTCATTCGACAAGTTTTATTTTAATTGCCGGGGAAAAATAAGCTTCCGCTTCCCATTGCCGGGAATGCCAAATTGGCTTCCCGGGCCCGGATTTCCCCTTTCCTGGCAAAATTGTTTTAAATTCCCGCTTGTGGGATTTCTTCCCCCAATTGCCAAATTAATAAATTGGCAAACGGGCAAGAAATCTCCCGATTTCCCACATGGGGAAATTGAACGGAGATTGCCAGCCCACTTTGCCATTCCCATTGGCAATTGGCCGTTGCTTTCCCCATTTCCCCTGGCAATTAATTCCACTACCCGGGAAGAGGGGAAGTCGGTTTAACCTTCATAAATTCCTCCGTCGAACTCGTTGGAAAGAGTCGTACGAGGCTTTCTAAAATTGCTTCTCACTTCTTCTAAGGAACACATAATATTTTTATCACATTCCACAATACTGTGAACGCCATTGTGAAGGAGAAATACAAGAGGACAGTCCAAAGAAAGAAATAGCTTTCCATGCAAAAAAAGAATTAATCCACAGCCAAGGGGAAGCAAAGATAAAGCATTCCACGCAGCCAGAGGGAAAGAAAAAAATGCAAGAATACAAAGAATTTCCCACGCATTTTTAGAAAGAGGAAGAAAGCCCAGAAAACAGTACCAAGAAAATTCATGCAGGACCACGCATAAAGGCCCAAAAGATTTTCCACACATTAGCCAAAGGGAAAGGACAAAAGCAGCCCACGCAGAAAAAAGGCCAAACTCATTTCCTAACATTTCCATGCAGCAGTTCAAGGAGAGAGGAGATTCAATGCATGACTGGCATAAGAAAAAATTCCAAGGGTAAAATAAGGAAAAACTCTACGTTTGCACAGGTTTTTACCACAGCAAAAGTTTCAAAAAACGCATTTTTTGGAAAAAAGAAAATCTTTCAAAAGGATTCCACGCATTGGCAAGAAAGTCCACGCCAAACAAGGAAGTTTCCACGCATTGGAAGAAAGAGAACAACTTCACAGTCCAAAGCAAAGCATTTTGTTTTTTCCCACGCATTTGAAAGGAAGAAGGTCTTGGCCACCAGGTCAAAAAGATCTTCACATGTTTAAGAATGATCAAAATTTCCCACGCATGAGAAGGATCTTCACACATTGGTCAAGCTTTCCAACATTCCCACGCAAAGAAGTAAAAGCAAAGAAAAGAATCAAATCCATGCCATTTGTAACCAGAAAAAAAAAAGCCAGTTTCCACACGCATTGAAAAAAGCATAAACAGGTCAACATAAGACAAAATCAACTCAGTTGTATATGCATTGGCAAAGGAAACAGATAATCCAAAGGAATCCAAGCATTCCACACATTGGAGAAGATTTCTGCGTTAAATTTTTAACATAAGGGTTGTCCACGCAGGTAAAAGACAAAAAAAAAACCAGATTGAAAATCAACAGTCTTGAACTCTAGGAAGGAAAATAGTCAAAGGTACCGGTCAAAGGAGGAAATCAAATGCATTGTTCACACATTCGCAGAAGGATTAAGCAAGTGTATTCACACATCGATCAGAAGATCGCAAGGAAGAAGTGAATCTCAAAGTACACAGTTATTTAAATCAGACCATTTTTACACATATCAGGGAGAATTTGCTGTGGAAAATTAAATAAAAATCAATATTGAACTCGGGTGATTTCGTTTATTTAAAATAAATAAATAAATAAATAAGTTGTCGCCCGAGTCGGAATTCAAACCTAGTCTCGGTGTGTGATTTTGTAAACAAGACTAGTTATTATTATTATTATTATTATTTTTAAATAATAATAATAATATTAAAACAAATCATATTGTTCTTGCATTGACAGGGGTTTCGGAGACTGAGACCCGACCCCTGTTTGCATTGTTTTGCGTGCCTGAGTCATTTTTCTGTGAAATTCATAATGGCCGAAAAATCTAACAAATCTGCAGGAAGATCGAGGAAGCCAGTGGAGAAATCGAACAAATCCGCACTCAAGTATGAATTCCAAGGAATCATCCCTCCCAGTTCCATTAAGTCAGCATATGACAATATCACTGATACAAATCTGGGTCACATCAATGTGCAACAATTCTGTGAACGGGTGAAAACTGAAGGCAAAACCATATTCTCGGATAGGCTTTACCATAGTGGTCTACCTCAAGCAGCAACATTTCCTGTCTCGGTGCAGTGTCCAGAGTTGGTTATCGCTTGTGCTGAGCACTATGATCCTGAGAGACGAGGAATTTTTAAAGATAATCGCGAGCCTTTCCTCTTAATCACACCAGAGCACATTGAGGAATTGCTCGGCATACCTGACTTTCCTGAGAATGTGGATATCACTCGCCAGTCAGCGCAAGAATTTTGGGATGAGGAACCCCTTGAGATGGAGCAAGATGGTTAATAACAACTGGTTAGTGACCAAGAGGCCTCGAATTGACAGGCTTCCCAAAGAACTGTACCGCGTTGAGTTCGTGGAAGAAATCGGGGACATGATTACTCTCCTAAGTCGAGTTTTTGGTTTACCCTCTGCTAGGATTTTCCACCCATGGATGTATCAGTTTATCTGTATCATCCTTGCCAAGAAAGAGTTTGTGGATTGGGCCACCATCATCAGTAACACCCTTCACAAACAATTGATAGAAGTTAAGATGACTGGATGCTTCTACATGACATCGTATCTGACTTATGCAGTAGCAAGAAGAAAGCTATTTTCGGGACTTGAAACGAGAGGAGTCATGGGGCCGTCAAATAGTGTTTTTCATTATTACCCGCAACTCAGTTTCAAAAATAGCTCTCACCATTTTAGAAGAGTCAACGATGCATTCACCTTCCGCGTGATTCGGAACCTGAATCGGAATACAGAGGAAAGATTTTCTAAAGAAGCCATGAGTGTCATTTCCCAATGGGGAACATGGTTTATTCAATTTTCATCCTTTTCCTACATTCACGTGAGTGGCTTTGCTGGTACTCTGTGGAAGCTTCCTAAGTACGTCAGTGACAGATGGGCATTAATGGAACTTGCGCGACAACTATTCCAAGTTCACTATCTTCTCAGTGACAAGCACCGTTCAGGAATTCATTTCCCAATCCAAATCAGGGAATACCAATGTCCAAATCTTTTCAGTGCACAACTCATGGAAAAAGAGTTCGCTCTCATTACAATCCATCCATATGTGAAGAGAGCCCAGTTTGATATCAATGGATATATGCAGAAGATTCTTGGAGCAAAGTATCAACATAACCCTACCATGGAAGATTTCTGGGCTGCCTGTTCGGACGAACATGAAGTAAGAAGACGAGAGTTTTCTCGCCTAACACTTGCTCAGATCAAGGCCTTCCACATCAAGAACCCTCCCGATTCATTCATAAATGATGATGAAGATGTCATTGATCCCTCATATGATGCAGTTGCTTTTACCCCATTGCCTCGAATTGACTGGACCAAAAGAGATGAATTTTCTCTTGATAGCAAGAATCAACCGATTCTTGAAAGAAGCATATCTTGGTACGACAGAGAACTTGCCAAGTTACAATCAATTCAAGATCATGCTTCAGGATCACAAAAATTGCCAACACGAGGAGGCCTTCATTCAACCAAAGCCTCTTCTCGATCAACCTCTGTACCATCCAATCATACACAACAAGCAAGAAAGGAGTGGTTGCCAAAATCCACTTCGCCAAGTAACGTGTCACGAGGAGAAAAATCTAAAGATCCTAACCCCGAAGAAGGAAGAGAGCGTGTATCAGGATTTTCTACCTCGAGTAGAGATTCTTCTACCCACATTGTTAATAGTGCTCAGAAGCTCGTGGCAAACGATCCTCAGCCATGCTTCGAACAAGCGTCCACTCAGGTGCAGGTAGTTCAAATATCAAACACTTCGGAGCATGTAGTTCATGAAGGGATTTCCCAAAATCTCCCGAATAATCAGGAGGTGGATATTGAGGTTGTTTCTCCTCAAATCGAGGTCGTAGATAGGATTCAAGCAGGATCTCATGATGTCGAGAACAATGAGAATATTGATTTGAGCTCTAGGATTTTGTATGCGGAAATAGTGCATGATACTCCTTCCTGGGTTGATTCCGAGGTTAAGAAAAGGAAGAGGGTTGTCAAGGCAATTGACATTGATTTTGATGCCCTTTTCAAACTTTCAAATGATGTCATTCCAAAGAAGCCTAAGGTGCTTTCTCGAATAATGGTGGATAATGACGGAAATAGATTTACAGATCTCGCCATCCCACAAGTTGATAAGGAGCGTGATGCCATGACACCTGCTGATTATGAAGTTTCCAGACTTGGACTTGGGAGGTCTACATTAGAAAGTGACATGGCGATGGCTCGAGATTCAATTGATATCGTGCTAAAGAGACTTGAGAAATATAAGTCTCAGAACTCTCAGCTCAAGGCCGAAAAGAATCAATTGGTGGAATATGTTCAACATTTGATAAATCCCATATCATCCACTTTCCCAGTACCTGATGCAGTGGCTGCCCCTGATGAAGAAACTCTCAATTTGTCAAAAGAAATAAACACATTAGGCCATGTCACTAAAACTTGGCTTTCAGAGATTCTCGTTTTAGGCCAAGGGATGATCAAGACCGCGGTTAAGCTTCATGAAGATGTCAGTGCGTATCTTGATCCAATTCTTTCTTTCAAAGAAACTTTTGTTTCTAATATATCAAATTTGGATGAGATATTGCCCAGTTTGCAGGAGATGACAAGTATGGAATCCTCAGTTTTAGCCATTGAAGGAATTCTCGAATTTGAACATCGAGGGACACGTTTTCTTTGGTGTCTGCATCTCAAATCAAGGAAGATGCTTCTCGAGGATTCTATGATCCATTATGAGAGCATGTGCAATGAAGCCTTCACTTCACTCTCCTTGATTCAAGAATTCATAGCTGAGATTCCTTGCAACCTCGTAAATGAGCATAATCAAAGGTGTTCATCGGAGCAGGTGGAAGAGCAATTTTCACAATTGTTTAAGGACATGTACACTCCCGCCAACAATTTCTCGTCAGTTTCAATGGAGCGGTGCATCAAATTAAAGAACTTATTTGAGAACGCTCAATCCAAAATTGTTAATTTAAATGATATGCCAAGTAGGATTCTTGAATTGCAGGTATTTTATGAGGCTATTCTTCGACCAAATGAACCTCCAGAAGAAGAAAAAATGTTTGAAACTTTGGGAAGGTTTAGATCCTTTCAACTGGCAAAAGCGGCAGATCCTAATTTCACCGGCGGTTCAGGGAGATAATTTTCTTGGTATCTAACGAAGTGGGAGAGTCCATTTCTCATACGCTTGAGATAGGTGGACCCCATTTCAATGGATAAGGCACTGGTTATTATTGTATATTTTAAAAAGTGGATTTTTAAGAAAAGGATGTTGTTATTTGTTTTCGGGAAACTGTGGATATCTTAAGTGATTTCTATTTTTGGGTTGTCTTTGATAAAGTTGGTTTGAAAAAAGTCAAAGGTCACTTAAGTGCCTTATTTAATGATCATGTTAAACCCTAACTACTTTGTAACCAACTTTTGGGTTATAAAAGGAAGTGAGGGGCTCATTTGTAAAGGTGACTTTGAGAGAGGAGAAGAAAATACTTTTGTGTGCAAGCTTTGTTTCAGGAAGAAACTTTGTGTTCTTTTGTGAAAACATTTTGGAGTTAATGAAATATGAACTTTGTGTCTCATTCATTGTCTCTTGTAACATTTGATGTTCTTATGTTCATTAGATGTTAGTGTTTGAATCTTGCATGCAAATATTATCTTTGATCTTATTGTCAACGTTATTAATCTGTTGTTCTAGTTCACAGTGATCAAGCTCTGATTATCTACTTGCTCATGT
Source organism: Taxus chinensis (assembly GCA_019776745.2). Taxonomy (NCBI): domain Eukaryota; kingdom Viridiplantae; phylum Streptophyta; class Pinopsida; order Cupressales; family Taxaceae; genus Taxus; species Taxus chinensis. The sequence goes on from CM034157.1 coordinate 17,151,811, forward strand.
GTGTTCCCTTTTACACATTCTTGTTTAGCTAACTCAAACTCTGTTTTATTTGTGTTAGTTATTCATCTTTCCTCTTCATGCAATATTAGGCTCTGTTTTTACCTAACTCTTGCATGTTCTTTCAGTTCATTCCATTCCACTCCTTTCCTTCATTCCATTCCATCTCCCTCATTCACTTTTTCTTTCCATTGATGTTCCAAAACACCCCCCACATACAATTTTGAATGTACAGATGTAAATACAGTTTTGGTTTTCAATAAAGGCAGCCTCACCTTCATTGAGGAGGGACTTCGTTCCCACACTGTTGCATGTCATTTGCATGCGTGCAAATCCATATGCTAAGCAAATCACTTAAGTGAAAGATGGGATTTTGGAGCTCCCTGGAAGGGTAAAAATTCCCATTGCTTTGCCTTCTTATTTTTAACATGACTTCTAGCCAAAAAGTGCAACCCATTCTAGCATAGCTAAATGCCTAAAAGCTGACTTATTTTTTTAATTGTCGGGAAGCATCCAGTTTTGGCACCTAGGGTTGGAGAAGCTTTCTTTTTATTATTCAGAGCATCTGCATGTTGATGTGAGTGCACAAGTGAATAAAATAATATTTTTAGCTTGCTTGGCATGCAAGCAAAGTCTAAAAATAGAGGGCAGTAGGCTTTATAATCAGATCCCAGTGAAGAAATTAGATATTCACGCTATGGACTGCATACTTGTCTGTATTATTTGCAGAAATAATTCATTTATGCCCATATTGATGAAAAAAGAAGTCAATATCTGATACATTGAATATATCTTCAGAATCAGAGGAAGAAATAGATTCAACTCTCATAATTGCAAAGGCTTTCGGCAAAAATTCATCCTCTTGTTTCTAATGCAGCCCATGTGGAATTCATTGCATGGAAAATTCCTTTCAGGAGCTTGTGCATATGCTTATAATCTTCCAGTTGAAGCCTTCATTGAATTTACTTGTATTTGCCTTCACCCGGAGTGCTTTCCAGAATTTAAAATTGCTCATATGCAATTAAAAATAAAAGGTGATGAGTTTTGTCTGAATTGTTTACGACAAGCATTTTACTAGTGCATGTACTGGAGAAGAATTGCAAAAGCTTCAAGGATAAAAGGGGAAGATAGGTCAGAGGCAACACCTGCAAGCAAAATCACAGTCAGCTGCTTCCAGATCCAGTTTGGTGAGAATCAAAGGAAAGGATTCAATGACATATGGGAGAAAAAACATCTCAGATTCAAGGCAGAGATATCATTCAGATCATTCATGAGGCAGAGGTGCAATACAGGTTGGATCAGCATGCAGTGTATGGAAGAAGAACAAGACTGGGAGTGTTGCAACAACTTTCTTCTAATTTCTTCTCCTCTTTCTTCTTCTTTCTCTTATTTTCTCCGACAAAGTAATTGAGTAATCAATTAAATTGTAAAACTTAGGTAATTGGTTTAAAAGTCGTTACTTCAAGTTACTGGAAGAAGTCAATTACTTGGAAATAGGTGGCAGACATGCAAAATAGAAGGTTCTATTTTCAGTTATAAATCATGCATGTCATGCAAAGAGGAATTCCAGGAGGAAGATTGTCAGTTGCTTCCCTTTTTCATAGCTTCCACATGTGGCAATTCATTAAAAACTTCCTATTTGTAATTGCCCTCTATACACTATAAATAGAGGAAGAGCCTACGGGTTAAAAAATCACAATTTGTTAATCAACATTCTTGAGTTCCAGACTTTGTGTTGCAGCCCTTGATGTCATTTTTGTGAAAGCTGAGGAATTGAATAAAGGTAGATTTCCGGAGAACTTTGTGTCCACGGTGCATTTGCTTCTTACTTTTGTATGGATCTTTAGATAAACTTTGTGTTATCTGAGATTTAGATTAGAAGTTTTTCTTTTCCTTTACTTCTGAATATTGTGAGATCTACTTGTTTATTTAATCTATGTGTATGAGACCAACTCTGTGAACTATTGGTTGAATCACACATCTTCCTTCCTTCTTTCCCAAATTTCATTATTTCCCCCCTCTGAAAATACTTCATAAAAACTGCTTACTTGCTGCAGAAATTGCTTAGTTATGGTTCATGAGCTTTGTAATTAAAGTAAAACCCCTGAAAATAGTTATTAGGATTCATACCCACTAGATTGATAAACATCTTACACGGGAGCCTCACCGTAAATGAGGGAGATTTATCTCATGACTACCTATGTTTTTAGCTGTGCAGAAATTCTAGCCAACATAATTGCAAATTATTATTATAATAAAAGTAGAAAGCATTGAAGTCAAAATGATTTATGATTTATAACAAAAGTGCGACTTGTTCTAGTGAGATTTCTGAATTGTTGGGTGATGGGGATTAGCATCATTAAAATTAATATTCCAAGTCGACTTGCATTTTGAAGTAGATCAAATCTGCACTTGCACACAACTTAGAAGCATTTATTAGTGCAAATCAGAATCATTTATTAACTGCTGATGATTTCCAGATTACACAGTTAATTTCCCAGTTCAATTTGGCATAAATTAAATCGATTTGGCCATAATTCAATTCAAAATGCATTACTAATTGTTGAAGAAGGTTTCAAGGATGCTTGATGATTTTTGGCTCATTACTTCAATAAATTCCATGCTGTCCTGGAAAGCATACAATTTCCAGCTTGCTAGCAATTAAGAATCAAATAGAGTCTGGAAATTTTGTTTAAAAGCCTCAAAAGGGTTATTACAGTTTTAGTGGGGAATGGTTTTTGGGCAACACCTTTTGTTTATATCTTTGAATGGTTGTATGCTTCCTTGTTAGCGTCCTAATTAGCATAGACATTTTATGTTGATATAAGTTGTAGCCCTATGTTTTGTACTAGTACCAACCACAAGGAGGACTAAACAAGGCCATGTTTGGAGTCAAGACGAATTCAAGATCTTTATGGAGTATAAAGATGTGTAAGGTAAGGGATTTTGCCCAATATTTTAGACAGTAATTCATGAAGTGCATATGGAATGTCAAAGGGTTGAAAGGTTGCCCCTCTAAGCATAATGACATTGAATGGTTAATTCAAATGTGTAATGTCCCCTTTTCTAAATTAATAATATTTTAAGTTGGGCCCAGTCAATGCTTCATTTTGAGACAACTTAATAATACTATTATTAAAATAAAAGGTATTTTTAAATACTAAAGTAGAAAAAACACCCTTAGCCTATTTTCATTGTTTTCATTCAGCTAAAAGGGAGAGGTTGTCCCTCTTTAAGACGGAAAAGTAAATATTCAAAAAAAGAGATAAAGAGACCTACATGGAGTGCCCCACAAAGAAAGAAAAGAAAATGCTATCAAACCAAATGTTGAGGCTCGTTGTAATGATCATCTTGTGAATTATATACTTCTTTTGGAAATTGGAGCATTGAGCTCTCATTTTCACCCTTTGAGGACGAAAACCCTCATTGGATCCTATTGGGGACGAAAACCCTCAATAGTCACAACACTTTGTTGCATTGGTGACTTCATCGGGAGTCACATTGGAGCTTCAAAATTCAGAATTTCAGAATGGCAAGGGTTTCTATCAGTGCTAGGGCACACATTCCAGCTAGGGCACACTTTTTGGGGGCTACCACATTCATTTCCATCTTGATCTACCCATTTGGAGATTTTGGGATCACTTTTCAGTGGGTTTTCATGGTTGGAAAAATCTGATTCTAATTTTATTGGATAGCTGATATTTTTGTGGTCATTTTGAGCTATCATTTGCATTTTATCTCCAAGTATTTATGAAGATATGGAATTTTGAAGTTTCAGTTGTTTTTGAGCAATAATTAATTCCAACAGTCTGTAATTTATTGTTGAAGCATTAATTTTGCATGAATTCATCAAGTGTTTCATGTTGTTGATGTATTTTTGAAGATTTGTGTGTGGGAAAGGCTAAAATTTGAATTCTACCTAGGTCGCTTAGGGTTTTGTGAACCTAAAACAAGTCGTTGCCCTAATTTTTTGCATAAAATCAGTTTGTTGTCATAATAATCAGGTTTTCTCCATGTGGTTAGCATCTTTTTTAATAATGTTCCATTAGGGTTTTGGGGAAAATATAAATTCCTCAAATTTAAGCCCAAAAGGGAGATTACAGTGGTATCAGAGCTTTGGTCTTCCCAGCCTGAGGGTTTTCATGCAAGAAGATAAAATGGCTGATAGACTTTTTGGCGATGTTAGATTTGAAAGGCTTGCCCTAGGGCAAGAAAGATTGGCCAATAAAATGGCTCAGTTGATCCATACCCTTCAAGATCCAAATGGTGGAAGGAGCTCTTCAAAGGAAGTCAATAATACTCAGCCATCAAAGTGGACAACATTGCTACATGGTATGAGGAGTATAGGGCTCTTCCGGAGAAGATTCGTGATGCCATGTCATTTTCTGAGTTCATGGGAGTAAGCAAGGGAAGATCAAGGCCCAATCCTAGGTCACGAGCTACACATTAAGAAAAAGAAAAACCAGATCTGCAAGAGGGCTTTGAGGTGGAGTCCCAAGAAGACCATGTTGAAGGACATGGAGATTGTTGCTAAATGAAGAACCAAAAAGGGTTTTTGATGCAGCAGTATTCCAAAGAAAAAGGCGTAAGTACCTATCATTTTCCCTAAGGATGAGCACTTGACTGATTTTCAAAGCATCAATATGGAAGGCCAAGGGTTTGATGAAATCTCAAAGCACGAGCCTAGGGAAGTGTTGGTGAAATAATTTGTCGCAATGCAAATTATGGATTCTCACCAACAGTCATGGGGCTAAGCCCCTCCTTGGGTATGGAGAGGCTCCCATTATTGAATGTAAACTAACTAGAGACTGTGGGGTGGTCGTTAGGCCATGGATCACACAAAAATACTCCACTAAACTTGTGGCATAATGCTTGTACAGTGTACAAGGGAGGAATTTCCCAGAAGAGAGGTAAAAGGAGTAGGAGAAATAAGGAGAGAGGGTTAATGATGTGAGTAGACTTACAAAATTCACATGCATTAGCCAAAGTAAGGTCCACATTCAATTAGAAGAACACAACAATGTAACCAATCTAAGACTAATAAATCAGAGACACAAAGTTTATAGATTCATTAATCAAGGACACGGAGTTCCTTCTTGTTTGTACAAGATCACAATATTGCAAAGTTGGAGAGTAGAGAGGATAGAGGAACATAGACAAAGGAAATAGGGAAATGTAGCTTTTATTGCTTGATGTAGATAGTGAAACCCAACAACTTACAATAATCAACAATTGCCAACCCTTTGGAATGGAGAAGCCATTCCAATTTATAGATTTACAATGTGATATTTCTATCTCCCTTCACATGTTATTTTCACCTATTCATCACTTGTGACCTTTCATTTTAAACTTGAGTTAATACATTCAATTTGGGCAAAATACAATTATAACATTAAAATGTAAAATCCTCGAGTTTAGGACCCTTCATATTCAACTTATTGGTAAAAATTTGGAGGTTATTGAGAAAATTTGCATTGCAATCAGTTGCGGGTTAAAGCCAAAGATATGGAGGAACTTCTAAAAGTTCCTTGTGGGCCTTCCAATGAGTTGACTTGTCCAATCTCCTTTCCTTTTAGATGGGGACAGTAAATTGGAAAGAGGGAATGGTTAAGGAACAATTGAGCCCTTTGTTATGGCAGGCCTGACATAACCATATTTTCTTACACTTTTTCCTTGATTGTCGGCATTTGCGGCCTTTGCGGGGAATGGAAGGAAATTCCCCCTCCTTGGAGTTCTTGATCAGCTCTGACTGATTAATGCACATTTATTTTTCAGCGGCATTTGGAGGGTTTGGCGGAAGCTTATCGCTACAGAACTGGACCATTGGGTTGTTCTTTAGTTAGCATGAATACACTTCATTTTATCCTTATGGTTCCTTTACTTTTGGTGATTTAGGCCCAATGGAATTGGGGAATGAAAAATTGTTCATTAGTTCTCTTAAATGATTTTGATTTACACCATAACTTCACTTTCGGCTGCTTTTTCCACTTTGGAAAAAAGGGGAAATTGTTCCTCAAGACATCTTCGAGAACAGTGCTCAATTGCACTTAAACTTGATTCTACTAAATGTGAATAAGGCGGAGATGCGAGGAACAAGTTTTAGAGGAACAGTTCCACTTGTTCACTCCAAAAGCTTGGATTTTGCCTGTTTTGCCCATTGCAAAATTCTTTCTTGCAATGAGGCCCAACAAAGTGTGGAGTTTATATTAAACCTGAAATTTTTCCATGAAATTTTCAAAATTTCATTGACTTTGTGAAGTTTTAGCTTGGGATTTTAACTAAAAGATTCTGGAAACTGCATGATAATTAAGCCAAAACTCTGTCGGAGCATTGCATGGCTTGAGAAGAAGGATAGAGACAAGTATCCCATCCACAAATAGGTACTGTATGACTCTTAAATATTTCCTTTTTGATATCTACAACCATTGATCCTTGAAATTCGGTTCATGATGAGTTCTAACCACTACATCACCCACTTCTTGTGACCAATGAAGAATTAACAAGTGTGTCATGACATGACTTGGGAGGATCATGTACTTCAAAATTTCTTCCAAGAGCTCTTAGGATGTCTGCAACATGCAGAAACTTGGGTTGCAACAAGAATTTTCAAGTTTTGTTTTGACAAAAGTGAAGTTTCCAGATCATGTAGAGGATTCCAATAGCTTTCCAATGACTACTTGTGATCTTAGCTCCCAACTCCTCTTGGGAACTCCAGAATCATCTAGACAAGTCAAGTTTCACCATGGGAGTATGGCATTCCCAGTTACATAATAAAGATGACCCCTGTTTGCAAGATTCCCAAGATCACTTATCTCCACAAATCTTCCCTAAACTGCCTTGGAGTAACATCAGATATGAAGTGACAACTTCCAATGGTTTAGGTTCTCCCATGTAAGCTACCATCCATTGCTCAAAATCAAACAAGGCCTCCAGGGATAGTCATTCTTCCTTAAAAACATTGGAGGTTACTTTGAAAGCTCCTTCACCTTAGGCAGGGTTTACATCCTTTGCTAGAAACAATTTGTAGGAAAATAATTTTGCAAGGTTTCTAAGGAGAACCCAAAAGGGGATTTTACTGATGTACTTTCTCAAAAATATGGGAAGTATAAAAGAATTTAAGAGCCAAGATGCACCTTTTAATGGCATAAAGACTTGCATGCAAAATCATTTTAAGGGAAGAGAAGGAGCATGAAGCACGAGTTGGAAGGTCTTTGATATTTAATGATGATTCATTGATTTCTAATGATGGCATGTTGCAAAAAATGGAGAAGAAAAATCATATTTGCATGAAGTATATGAGGATGACATTATGGAAGGGTATGTCCATGAAGGGCACTTCCGGTTCTTCATAATTACTTTCAAGGGGCTGAATTTCCCAAACAACAGTCAATGAGGGGCAGATTGAGGGAGTTTATAACCTTGGAGAGAGTTATGAAGATGTTCCAGACAAGTACCAACAAAATAAGGGTGAGCTCCTTGTTGGCAGCCCAAGGTATGATAGAAATGATCACATTTTATCTCCTCCTATGTTGCTGCCATACTTGTGCCATTATGGGCAGCTTGTTGAAAAGAATGATCATATGTCATGTTTGATGCCTCATAATATAATTGGTAATAATGTGAAGAACTCATTGAGTAACATAGGGCACATAGATTTTTCTTTGCAAGTTCAAGATTATGTGAACATAAAAGTTTGGTTCTGGTTGATCCCTTGAATTATAAGAAAGAGGAAGTCCTTCTTGAATTTAATATTGCTACTCCATGCATATGGTTAGAAAGAAATTTTATGAAGGATTGTTTTGAACTTGTTATAGTTGTGAAGGATTTACTCCTAGAGTGTTCCTTGAAGCCAAGTTCTACACTCCAAGGCAAGGATATCAAGATAATCAGAGTTGCTACAGCCAAGAAGAAGGGGGGAACTTACGAAAGAAGGCAAGGTATATGGGCAACACATGATGAGGTAAAATCTACAATTTTATTTTCAAAACAGCAGTCAAGACATAAGGGTTTTGAGTTCCCAAGTGATAAGCATGCTCAAGTAAATGTTGAATTAGTAATTGTTGTGTATGAAGATGAGCAAGATGGATGCTATCTTGTTGCCCAAAGCATCGTCACCCAGCCGGACATGGAAGGTATGGTTGTGAGTTGTAAACATGTTGATTTTCAGATTTCCGAGCATGTTGTCATAAGATTTTGTACTGTTGTCATAGACATTTCCAACTTGTCTATAATCTTATTTGTTGTCATACAAAAGAGGACAGCCATGAGAGGGGATAGTTTCCACACTTTTGAGGTATTTTCAGTCATCAACAAAGTGTTTCCAACCCCCACTATGTTGTTTTTGCAAGATTTCATGAGGGATATTCAGTATGACAGCAATTGTACTTGTTTTTCACTTACTGTCCATGCAATTTCCAGCCCCTTTCCGTTGTTGTTAACAGTTGTAGAAGAATTTCCAACCATTTGGGTGAAGGGTGCTAACAATAGCAACATGCTTACAACTATCATAGGAGGTTTTCCATCTACTTTCATTCTGATTTTTGAGGGAAAAATGCATGATTACAGCTGTGTTTGGGGCAGCATGACTGAGTTTTTGGACAGCCATCACTTGTATGAAGTTTGTGAGAAGTTTGCAAGCAAAAAGGAGTTGGCCATCATATCTACAAGGCATGAAATGAAGAAGAAGAGAACTCTTGTTTTCTCTAATAAGTTTGTTCCATGTGCAGGTACAGGTGTGATGAAGGAAGAGCAGCTGAGTTTTCTCTTTTCCCATACAAATGAAGGAGCAAATAAGATTGCAGCTGTAGCAGAAGATGACATCATGAAGAATGTCAAATTTATGGTCACATGTGATCACCCTTTGCAAGGAGATGAAGCCTCTTCCATACTTGGGTTGAAGCGGAAAAGATTGGAGACATTGAAGAGGCAAAGGGCAGCAGCGAGTATGCAGCCCGAAATTCCTTATTGGCAGCCACAAATCATCATTTTTGGACAGCAAAAGAGTTCTCTACAGCAAGGTGACTTTCTTGTGTGGTACACATTGGGACAACCTTGCACAATGCTTCCTAGTTCGTCTTGGAGAGTAGAGCACCATTGGAGATTGGTGAATGGTGAGTTTCAAAGGGCAACCCACTTGAAAATCAGAGCAGCACAACAAAGGCAAGGTATGATGACTCATAATTTGGTTATTTTTGCAAAAAGGCTCCAGCCAAGCATAGGAGAAATAAGGGGTGATGTTTGGTTACTCTCAAGTGTTAGAAGAAGCATCCTTATGACAGCTATGAGCCCATTTGTACTCAATAGCATTGTTGACATCATTTTGATAGCTCTCATTCTTTTTCAAATGCTATTCATGCATGTGATTAGAGGGTGTTCTTCCACCATAGTTGACAATATGAGATGGAAGGTGAACATTCCCCCCCTTAATGTTTACATGGTGGTCAAGTTGTTCACACATCCTTTTGCAGTTTTTTGCCTTTGTTTGAGCTTCATGATCTGGAAAGTGTACAGAAGAGTGTTGTTTTGTACACACTCGAAGAAGGTATAAGAAGGATTTTTACATCAACTTCTTGAGGATCAACCATTGACAACTAGTTTTTTTCTTCAAGAACAGCCATAAAACTTCATGAGGCTGCCAAGGGACGCTCATGAATCATAGGGGCAGCCATTGCATAAGTTTGTTTTTGCAGAAGTTCTCTCACTTGAGCAGTGTGGGAACTCAGATTATGGGAGTACTACAGCCTTCAATGTTTTTCACTTTAACCACATTGGCACTTAGGTATGAACAGGAACACATTTGAGGGCATTCAACCTCTTCAAGACTCGTAATGTCCTCTTTTCTAAATTATCTGTAATTAATAATGTTTTAAGTTAGGGAATTATGTAGGAATTCTCACATGCACAAGTGACAACTTAATAATATTATTATTATTTTTAAAAGGTATTTTAAAATACTAAAGTAGAAAAAAGACCCTTAGCCTATTTTCATTATTTTCAATCGGCTAAAAGGGATAAGGTTGTCCCTCTTAAAGAGGGAAAGCACACAAATGTTAAAAAATAAATAAAGAGGCTCGTACATGGGCGCTTAAAGAGAGGAAAGAAATGACTATAAAAGCAAATGTTGGTCCTCATTAATCATCATCTTGTGAATTATGTACTCAATCTTTTGGAAATTGGAGTATTGAGCTCTCATTTTCACCCTTTGAAGACGAAAACCCTCATTGGATCCTATTGGGGATGAAAACACCTCAATAATGCAATACTTGAGGACAAACCCTCATTTGTTGCATTGGTGACTTCATTCGGGAGTCAACATTGGAGCTTGAAAATTCAAATTTCATAATGACAAATGTTTCTATCAATGCTAGGGCACATATTCCAACTAGGGGACGCTTTTTTGGGGCTGCCACATTCATTTCCACACTTGATCTACCCATTTGGAGATTTTGGGATCACTTTAAAGTGGGTTTTGTGGTTGGAAAAACTGACTTTAGTTTTATTGACTAATAGATGTTATCTCCAAGTTTTGATTCAATTTGTAATGCAGCTCATTTGACTAATTATCTCCAAACATTAAATGTAGACCACAAACATTTTTTAAGTTACATAAAACCTGTTTTTGAACTAATAATTGACAATTCTAGTAGTCATGACAATATTATAAAGTTAAAAACACATTTAATTTGCATGAATTCATCAAGTGTTTCATGTTGTTGATGTATTTTTAAAGATTGTGTGTGGGACAAGGCTAAAATCTGAAGTCTACCTAAGGTCGCTTAGGGTTTTGTGGACCTAAAACAGGTCGCTGCCCTAATTTTTACATAAAATACTATTGCTCTCAAAAAAATCAGGTTTTCTACAGAATGTGGTTGGCATCATTTTCAGCAATGTTGCATTAGGGTTTTGGAAAATCCAAATTCCTCAAATTTGAGCCGAAAGGGACAATACAACTTCCAAAGGATAATACAAGAAAACATCGGTACTTCTGGAGCCCCCATAAAATAGTTCTTCAAATGAACTCAATTTCTAGACATTGATCAAAGCATTGGGAATACCAAATTCTAGTGGAGTGAAGTCAAATGCCTTCCAGAAACAAAGCAAACTCTTCTAGCATAACGTGCACGACTGTAAAATGCTTGAACTCGATTGAAGTCACAACTGTGAAATTATTGCAAACTTGTTTTCCTATCATGGGGCAATGATGCAAAACCATGGCATGTTTCACCAATCTTGACTAGAGTGCCAAATCTATTGATGAGAATAGTGCATAGAGCTACATGGAGACAGACTGTGCAAAATAATGCTTCAATGCTTTCAGAAGCATTGACATCAATGTCGTCAGAAAAGTCACTTTATCCATAGCAGTTCTTCGTGGTCCAACTTGACTTTGAATCGAAGTGAACAGAATGAATGACTCTTAGTTGAGACCAATTACAAGAAACTTTTGGACAAGTTCTGTAGACAATACTTCGAATGGTTTGATAATTTCTTAGTAAAAGGGCCAGAAACTTGATTCAGGTTTGAAACAATGTGCACAAAAAATCTTTAGTTTCAAACAAAAGGTATCTCTGTACAAATCATGAGTTTAATAAATATGCCATCTTTAGATTTTCTTCCATTAGTTTGAACTCTGCTTGGAATCTTTGTCTTTGATGATAAATGTCACCAAAGCTTAGAATATGATTATAAAAATTACATCAAATGAAAGAATGTTGGAGGGGAATGAATCAAATTGGGAGATAGATTCCACAAAACAGATTGTAACTTACCAAATCAGGTCCACTTGGAGATATTAGGTGACAAACTGGTTGACTAAATTACATCCATCACCTACAATACTGTTATGTATATCCAAAGACTTGTCTGAGCTGATAAACTGATAGGTCAATAGCTTGGAAGAGCCCCCCTGAAATATCCATTTACATATTAATGATGAACTCAAATTTACACATGGATTCAAAGATTTTAAGTACATCCAAATTAATTTCGCAGGTAATAAACTTCATAGAGATGCTAATTAGATAAACGAATACTATATATGAATAGGATAATGGTCCTAAAGTTTATGGAGTCCAAACATCGATTTTATCCTCTTATAAGAAATACGACAAAGTATGGTTACAACCAAAACAATTGGAGTATACCCAATATTTATAATGAAACAACAAATACAACCTGAACACTAACCAAACACAATATTTGCAAAAATAATATACTTTGGATTGATGAATTGGTAGGAACAGTTTCCCCTCCAAGTTATAAGTAGAATCAGGTGAAGTTAGACTCCTAACCACCCAAATATAATGTAAACCTAGACTAGGTCCCTAAACCTCAACCCATTATAGGCTCTCATAATTGTTTGAAAGTTGCATATTTGTCATGTGATTCAGAGTATATTGTAACAAGGGTGAGATGGTGAAGGGAGGATAGCCTATTATCGACCATTGCTGAAATTCGTGTTGAGCATTGATCTATTTAGTTGCATGAAGCTTAAATTGTGGTTCATGGGAATTTCGAGCCCTTAGTATTCAACACTGTAGACCCCTGAAATTGGTATGGCATCACGTGCAGAATTTTGTCGTCAGGAATTGGGCAAGGAAAGAAGATAATTCAAATTATTTATTGTTGATTGAATTTCATGAGACATTATAATTGTTCTAATGTTTATTAATCTTCATGAAGCCATCTATCGTAGAAACCATGAGATAGGAATTAAGGAAATTTGGCTGTATTGAAAGAGTGTAAAACTCTATACAGTTCGACTTAAATGAAGAAAGAAGCACTTTTTCAGCCATTTGCTTGGGAAGAAGAAAATTATTATTTCTAAAATCAATGATAAGTCTTGAGCAAGCCAGGAAGGATTTCAGTCTATTGGTCGAAGTGCAAGTTGAAATAGCTACAATTTATTTTAAGGTTCTTCAAAGAAGAAATTACACCTTCACATTGAGTCAAAATTAGAGGGTTTTGGAAAGCAAAATTCCTTGCTTAGATAAGACTGGAAAACTGTTCGTACCTCTTATTTATTACTTCCAAACATACCAGGCTTAATCAATATTTATAACTTCAAGAGCCCAAGCCAATATCTTCATACTTTTGAAAACTCAAAGGGAAGAAAAAGGATCCTGTAGAAGTCCCAAATTTCATTCAAAACCATGGAAGATAAGATCTGTAAAGACTCCAAACCGTATTTTGCATTATTGCAAGCTAGTGGATCAATTGTAACAGGAAGTCCCTCTGCAAGCCATAGAAAGTAAATGACTTTATTCTCTATTGCAATTGCATCCTCTCTTAACGCTCTCACAAATTGAATCCATGTCAAACTTGTCCCATTATTCTTTTGTCGGTCAAACAAATTTTTTTGCCTGCATTTGGAATACGTCAATCAAGAAGAGTCTTATACTGTTTTCTCATTTTGGAAGTGCAAACTTCAAGAAAACTATTATTTTCAGGACCAAGATGAGTTGAAAATCACATGATTAGATACTCTTATTTTCTGATTGAAAACCTTTTCAATTTGATCAAAAGGGAATAGAAACAAAATTCCATATTGAATAGCATTCCTGAAGGCCTTCATCAATAAGTCCATTGTATTTTCCAACACCGAAAAGTCCATATTTTCAAAATCCGGGAAAAAGGGAGATTGTCCCATTAAGGAGAGAAAATTGTTTAGATACATGGCGGCGCTCCCAGACAAATTCCAAGTTGGCTTTTTTGGGCTCACTGCCATCTTGTGAATTATATACTAGCATAGGTAACTTGTCTTATTTTAGGACAATTCAGAAGATAAGATCCTATTAGGGAACCCTCAATAGTCGCCAAACTTTAAACCTTATTTGCCTATGGCAGAAGGAGGAACGGATCCTAGATTCAAAATTCTAATTTGGCATAGGGTTAAGATACAGTGGTGGCACACAATTCCTTCTAGGGATGCTTTTTTGGCTAGATTCCTTTCCTGACCCAGTTTGGAGATTTAGGGATAAACTTTTCAATACCATTAATTCATGAGATAAATCCCTCATTTAACGTAATGAGGCTCCCGAGTAAGAGTTTATCATTTTTAGGGGTGAATCCTAAGGTAACTACTTTCAGGGGTTTTACTTTAAAAGCTCTTCACAGCTAATTTTGCAGCAAGTAAGCAGTATGAATATTTGTAGAAGGGGTAATAAACATCCAAACAGTAGGGTCAGAAGAAAGGAAGATGTGTTGCATCAACCAATAGGTATCAGAGTTGGTGTAATCCACACAAATTAAATAAATAGAAAAATCACAACATTCAGCAAAACCAAAAATAATTTCTAACCTAGATCTACAGAGGGTCTAAACACAAAGTTTTGATCAACAACCTTTGAATAACAAGTAAAAGCAATGTTACATGTAGACACAAAGTTCTTGAGAACTTCTCCTTTTATTCAATCCCGACAGCTTTCACAAAACTCAGCCCCAAGGGGAAATACACAAAGTCTAATGTCAAGCAATTTTGAATTGTGCAAAAGAATTGTTACCATTCAAAGTTCTCATGACTACAAATTAGTTATTCTTCAACAAAGGAATTGCAACTAGTATTTAAAGTGCATAAGGGCTTACAAAGTGTGTTGGCTAGATTTTCTGCATAGCATCAAACCTAGGCAGTCATGAGATAAATCTCCCTCATTTAACCGGTGAGGCTCCCGTGTCAGATTTGTCAATAAAAATGTGTTATTATCTATCAGGGGTTTTACTTTAACCACTTAGTTCATGAACCATAACTAAGAAGTTCTGCAGCAAGTAAGCAACTGTTTAAGAAAGGAAATTTTATAGAAGAAGGAAGTAAAGGAAATACAGAGAAGAAATGGGGAAGATGTGCATCCCAATTAGTAGATAGCAGAGCTAATTGCATGCACATAGAAGAAACTTAATAGATATGAACACACAGAATTATAAAACAAAGGCAGCTCTAGATCCAGATCTATAATAACACAAAGTTTACTTAAGAGATCTAAGATTTAAAAGCAAGAAACACAGTACACCGTGACACAAAGTTCTCCGGAAACCTGCTCCTTTGTATTCCTTTGCTCCAAGTTGCTCTCAAGGGTTCAGCACAAAGTCTAGAACACAAGATTGCTGCTTACAAATTCTGATCGATGATTAACCCGGAGGTTCTTCTCCTACTTATAGAATGTAGGAGGGAAAGTACAAATGGGAAAACTCAAACTGAACTAAACATAAAAACAAGTAAAGATGACATTTGGCAATCATCCTCAACTAACTTCTCCTTAAGTGACACATGTATCACTTAACTAATAGAATGGTTCCACATGACTTTAAGTAATGGTTGCAAAACCAATAACTTAGAAGTTTTACAATTTCATCAGGGAACATAGAAAATAGAAGAAGGAAGAAATAGAAGAAGTCATGCCAGCTATAACATTTATGTCTTCTTCTTGTTCTGATATTGGATATACTTGTCGAACATGTAACTCAGCATCCTTCCATCTATTTTAGCCACTGCTTCTTTTTTCGCCTTTTCACTGTCAAGCCTAAGAAATAAAGCATCCATCAATGTCTACATGTCCTGCTTCAATCCTTCAGTGGTGGCTTGACCGAGGGGTACTTTGGTTACTGTCACATCTCTCGTGAGCTCCTCCTCTATCTTTCCTTCTGCCGGAATTGATATCTCAGCAAACTTCTCTCCCGAATCCTCGATGATCAACCTAGAAGTTGCTTTGGCAACTTTAGGCCTTCTGTCTCTTCCGCCTCAGATTCTGGAGTAGCTGCAAGTCGTGCTCCTCTAAGTTCATCTCCATTCTCGCTTCTGGAACCAACTGCGAAGCCAACCATTCCGAGAAGTTACTTCTCGGAGAATGAGAAGTCGCTGAGTGTACTACCATCTTCCGCTCTGCATCCTCTCCGTCAGAAAGTGCCACAGTGTTATGGCTGCCATCTTCTGAATCATCCAAGGACAAAGCCCTTTCGAATTCCGCCATCTGCAGCTTCAACGTATCCTCTGGAACAGGCGCTGAACGAAGTGGCTGAGGGGAGAAGATGAATGTCGCTGGATTCAGTGGAGGCATGGAAGCGTCCTGCTGCTGCGGTGCAATAGTTGGTGAAGTACTGGGTACTGGAGAAACCGGAGTTAAAGTCATGGTCGTAGAAGTGATCCTCTCCTTGGATTGAGATCTTCTATGCACTTTCAACTTCTCGACTTTCCTGTTGCTTTCTCCTCCGTGCTTTCGCTTGAGGGAATCTCCTGCGCCGAAGTTGCCCGTGACTTGATTCATCAATGCTTCATCAAGGCAATATCCCTTCGTCAGCAACCAGTTTGAAGTATTCACCAACACAGCTCCCGACCTTTCTTCAATTGTGTTGCAGCCTCCTATGTTATTCTGCAGTATGGCTTTATCTCCTCCCATTTGATGGTAAGTGTCAAGTACCACATTCCCATCATCTTTAAGATCCGCAGGTATCCGCGCTAGTCCAAAGTCGAACACTTGCTTTGCTGATAGCCTGCTGAAATCTCTCTTTCTAACCTCGTACTCACTTTTGCACTTCATCCAGAAATCTTCTAATGAAGGCACATGTGCGTACTCCTGGGAGATTGTCTTCCTGGCTACTCCAAATGGATCGAAGTTCAGCCGTGCAGGGAAGAACTCTTGCTCATACTCGGATAACATTTGCGCTTCCATCCCCCGAGCTCTATGAATGCTAATGCAGCTGTAATATCCCACAGTGATTGGGAAGAAGCCCGTAGACTTGTGCCGCTTTGACTGAAGGTCGTGTAACTCCACAAGTTGCCTGCTCAGCTCCATGGCGATCAATCTATCATTCGGATACCTGGGCATCTTTATTGGTTCTCCAGAAAAGCCCGTAACCCTGAGGTATGTGAAATCTGCAAATTGAATGAATAGACTGCCAATCTTGGACACAGCTTCCCACGCTTCCTTGCTTACCCTGTTGGCCTTCAAGTCTTTGTCTAGCCTGCAGATGAAATCGTAGAA
The DNA here is from genome assembly GCA_019776745.2 of Taxus chinensis. NCBI lineage: Eukaryota > Viridiplantae > Streptophyta > Pinopsida > Cupressales > Taxaceae > Taxus > Taxus chinensis. The sequence goes on from CM034157.1 coordinate 17,168,781, forward strand.
GAAGTCATCGTTGATCACTTTGAAGTCTTTCTCGCATGCAGGTGCAGTAAGCTGCGGGTAGCACTCGAAAATGGGGTCCTTAGAAAGAACACCACATCTATCCAGCTTGGAAAAGACGCCTTGTGAAGCTGCAGCATACACCAAGTATGAAGTCATCTTGAAGCTGAAAGTACGCTTCACGTTCCGGAGTTGCTCACCGATGTTGTTGCTAATAATTTCCGACCAATTGATTATAGAATCAACCTTGTTGATTTCAATGGTCCTGATGAAAGCATACATCCATGTACGGAAAGTGTAGGCATTCGCTTCGCCATTCATCCTGCATAGCAATTTGACGACATCATCTACCTCCTGCACCAAATTGGACCGTGGAAGAGTTCTCGGGAACTTTGAAGGAGATCTAGGCTTCTTCATGTATCGGCTATTCATTATGCTCACGCAATCAGCTCTATGCTTCTCCCATCTACTGTCAGCATCCTGAATGCTAATAGAAGTCACCACCTTTCGCACTGGAATCTTCAAACAATAATTGATGAACTCTGCGTCCAAACGAATTATTGTCTTTCCCGAAGCATCACGCACTGATCTGGATGAAGGATGATAAGATCTAGCACACTCCATCACGAACTCTGGCAATTGGGCTGTACATGGAAAAGCTGCAGCTCGGATAATTCCACTGCTTTTAACCGCACGCATGAGTGAAGTCTTTCCCGCTCTGGATCTATCAATCAAATCGGCAAGAGGTTCCGGGCCTAGATCTGTGTCTCCTATGTCTGCAAGTTTGGAAGCAATGCATGACTCCATCGTGCTTTCTTTTTCATCTCCTCTTCGCCATGGCTTTGTCTATCTTCGTCTGAATAATTCTTTTTCTTCTTACTTGGCCGGATTTCTTCAAAATTGGTGCAGATCTGGACAATTCTTCAGATTCGGAGGATATATGCAATGTATTGGACATTGATAAAAGCTCCTTTTCCTTTGTAAAGCACCTGTATTGAATTCCTGCAATTTATTCAGACAAAAATGGCCACCGGAGAATGAATAGTGAATTTTAATTGTAAAAATCTGCACTTTTCAAGCCTGCTGCCCCAAAAATTGGTGTTTAATTTGCACATAAAGAGAGCATGAATCCTTTCAACAACACCTGAGCACCTGTAACACCTATGCAAACAATTATGCAGACAAAGATCAACCTCCTTCAAAGCATGCGCCAAATCTGGAAGCTTTTAGCCTTGTTGTCACTTTGTCTGAGCAAAATCCTTCCTCTAATGGGGCGCACTTTTCCACTTGGCTGCAATTCTTTACCTGTGAATTAAATAATTCACCCATATGGCTGCCCATGCTTATATAACCTTCACAATTCTATAATTAATAATTGCCCTAACAATTAAAGGCAATTAATTAATTAAAAATCATGTTTTTCTCTTTTAAAAATAGCATGTTTAAGGACAGCCATCCAATAAATTAAATTAATCCAATTTAATCCTTCACACATCACTTCACTTAAGCTTCACAGTGTGCTTTGACCATAGCCACTGAAAATAGAAATTAATTTAATGTTTTAATGCCTTAAAAACATTAAATAACTCCCAAATGGGGCGCACTTTTTGAGAGGAAGGGGGCAGCCACTAAATAAATTAAATTTAATGCATTTTAATCCTTTCTTTTATTCCCTCTTTGACTTGTTGACTTCCTCCAAGCTTGGGCGCACTTTTTGAAAGAATAGATTAATTAAAATAATCATTTAAGGCTGCCATCATCTCACCAAAGGGGGCGCACTTTTTTGCACATATAATTCTATTTTTAAGAATTTTTCCACAATGGGATTCTTTACCCTGCAAGGCAGGCACCAAAATCCCATGATCCACTTAAGTGATTTGACTTTGACAATGGGATTATTTACCCTGCAAGGCAGGCACTAAAATCCCATGATTTCACTTAAGTCACTTTCCTTTTATTTTATCATGGGAATTTTTACCCTGCAAGGCAGGTAATAAATTCCCGCCTGCCTGCGGCCTCTAACTTTCCCACTGCAGCTTAAGTGAATTTTATAACACGGGAAAAAGTACCCTGCTAGGCAGGTATAAAATTCCCACCCTGCCTGCGGCTTCTATTTTTCCCATTGCAGCTTAAATCCTTCGTTTTCCAAAAATGCGCCCATCCCCGCAGGGGCTTTTCCGTGCACGACTTCGCTTTTTCCCAGTGATCCAGACCTCCGATGGCGACTTCCTCCGGGCATAATGTGCGTACATGTTTTCCAGCTGCTCCAGGCCAAAAATCGGGCTTACCCGGCAAAGGAATTGTTCTAGAGAAATTTCACAGAAAACGAAACGGGACAACACAAAAACACGAAAAATTGCCAAAAGTTACAAATAAAGCCCAAAACTTATTCCAAGTTAAAACCCTTCTGGTACATAAGAGTAATGACATATTCGATCATAACAGAGTTAAAACGGAGCGCAAATAGCCTCATACGGGGCTCAAAATAATTAAATACAAATTTCCCGCAGACAAATCCCGACGACAGAATATAACAACTTTGGGCATCTGGGTATTTGGCGAAAAAGGCTAATATGGCTCTTTGGGATTATCTTGACGCAATACAAGAACTTTCAGGCAATAAAAACACAAAACGACCCATTATTTTAAAAGTACGAAATTTTTTCGGATAGGGTAGTCGCAGATTTCAGGGTGAAATCTGGGTGACACCAGAACTTTCAATGAACTTTCACTGTGGAAGCTTAATTGACAAATCCAAAACTCAGTAATTGCAAAGGTTTCCTACTAGAATTCCTCTTTGCATGACATGCATGAACTGTGTAGAAGTCAGTGCATGGAAAATTCCATTTGATCCCCTGCATGTGCTCCCAAATTCCCAAGTTAAGCCTTCATTGAATTTACTTGATATTTGCATTCCAACATTTCGAAGACGTGCTTTCTAGAAAAAATTGCTCATTACAATTAAAAACTAAAAACAATTGTATAAACATTACTCAATTACTTTGCAGATAAATGTACTCACCAAAAGAATTGCAAAAGATTCAAGAAAGAAGGAGAAGAAAGGTCCAAGGTTCGAAACCAGCTACAAATCTCAGTCTAATTTGCTTCCAAATTAGTTTACTTTGAGAATTGTTGGCTAGATTTTCTGCATAGCTGAAAACCTAGGCAGTCATGAGATAAATCTCCCTCATTTACCGGTGAGGCTCCCTTTCTGTCAGATTTGTCAATAAAAATATGCTAGTATCTATATGGGGGTTTTACTTTAACCATGCAGCTCATGAACCATAGCTGTATAGTTCTGCAGCAAGTAAGCAACTGTTTAAGAAAGGTAATATTTATAGAAGAAGGGAATAATAAAACACAGGAAAGAAATAGGGAAGTTGTGCAACCCAATCAATAGATAACAGAGTTGATTGCATGCACATAGAAGAAACCAATAGATATTAACATACAAGAATTATAAGCAAAGGCAACTTTCAGATCTAGATCTAAAATAACACAAAGTTTATAATAGATCTAAGACAAAAGCTAAGAAACAAAATGCACCGTTGACACAAAGTTCTCCGGAAATCTGCTCCTTTATATTCCTTTGCTTCAAATGGCTATCAGGGTTTCAGCACAAAGTCTGGAACACAAGAATGCTGCTTACAAATTCTAATTTTAAGATAGGTTCTTCCTCTACTTATAGAATGTATAGGGGCAATTACAAGTAGGAAGTTTTTAGTTGAACTGGCACATGTGGAAGTGGGAAAGGAAACAACTGGCAATCTCCCTCCTAGAATTCCTCTTTGCATGACATGCATGATTTGCAACTGAAAATAGAACCTTCTATTTTGCATGTCTGCCACCTATTTCCAAGTAGTTGACTTCTTCAAGTAATGGCTTTTAAACCAATCACTTAAGTTTTATAATTTAATTGATCGCTCAATTACTTTGTCGGAGGAAATAAGAGAAAGAATGGTTCTAGAAAGAGGAAAGCTGCAGTCTTGTCCTTTTTCATATTCTGCATGCAGTTGATTCTTTTGCCTTTGATTCTCACCAAATTGGATCTGGAAGAGCTCTTGGGACTTTGGATGGAGATCTGGAAGCATAGATCTGCAACTGACTGTGATTTGCTTACGGGTATTGCCTTTGACATGTCTTCCTTCTTATCCTTGCAAAGCTTTTGCAGTTCTTCTCCAGTACATGCATTAGTGCAATGTTTGCCGTAAATAAATTTTAATTGCATATGAGCAATTAAAAATTCTGGAAAGCACTCCGGGTGAATGCAAATTCAATGAAGGCTTCAACTGGAAGATTGGGAGCACATGCACAAGATCCTGGAAGGAATTTTCCACGCACTGACTTCTACACGGGCTGCATCAGAAACAAGAGGATGAATTTTTGCCGGAAGCTTTTGCAATTATGAGATCTGGATCTGGATCTCAATCAATTGGATCTGGTTCTGGGCCTAGATCTGTGTCATTGATGTCAGCAAATCTGGAAGTAATGCATGATTCCGCTGAGCTTTCTCTTTCATCCCGCTTTGCCATGGCTGGAGCAATCTTTGTCTGAGAAACAATTCTTTTTCTTTTATTCGGCCGGAATTCTTTGCAATTGGTGCAGATCTGGATAATTCTTCAGATTCGGAGGATATATTCAATGTATTGGACATTGATTTAAGCTCCCTTTCTCTTATAAAAGCACCTGTAATGAATTCCTGCAATTAATTCAGACAAAGATGGCAATCCGGAGCATGAACACTTGATTTTAATCATAAAAATCTGCATATTCAAGTCTGCTGCCCTAAAATTTGATGTTTTATTTGCATGCAAAGCAAGCATGAATTTTACCAACTTCACCTGAGCACCTGTACCACTTATGCAGACAATTATCCAGACACAAATCAACCTCCTTCAACCCTAGGCGCCAAACTTTGGAAGCTTTCCAGCATTAATTACACCTTCTGAGCAAAAATCCTCCTCTCCAAATGGGGCGCACTTTTTGTCTGGGCTGCACTTCTCTGCTTTGAAAGAATTAATTCATCTTTATGGCAGCCCCTGCTTATATAATCCTCATACATTCTATAATTAATTAATTGTCTTTCCTATTCCTGGCAATTAATTATTTATTTAATAAGCTTTACTCTTCAAATGGGGCGCCTATTTTGTGCATGTTTATGGCTGCCATTAAATAAATTAAATTTATTTAATTTTAGACTTCTGTTTCAGTTTAACTTAAGCCTCACAGTATGTTTTGACCTTAGCCACTGAAAATAGGAATTAATTAAATCAATTAATACTTTAAAAAGTATTATTTCTCTCCAAATGGGGCGCACTTTTTTGACATGAAGGGGCTGCATTAAATAAATAAATTTATTTAATTTTAGAATTTCTATTTCCAACTTCCATTTGTCCACTATTGTTGACTTTTTCAAGCCTGGGCGCCAAAATTGGGTGAATAAATATTAATAAATATTATTTAAATGCATTATTATTCACCCAAGGTGGGTCGCACTTTTTGGCATAAGTGAATTCTATTTTTAAAAGTCAATTTCTAATGGGATTATTCACCCTGCAAGGCAGCTCCAAAAATCCCATGATCCACTTAAGTGATTTGACTTTCATCATGGGATTTTTTACCCTGCAAGGCAGGTAAGAAATTCCCATCAATGCCTTAAGTGATTTTTCTTTATTTCACAATGGGAATTTTTACCCTGCAAGGCAGGTAAGAAATTCCACCTGCCTGCTGCCTCTAATTTTCCCATTGTGACTTAAGTGACTTTTCCTTCATGGGAAAAAGTACCCTGCTAGGCAGGTACAAAATTCCCACCTGCCTGCTGCTTCCAAAAATCCCATGCACTTAAACCATTCTTTTTCCAAAAATGCGACTTGCCCAGAAGAAGCTTTTTTGTGCACGACTTCATCTTTTTAAAGAGAACCAGACCTCTGATGGTTGATTCCTTCTGGCACAACGTGTCGTAGATGATCTCCAGATACTCCAGGCAAAAGAATCAGACCAAACCGGCAAAGGAATTGATCCTAGAGAAATTTCACAGAAAAAAAACGAGGAAAACACATAAAACAGCAAAACGTTGCCAGAAGTCACAAATAAAGCCCAGGATTCATTCCTGGTGAAAACCCTACTGGTATATGTGAATATTGACATGCAAATCTTCAACAGGGTTAAACCGGAGCACAATTTACTTCAAACGGGGCTCAAAATAATTAAATACAAATTTCCCGCAGACAAACCCAGCGACAGGATAAAACAATTTTGGGCATCTGGGTATTTGTCGAAATTGGCTCATATGCTCACTGGGAATATCTTGACACAATACAGACAACTTTCTGGCAATAAAAACACAAAACGACCCGTTATTTTAAAAGTACGAGTTTTTTTACATAGGGTAGTCTTAGATTTCAGGGTGAAATCTAGGGACACCACTGTTATAAAATGACTATTACTCCCCTTACTTGAGAATGGAATCAATTGTATCTCTATTAAGAATCTGAGAAGCTCTTTCTCCCATGATCCTGTTGGATCCTTTGTCTTTGAGTCAATCATTGATGCTCTGATGTCAACAATTCATTTTGCATCCTGTCATAGATTTTATCAATCTCTAACTGGATTGTCCCTATATTTGATGAATAATGAAAGTGGCCATTTATTTCCACCCTGAACAACTAATGATTTGCTTGCAAAGTCCTGTCATGATCCTTCACCTCTTGTCCACTTAAAGCTTTTGCAGCCTTCTCAAGGAGGTGCACAAGTGAATTGTCCGGTAAATGGAATAAGACAAACATTTCAATGACTCATCCCCCTTCCTATTTTTGATTGCATAACCTTGAAGTCTCCAGGAAACTTCGGATGAAGGCAAGTAGAAAGTGGGCTTGAACATATGCAAATGGCACAAACTAGGAGTATTTTAGCCCCAGCTGTTGGGGAGACCTCTTGGGCTTTTAAGGGATTTAGCATATAAGAGGGCAGAGACATAGATTTGGCAGCCCTGAATAGCGGCATTGAAACTGGAGGACAATTTCCATGTGGGAACACTTTAAATGCTTCTCTTTTTAATATTTGTGTGGAAACGATCTGGATGACAAGGCAACGTAAATTCGAAGGATTAAGGCAACCTGTAAGTGCTCTCACGATGCTTTGACCTTTAAGTGTCTTTAAACTTGGCTCTTTAGAAAATTGCGTTGGAAATTCAGAGAGGAAAATAAAGGCGTGGATTTGGAATGAAAGGGGGTTCTTGAAGGGAGAAAGACGGATTTCAACTTCAAGTCATGAAACCCATAATGCCTTTTCTTTCTAGTTAGCAATTTCGAAGGTGGAAGGTTGCTTCCTATTTCCACTGAGTTAGACAGGCTAGTGATAAATTGTGTGGAAATTAGAAAGTGCTAGGAAGGCTGCTTAGAAAAACCACTGTGACTTAGCTAACAAGGCTAAACTCCTTCCTAAGATTTATGCATGGAAATTGGAGTCGAAGGGCAGCCCAAAATTAGTCAGACAAAGGTTTAAAAACCACGACTTGGACTTTAAAGATAATATATGAAATTCTAAATCCTTCCATACAGATGGGAAGGCAGGGTGACAAATCAGTTATCTAGGATAGATGCAGCCAATATTCAGCTAAATATTAGAAGGACTTATAAGATTTTGAAAGGCATGAAGTTCACCAATGCATTTTTAAGTGATCTTTTTCTTCCTCATATATCAGTCCGTTGATTCTTATGATGTATTAAGGCAATATAGTCGTGAAAACTAAGCATGGTCAAAAAAGAGCAACATCGTTAGAAATTCTCCTTAAATAATGAATTATTTTAGAGGGAAATTAATGCTTACAAAGACTTAAAATTCAACACATTTGGCCCAAGAGGCTTCCTGAAAACATGGACAAGTTGAAAAACACAAATAAAATGTTCCTGATATTCAGGGAGGTCAAAGAATTTTCCCGCACTTATCGAAAAGCATGGTGAACGTAATCTAGATTTATAATCCCCAAGAGGAAAGGCCACCCAGGAACTGCCAGTTTGCATCATGGGGAAAGACGTCCCCACGTAACACAAAACAAAGAAACATTTTAAACCAATGACCTATTCAAGAAATCAGGCCATTTGCAGTAACCTCAAAACTAAATTTCACGGGGTTGGATAATGTAGCACATAGAGCAAAGAACATCTTTGAAGGGTATTGCTAACTCAAAGTTGTGAAAGTGTTCCCAAACAATGAAGTAATAAATGAGGATTCCGGTGAAGTGCATGAAGAATGCAACCCATGTGAGTTCTTAGTTCATGCTAGGAACAATCATCTTTTAAAGGTGGGTTCATTTTATTTCTGATATGAAAATCAATGTAAACGCTTTAAATCACTTCTGAAAATTGAGTACATCATGTCAAATGTATTTGAAGTCACTTTTCCCCAATATGTAATCCCAAATCTTTGAAAGGTATTTGTTAAAAAGAACAAGCTTAGAAGGTTTAGTCAGTCCAGATTTCATTTGCTCATGTCTATGGGATAGGGGAACAACCAAGGTCATCGGAAGACCATCATTAGACATCCAAGTATTTGCACCTTGAAGATACTCAAAGTTTTGAAGTTTCAGCTATTTTTGAGCAATAATTAATTCCTAATAGTCTATAATTCAATGTTGACTCTATTTTGCATGAATTCATCAAGGTTTCATGTTGTTGATGTATTTTTGAAGATTTGTGTAAGGGCTGAAAGGACAAATCCTAATGTTACAGGAAGTTTCCGGGAAAGGTCGTTTAGGATGCCCATGGGGAACATCCTTCGGAAATTTGCTTTTGGAAGTCTTGCATCCTTCCCAGGGGGCCTTGAAACTCAATAGCTCTATGTTTAAACATTTCATTTGGATAATTTGCAAATATCCATATCCTAACATTGTAAAGCATTCAAGGGACATTATTATAGAATGCCCCCCTTATCCAATTGTTTGTCTGAGATTTCCATAAGATTCATTTTTCAATTATTCCCATAATAATTATCAATGAAATGCCCAAGGGCTCAATGTTTCATTCGCTTAAAAACAAAATGTATTTGTTTGAAATACTAGAAGCAAGAAGATATAGGCTATTTTCATTGTTTTGTTGCACATGAAATACCGAGAGGATTGTAAAGAAGGGGAAAACTAGGGGGGAGTGAATGAAGTCCCTTAATTTCAATTTGAAGACTAAAGTATGTTTTAAGTTATTCACACATCCTTTCATTAAACTAGCAAAAACAAGTTTTTCCCTTGGACTCTCAAATTAAGATTATTTTTAAATACTAAACCATGTACGAATTGGAGCCTTTATTTTGAAACTAGCTGAAGGGGAAGTTTGTTCAGCCCATATAAAGGGTCCTCATTATGTGAGGCATCCACAAGAAAAAGCAATTGGAAGTAATTACCCCCGTGCTTTTCACGAAAATGTTTCTCAATGCTGAATTTATCCCCCCGTAGTTCTCTTTTGGTCATTGGAGCAAGGATGAACGTTAGCCTCAAGGTCCCTTAGACGTAAAAGATATTACTGATGGATCCTATTGGGGAAATTCCTAATTAGTCACAAAAGGTTAAAGAATTGCCTGATGTAGAATATTGATGATCAACTTCTCTTAAATTGCATGACTGCATTGCTCTCATTTTCTTCTCATTTGTTGGTGCATTGAGACTGCTTCTTTGTCTTCTCCTTCACATTTGTTGCATTGGAGCTTCAAAAATGAGATTTTTCAAAACGGCAAGGGTTGTTTTAGGTTTAGGGCACACATTCCAGCTAGGGCATGGTTTTTTGGGGTTGCCACATTCATTTCTAGCTTATCTTTACACATTTGGAGATTTCGGGATCACTTTTAGCAATGGGTTTTGGTGGCAACGGAAAAATATGATTCTAATTTTGTTGGATAACTGCCATCCCATTGACTTTTTGTGGTCATTTTGAGCTATCATTTGCATTTTATCTCCAAGTATTTATGAAGATATGGAATTTTGAAGTTTTGGCTGTTTTTGAGCAATACTTAATTCCAGTAGTCTATATTTTATTGTTGAAGAATTTATTTTGCACGATTTCATCAAGGGTCTCATGTTTCTCATATATTTTTGAAGATTTGTGTGTGGGAAGTACTAAAACTGAATTTACCTAGGTCGCTTAGGGTTTTGTGGACCTACCACAGGTTGCTGCCCAAATTTTTGCATAAAATTAGATTGCTATCATAAAAATCAGGTTTTCTACTTGTGGCTGTCATTATTTCCAGCAATGTTCCATTAGGATTTTGGGGAAAATTGAAAGTCCTCAAATTTGAGCCCGAACGATTCAAAATTTTCAGATCTCAAGCATCTTTCCTTCTTATAATTATTTGGTTTCTTGGAGGAAAGGTTGCGAGCTTGGTTAGGTGGAAAATGTCGGGCAACCATGCGGGGTGAGATTTGGCTCAAAAGATCTTATTTACATTTGGACATTGTTGGACACCGGTATTACGGATTTGCGTCGCTTTGAAGCCAAGAGATTGAGTAGCAAAAAGATTTGTTCACTTGAGATGATTTATGGGATAATAATGCAAATCTTGTACGGTAACCGTTTGACAAAATGCTTGGAAGAATTGGCGTTTTATTATTCTTGCAAGTTTGCTCTTTCTTCCGTTGAGTAGAACCTTCCACCATTGAGATTGAAAACCTTATCCCCTAGAAGTTGTCAAGAAGATCTGTTCAAAATGAGGTTATTGAAATACCATGATGCATTTGGTGTGATTGGGTGTGGAGCTTATGGGCAGGAGTTGGCACAGTTTGTTTTACTTGAAAGATTATATTGCTTTCTTCAGTTAGCATCCGGAGCTTGGGCTAGTTCTTAATATGAGATGGATATCCTCCGATGGTGAGAGCATAATGAGTGTAGAGGTTACATGGGGTGTGGTCGGTGAATCCTACAAGCTATCAGTCCAAGCTTGGTAATTGATCTATCAGTAAGGCAGTGATGCATAAAAGCACGCTTGATGATGAATCAAGATTGAGGACTATATCTAATTGATGGCCTCTTGACCGTGTTGACCACAAATGTGGAAATGATGCAAGCACTTATTCTGGGATTGTTCTTCTCCTAGAGTCAATTTGGAATCACGTCAGATAATTTTAGTTGGCTATACGTCAGGGGAACTTGTATGAATTTGCACGTCTTCAAAATTTTGTGGACTCCATATTTTATAATCTTGGCAGACTCTTAGGGCATTTGCCAATGTTTGAGGATTTCAGCTATGGCTTTCACTATTTGATAATACTTCGATAGCATGTTTTTATGAGGTTAGATCTGTATGATTTTTTGCATTTTGTGGAAAGCCAGACGTTTTATACAGCTGTTGGCTAGAGGGTACCTAGTGATCAAGGAAGCCAAATTGCTTTCATCCCAATCATTACTTTGGTAGACAATTCTGTCCTTGCATTTTCAGGAAGAGCTAATAAATTTTTGTATATACCAATGCCTATCTATAGCGTGCCCTTTTTGGATTTTTTGTGAAGCACCATCAGTGAATTATCCATAACCGAAAAAGGGAAGTCCTCCAACTTGACTATCATCGTTTTCTCCTTGTTAGCATGAAAACTGGGATATTTGTAGTGGCATTCATTTGGCTCAAGGAGATAGGTGAATGCAGATATGTTTCCATTCCATGTAAAAGTTGTTGAACAAAGAATAAGCTTATGTTTATAGAGTTTCAGCTATAAATTTTAATGTTGGCCATCCCATACATAAGAACCATCTTTGCCTCAAATACACTGAAAATTCTATTGTTCCTTTCGGCCAGATATTCCAAAGAAGAAGAGAAAGCCTCCAGTAGAATTTGAAGAAGCCTTTTAAAAACTGTAGGAAGCAAGCCTCTGCCATTCTATGATAGCCTGTTGAAGGGAATCAAAATTATGTGGGTGCTATTTCAAATTGAAGGCAATGTCTGCAAGGATTATGTCGCCAAATATGACATAAACCCAAGCTTGCAAAGAGAAAAAAGGTGAGATAGAATGTTTATGGTCACAGATGCAAGATCTGAACAGGACCATAAAATCCTTTCTCAGATAAGTTGGTCCACCCTATTACAGACCCTTGTGTGAATAAGGAGCTGTATAGACAAAAAGCTAACTTTAGGAACATATTTTTGTTGCCATATAGTTGACTTAAAGAGATCACCAGAAGACTTGATGATGATTGTAATATCTGACAAAGAGGCATAACCTGGTGGATATGCAATATTAGCCAGAGGGATATTGTCCCCATGCCAATTTGTCAAGGAATGGGGATGAGGAAAGAGGAAGAGTATTCAATATATTTTACAATAAAATCTGATCTTCGTGTTGTATAACAAGCGGCCATTTAGAAATCAGAATCCATTCTTTTTTAGTTTCCCATAGGCAAGATTTCCCACTCTCTCCATAAGCTAAATTGATTCCATCCGCTACGTTGCATATTGCTTCATTATAGGTTTGAACTGAGGATCATTGGAAGATCAAGAAATATTTAACCATGCATTCATGAATCAGTCCATAACATTGGCTAACTGCCCATTATCAATCTTATCTCTGAAAAAGACCTATTTGTTTAATAATGGCATCCCCCATTTTAATAACCTTTAAGATAGGAGAGCCTTTAATCTGTAACGTGCTTATTGAAGTTGCTATGTCAAAAGGAAAATATAACGGAGCAAGTTGCACAGTGATGATGTGGCCCAATCATCTTGATCTTCCTCCTAATGAGTTGTTGACAAGTTGCAGTGTACCTTCTATGACAACAAGGATCTGTACCTCAGTTCTGGCATTTCTGCTTCTTCTACTTGATCAAATATATTACCACACGGGATTTTTCGGAATGGAGGTTACATCAGCCAATGGAGAGAATCACTTTTGAACATTAGGACTGTTGACCCCTGAGAGGCCTATTTGCATTCTTCACATATCCATTACAAGTTAAGTCACATATACAACAACATGAGGTTTCCTAATTCATTGTTATATTGGGCTATGATCACAAATGCCTTGAAATTTATGTGCTTAATCATTTGCACAACCAACTCAGTTCTTGACCAGAGCTCGCGAAAGTTCACAACTACATGGTGAGTTCATGGACCGAGCTCACAGTCATCACCATGTGGCAAGCTCAACACACCACAAAAAGCACATGGCCGAGTCAACAACCACCAACGTACTTTTTTTTCAATGTTGAAGCTCAATGACACAGTGACACCAAGTTGAAATATCGAATGGCGAGTTCAACTCAACAATGAGCTCATGGCCACTTTTGTCTTCCTATTTACAGTAAGCAATGATAAATGTGGCCTACACGCATGTGTTAAGTGCAAACCCACAAGTTGCTATATAAAACACTTGATAAGATGGATAAAGCCCAGGAAAGTATGTTTATATATGGCAAATAAGACAAAAGAACGGCGCTTGGGGGATTTGAACCCCTTACCATGCACTAAAAAGATAAGGCCTTAGCCGTTAGGCCACGTCTTGGAGAATGTTATAAAAGGCTAAATGTTTTATTTGAGGGGTAACTTTGCTAATTGCCGGACCCTATTGGGAGAGTTAGAGAAAATTTGGAGACTTTTCATTGCAGGAACCTATTGGAGGTAGAACCAGAGGTTTCATAGAAACTGTGTGGAGACTATTTTGCAGGCCAAGGAATTAATTTGATGTAATAATTATTGTACAAGTGATTTTACGTCAATAATCGATCGGTTTGAGAGCTTTGCCATTCTCTATTTTCCTTATTTGCTCATTGTTTTAAATCAATTTCAATACTGTTTTTAATTATCAAGCCAATGTTTAACGATTTACGGAAAATTGAGAACATTTTATTAAGCATCCGAAAAATGGGGAATTTGATAAGTGAGTCACTTAATTCATTTCCGGATCATTAATGTTGCAACATCATGGACTAATTATCTACTTCTTATGTGCAAGAGCTAGGTGGTAAGAATCTGTAAAACCCGCATGTGAAAAATTAGTTTAAACAATAAGAATCCTTAAAAAACTCATAGGGAAAACTATTTCAAACCTGTATGCATTTTTCTTTTTTCCTTACAGGTGTGCTGAAACTGAAAATATGCCCAACTATACACGAGGCATGGTAGTAGAAAATTTATTGTAATTGAGATGAACCTTTCTTTCTATATTTTTGGTTCACCATAAAAGCAATGAAAACTGGAGGGCTTTTTTTCATCAACCAATAGACAATGACCAGACGTCAAGAAAGAAAGAAATTATATTAGTGACCAAAACTACGTCAATGGGACTCGAGAATACACCCACATACAAAGGGTAAAAGGACCCTAGGAACAATGGCTAACTAAATAAAAGAAGAAGAAGAAAAGTACTTATATTAAACAATAGGTAAACCCAACATAGTAAAACCCCCGACGCATGTGGTTAGAGTAACAATATAAATAGCCATGTGGGAAGAGTTAAAAACCCTGAAGAGCAAGGGCTGATGAAAGCCGATGGTCATAATGACTCAGAGATTTCCAGGATAAAAGCAACCTAAGTTTTTTCTGTCAATTTATTTTCAGATATTTACACAGTTTTACCACGCAATAATGCTGCGGCATAATTTCTTTGTGAATTTTAACAAAAAAAATTCACAAGAACATTCCTGCAATAACAGTTAATGTAAAACAATAAAACTCTACTTCTGTTAGCCAACTTTTTATTTTTGATTTACCAATTTATTTTGTATTTATAAAAAATTGAATTCCATTTTTCCACGCTAATGCATGCATGCAGACATGCATACATACATACATTGTGAGCATGGAGAAAGGACACCCATATCAATAGTGATGGGAACAATTACACAATATTGTTTGGAAACATTGGAAAGTTCTAATGATAGAAGATGTACTTTATTTCTTGCATTGGGCCAATACAGAGCAATTATGGCATCATTTTTCACCAGTAACTAAGAGAGAAGATCATTACAATAATATCTTGAGGGAGCTCGGAGTTTGGAATTTCAGCTTTGTTATAGAGTCATAAATAAGTAACAAGAATAAGAAACCTATTCAAGGAAATCAAAAGTTTCTTACAACTCATACCAGTTGATTGTTCACCAGTGCCTTTAATTTCCAATGAAGCTGAGGATAAACCTGTGAATGCAAAAAATATGAACCAAGTAAATTTCCCTTGTTTAAGCACTATATTTCATAAGAAAATATATGAACATTGCATGCCTATGGTAATGTAATTCAATTACATATGACATACCACTCATAAACCAACTTCTTATTGCACAAATTGATCCAAACTCAAAGGAATCAGAATTACAAAGAATTCTACATCTATTCTATTATAGGATGAACAGAAAGAATAAGAGATGCATTACAAACAATATCATGTGATTTTATCGTATGTAAAATACAACAAAGGTACAATATGTAGAAAATCCAAAGAGGGAAAAGAAGGAACCATTTCACCCTTGTACTTAGTGTATTATAATATTACGCTTACAATTTATTATTAAGTCACTATTAGTTACATATTAACTAAAGATTGATTTTAGCCTTCTCAACCATTTTGTAACTATCTCTTTCATAATAAAATGATGGACACACTTTTTATTCTAAAAGAGATAGTGTGTCCATCATTTTATTATGAAAGAGATAGTTACAAAATGGATACACTGACAGTCGCAAGTGGACAAGGATTATTGCCTTTGGAATTTGTAAATGATCTATGGTAGTTCGACAGTGGACTTTTGATGCTGAAAAGGATTACAATTCTTTGCATCGGAGTCTAGGTAATCGTCTGGGTCGGTGAGGCATCTCTCTTTGTTTTCTCTTCCACGTCTCGACCCTTAGGGGTCGGGATTAGGTGTCGACTTATGTAGATTGGCATTTTTACCCTTTGTTTGGCTTCGTCCCTCTCCTGCGTTCTAGGTTTGTTCCTCTTGTTTCTAGACTATCCATTCTGCCAACCCTGTACCAATTTATTTTGTATTTATAAAAAATGGAATTCCATTATTCTCCGCGCTAATGCATGCACGCAGACATGCATACATACATACATAGTGAGCATGGAGAAAGGACACCCATATCAATAGTGATTGCGGGAACAATTCTGTCATCACCAATCCGGCACTATGATAATTCTTTGGAACTCCTCGTGCTATGATTATTTACTAATGCACAGCCTTTAGTTTGGTGGATGTAATCTGGAAACAAAACAACAAACATAACACAAGAATACCATCGACTATGATAAGACAGAATGATGACAAATCTGAAATATCAAAATAAATTATAATATTAACATGAAATTGTTACAATCTCACCCATGAGGTACTTCAAGTGTTATTGACTTCACTTGCCTTTCACCAATACTATGGGAGAAACTTTATAATTACACCTCTTAATGGCTTCTTCAACACACCTTTAAACTGATGGCTTCCTTTACACACTTGATACAATATTTCTCACTACTTCCATATATCCTAAATGAGGGGGGGTGGCCTCTCTATTTATAGAACTTCTAGGCTTATCCATCCTATCTCTAAGATAGGATAAGAAATCCACTCTGAACGAATCATATTCCATACCTTAACTCTTATCTGTACATGTAAGCTTATTTTTTAAGATAAGATAAACCTTATCAATTTACATGGGTTCCACATTTTTAGACTTTTTACAAATAAATTATACAAAATATTTATGACTCTCACTCCTTGTCCTTATTACCAATATAATATTTCTAATTCCTAATCACGTAGACCCTACTTCTCTACTTATCCCAAACTTTGACATTTTAACATTAGATCACTTACGACAAATATTTACTTTTTACAACATTCCTATTGTACTTTCGACTGTTACCCGTACTCTACATTATTGGCGGCACCGTACTGACAGCGCCGTTATCTTCTATCAAACGCTACTACTAATTATACTTAACAACATCCTATTCCTAATACATACATTAATGAAATAGAAATTACGGAGAAAATTTTTAGTGTCGACATCTTCCCCCTTCCTAACTTCTACTCCGTCCTCGGAGTAGACTATTCTGGTGCTTGAAAAATCTTCAACTTGTCGTGGTTGACCCATTTCGTAATGGGAGTGCCATCCAATTTCTCTAGTCAATACGTACCATTTTCATGCACAGCTGCTATTTTGTAGGGCCCCATCCATTTTGGAAGAAATTTTCTCGTGTCTTCTTTTTTTGTATCTGGAATTATATACTAGAACCAAGTCATTCACATGAAATGAAGACCAACGGATCTTTTGATCAAAGTATTTCTTCTGCTTCATTTTCTTCTTATGGCTTGTATCCTTTGCTATTTCTCTCAAGCAAATGAAGATGTACCAACCTTTCTTTTACTGAATCACTTTCATCCATCCTTTCATTTTTCATAACTCTCACAGTGGGAATATCAAACTCAATAGGAAGAACTGGATCAATGCCATAAGCCAACTGAAATGGGGAGTATCCTGTTGCTGACTTTGATGTTGCCCTATATGCCCACAATGTTGCATGAATCCTTTTATCCCACTTATGTTCCTGTAAGGCTGCATCTTTTGCTAGAATTTGACACAACAAAAAATTTGTTCGTTCCACCTGTCCATTTGTGCTTGGCTTGTATGTTGTTGCCTTCCTGTGCTTAATAGAAAACTTATTGACTAGGGCTTCTACTACCTCATTAATGAAGTGGCTTCCTTGATCTGTTACAATTTCTAATGGGCAACCAAATCTAGTGACAATGCGTTCATACATGAACCTTGCCACTTCATCCATGGAAGCTGTTTTCAATGGCCTAGCTTCAACCCACTTGGTTAAATAATCTGTGGTAACTACAATATACTTATTTTGGCGTGAGTTGGAAGTGGACCTACAATGTCTATTCCCCACTTTTCAAAGGGACCAAGTGGAAGAATAGGGCATAATAGAGCTGATGAAGTCTTACGGTTACCATGTGTTTGACAAATATCACATGTTTTACAATAATTATAACAATCTTTAAAAAGAGTGGGCCAGTGATAACCTGCATCCAAGATCCTTCTTGCTGTAAGTTGTCCAGAGAAGTGCCCTCCACATGTACCATTGTGGAATTCTTCTAGCAATTCCTTCCCTTGATCACGTCCAACTGCCCTCTTATATTGTCCACCAGGTCCTATTCAAAATAATACTTCATGCAGAATAGAATATGGACGACTGTCTTGAGTAATCTTTCTCTTAGTCTTTGCATTGGCACCATCAGGAAACTTGAATTCATTCAGATAATTCCAAATATCTATGTATTCACTAGGGATTGTGTCAAGGGATAACAACGCTACATCTGGGAAATCATCATCATCACAAGATGATCCTAAACCATCATAGGCTCGAGAGAGTGCATCTGCATCGACATGCTTCTTTCCTGGCCTATCTATAATATCAAATTCAAATTCTTGTAGCAAAATTATCCATCTTGCTATCCTCCCTGATGGGTTAGGCTTATTTACAATATATTTTAGAGTCTGATGATCTGTTACAACTAGAAATTTTTGCCCTAGCAAGTAATTTCTAAACTTCTTTACAGCAAAAATGATAGCCAGAGCCTCTTTTTCAGTTACAGTATAATTTACCTCAGCACTGCTCATTTGTCTGCTCCTAAAGTAAATTGGATGTTCATTCCCATTTTCATCCTTTTTGCTCAAAGTACTTCCTAGTGCTACATCTAAGGCATCAGTGTACACAATGAATGGCTTGCTCCAATCTGGATTCTTCAAAACAGATGAAGACACTAGGGCTTCTTTCAGTTGTCCAAAAGATTCATGCGCCCTTATTTCTTGGTTCATAAGTAACATCCTTCTTCAAGAACCGGGTTAGTGGCTGTGCAATCTTTGAGAAATTATTGATGAACCTTCTATAGTAACCCACATGGCCTAAAAATGATCTCAATTTACTTCTATTAATAGGAAATGGTAAATCTTTGATTTTTGAAACTTTATCAGGATCAGTACCAATACCATCTCTGGATACATGCCCTAACAAAACGCCTCTTAGAACATCCAAAGACACACTTTATAGGGTTTAGTGAGGCTTGTGCTTCATCTAACTTTTGAAATGCTGTTTCCATTTGGTGCAGGTGGTCCAACTTGCTTCCATAGATACAAAAATCATCCAGAAATACTCTGATGAAGGTCCCAATGTAGGGTTCGAACACCCTATTCATCAAACGCTGGAATGTTGCTGGAGCATTACACAACCCAAAAGGCATAACTCTATAAGCAAACGTTCCCCAAGGAGTGGTGAACGTGGTCTTTAGTTGATCTTTCTCTGCTATACGAACTTGGTTGTAGCCGCTATATCCATCAGCAAAACTATAGCACTCCTGGCCAGTTACTTTCCAAGATCTGATCTGAAAATGGAAGAGGGTAATGATCCTTCTTTGTTGCCTTATTGAGCTTCCTGTAATCAACACAAATGCATAGCTTCCCATATCTTTTTTATTGAGATCACAATGGGAGAAACCCATTCTGAATTCTCCACAGCAAATATGAAACTTGCATTAAACAATTTATCTATTTCTTCTTTTACAGTCTTGGAAAAATTAGGATTCATTCTATATGGCATTTGCTTTATGGGCTTAACACCACTACCAGCTCAATACAATGTTCTACCCAACTTACTTGACGGAGTTCCTTATAATCACCAGTGAATAGGTGTATGTAACTTGAAAGAAGTTAGGATTCCTTCTCACTCTCCATCACAATCACCAATATTTATTTTTGGAGACAATCATCAACTTCGTCTTCAGATAATTTTATAGGGGAGTTGGTGTGACTGGAAGGATATCCATGACTGAAACATCCACCTCACTTTCTTCATCTTTGTCCACTTCACTGGTACTAGAGTGATGTCCAATCATCAGTTTCATCACTTGAATCCACAGGTTCTGCTTTATGATGTGGAGGGATCACGCTTATCTTCACCCTCTCTCTACCACGTCCAAGTGTCGTGAAACCTTCATTCCAGTAGTTTCTTGCATGAACTCTCCTTAGCCATGGTCTTCCCAGTAGCATTGGGTACGCAACAGTACCATTTTTCATCCCCTGAAAGTCTACCACACATACAACATCCATAACAGATATTGCCACATTTGAAACTACATCTTCTGGTTTAGTTTTTCCCTTATTTAATGACCTTAACATAAGTGTTGAAGGGCGATCAATTTTTAAACCCAACATATTCATTATAGACTCGGTCATTACATTAATTGCAGCACCTCCATCAACTAAGACATCATGAATTGAAATACCATTACATAATACCTCAGCTTGTGGAGCATAGGGATCCGCCTCTGCCTCCAAAAAAGGGACCTCAACCTCCTTCCTTCGTCAAGCATTGAGTCCACCTCGCAACTCCTACCTCTTCTCAAAATACATAGCCAAGAGTTGACCATATGTAATATTTGCAGGCCTTTTGGACAGATCTTTCAAGATGGAGTATGGTCCTTGCCCCTATGAAATCAGAAAATCCTGCACACCCAACTTTCTTCTCCTATGTTTCTTACTAGTTTCTTCTTTCATTTTTTTAGGATCATTTCCATCTTGATTATCTTTTTCTTTCTTTCTTTTTGTTACAAACACATCTATTTCATTATTTCTGCTCTTATCTACTACATCAAAAGAATTCACAGGTGCTTTTCCTTTATCATTATCTCCTTTACCAGATGTAGAAGCTCTATCTGGACAATTATACTTATAATGACCCTTTTTATAACAACCATAACATACAACTTCAGAAATATTTCTTTTTGGACCTCTATCTCCTCCCTGAGAACTAAATTCCTTTCTTTGAAGAAGATTAATAGTTAACTGACCCATCTTTTTGAGCAAATCTTCATACTACAGTAGATGTACTAGGAGAAATATTTGTGCTCACTGGGAGTGGTTGTGGATCCTGGACCAAAGGTGCTGGTGTAGGCTCTACTTTAGCAACAATTTCTTTGGGCTCCTCTTCCATGCTTTCTTCTTGCCTTCTTGCAATCTCCTTTGCTTGTTCAATGGTAGCTGGGCGGTCATACTTCACTGTTGTCTGATCTCTGGCTTCATCCCAAGAATGAAGTGCTTACAGAGGAGATTATCCATGCCATTCATCAACCCATCCGCTAATCCTTTCTTCCGGATCTGGGCATCAAGCTTCTTCCTTAGCTCTAGAACACGAGCATGATAATCCCTTATCTTCTCCTTCTCTCCTTGGGATAGCTTTGTGATCTCGATCATGAGATCTGCATATTTCTGTTGTTCACCAAATTCTTCAAGAAAACTTTCAGTTAATAAATCCCATGAATTTTTCACATTATCACCTAGTGTTTCAAACCACCTAAGTGCTGAACCATCCAAAAAGGTAGAAAAAAAATTCAGTCCATTGTTCCCTTCTTAGAAGGCCATTACAAATACAAGATCGCTTAAACTCTTGAATGAAAGAAGAAACATCTTCATTAAATTGAGCTGAAAAAACAGGAATCTTTCCCATTTTCAAAAGTAACCATCGTGAAATACCAACCCACAAGTACAATCAACAAGACTTATGTGCACAAACAATTGGAATCACTATACTAGAAAGTGACTTTACACCTTTCTACAGTAAAATAGAAATGATCACGGTAAACTATGGTAAAACTTGACTTACTGCGGTAAAAATTGACTTTACTGTGGTTAACACTATTCATGGTAAAAAATGAAGTTACTGCGGTAAATACTATTCACGGTAAAAAGTGACTTTATTGCGGTAAATACTATTCCCAGCAAAAATGACTTTACCATGGTAATTACTATTCATGGCAAAAATGACTTTACCATGGTAACTACTATGCACAGTAAAAACAAGGTTACCCTCCAATTGATTTTTGACTAAGTGGGAATATCTCTCCAAAAAATCCATCAACGAGGAATGGTCCCGGCAACGGAACCAAAATGTCATCACCAATCCGGCACTATGATAATTCTTCACCGGGAACTCCTCGTGCTATGATTATTTACTAATGCACAGCCTTTAGTTTGGTGGATGTAATCTGGAAACAAAACAACATAACACAAGAATACCATCGACTATGATAAGACAGAATGATGACAAATCTGAAATATCAAAGTAAATTATAATATTAACATGAAACTGTTACAATCTCACCCATGAGGTACTTCAAGTGTTATTGACTTCACTTGCCTTTCACCAAGACTATGGGAGAAACTTTACAATTACACCTCTTAATGGCTTCTTCAACATACCTTTAAACTGATGGCTTCCTTCGCACACTTCCTACAATATTTCTCACTACTTCCTTCTATGCTAAATGAGGGGGGTGGCCTCTCTATTTATAGAACTTCTAGGCTTATCCATTTTATCTCTAAGATAGGATAAGAAATCCACTCTGACGAATCATATTCCATACCTTAACTCTTATCTGTACATGTAAGCTTATCTTTTAAGATAAGATAAACCTTATCATTTTACATGGGTTCCACATTTTTAGACTTTTTACAAATAAAATATACAAAATATTTATGACCTCACTCCTTGTCCTTATTACCAATATAATATTTCTAATTCCTAATCACGTAGACCCTACTTCTCTAATTACCCAAACTTTGACATTTTAACATTACCAGACCACTTACGACAAATATTTACTTTTTACAACATTCCTATTGTACTTTGACTGTTACCGTACTCCACATTATTGGCGGCACTGTACTGACGGCGCCGTTATCTTTTATCAGATGCTACTACTAATTCTACTTGACAACATCCTATTCCTAATACCATACATTAATGAAATAGAAATTACGGAGGAAAATTTTAGTGTCGATTAATTAGGACCTTCTCAGACTCTTGGAATTCATAAAGGTATGGAAATTGTATTCTTATATGGAGAAAAAGATGTCCACAAGGAAATGGGAAGGGCCGACTGGAAACCCATGACATCCAATGTTCAAGCCGGATGAAGAACTTCCCTTAGAAGCCTGGTGTCAGCCAAATTTCATCCTGAAATCTGCAACTACCCTATCCGAAAAAATTTCGTACTTTTAAAATAATGGGTCGTTTTGTGTTTTTATTGCCTGAAAGTTCTTGTATTGCATCAAGATATTCCCAAAGAGCCATATTAGCCATTTTCGCCAAATACCCAGATGCCCAAAATTGTTATATTCTGTCGTCGGGATTTGTCTGCGGGAAATTTGTATTTAATTATTTTGAGCCCCGTTTGAGGCTATTTGCGCTCCGTTTTAACTCTGTTATGATCGAACATATCATTATTCCTATATACCAGAAGGGTTTTAACCAGGAATAAGTTATGGGCTTTATTTGTAACTTTTGGCAATTTTTCGTGTTTTTGTGTTTTCCCGTTTCGTTTTCTGTGAAATTTCTCTGGATCAATTCCTTTGCCAGTTAAGCCTGATTCTTGGCCTGGAGTAGCTGGAGAACATATACGCATGTTGTGCCCGGAGGAAGTCACCATCGGAGGTCTGGTTCACTGGGAAAAGACGAAGTCGTGCACCAAAAAGCCTCTTGCAGGGTTGGCCGCATTTTTGGAAAAAAAGGATTGAAGTGGATCATGGGAAAAATAGAAGCAACAGGCAGGTGGGAATTTTGTACCTGCCTAGCAGGGTACTTTTTCCCATGGATATAAAATTCACTTAAGCACAATGGGAAAATTAGAGGCAACAGGCAGGCGGGAATTTCTTACCTGCCTTGCAGGGTAAAAATTCCCATGGTGGAATAAAAGAAAAATGACTTAAGTGAAATCATGGGATTTTATTGCCTGCCTTGCAGGGTAAATAATCCTCATTATGAAAGTCAAATCGACTTAAGTGGATCATGGGATTTTCGGGGCTGCCTTGCAGGGGTAAAGAATCCCATTGTGATAAATTCTTAAAAATAGAATTCTATTATGCAAAAAAGTGTGCCCCCTTTGGGAGAAGAATGGCAGCCTTTAAGTGGATTAAATTAATTATTTATTCACTTCCAAAATTGGCGCCCAGGCATGTGAAGAAAAGTCAACAAAGGTAAGGGACATAAAGGAGGTTGAAAATAGACTATTCTAAAATTAAATAAATTAATTTATTTAATGCTGCCCCCTTTATGTCAAAAAGTGCGCCCCATTTGGGAGAGAATAATACTTTTTTAAGTATTAAATGATTAAATTAAATTCCTATTTTCAGTGGCTAAGGTCAAAGCACACTGTGAAGCTTGAGTTGAAGTGAAGTGTGAATGATTAAAATTAAATAAATTTAATTTATTTAATGGCAGTCCATTGCACAACATAGGCGCCCCATTTGAAGAGAGAAGCATATTTTTAATTAATTAATTGCCAGGAATAGGAAGGGCATTAATTAATTATAGAATCATGAGGATTATATAAGCATGGGCTGCCATAAGGATGAATTAATTAATTCACAGGTAAAGAATTGCAGCCCAGAGGAAAAGTGCGCCCCATTTGAAGAGGATTTTTGCTCAGACAAAGGTGAAATCAATGCTAAAAGCTTCCAATTTTGGCGCACAGGTTGAAGGAGGTTGATTTGTGTCTGGATAATTGTTTGCATAAGTGATACAGGTGCTCAGGTGAAGTTGGAAAAATTCATGCTTGCTTTGCATGCAAATAGAACATCAAATTTGGGGCAGGCTTGAATTTGCAGATTTTTATGATTAAAATCCACTATTCATGTTCCAGTTGCCATCTTTGTCTGAATTAATTGCAGGAATTCATTACAGGTGTTTTACAAAAGAAAAGGAGCTTTAATCAATGTCCAATACATTGAATATATCCTCCGAATCTGAAGAATTATCCAGATCTGCACCAGTTTTGAAGAAATCCGGCCAAGTAAGAAGAAAAAGAATTATTCAGACAAAGATAGACAAAGCCATGGCAAAGAAAGATGAAAAAGAAAGCACAACGGAGTCATGCATCACTTCCAAACTTGCAGACATAGGAGACACAGATCTAGGTCCGGAACCTCTTTCCGAATTGATTGATAGATCCAGAGCGGGAAAGACTTCACTCATGCGTGCGGTTAAAAGCAGTGGAATTATTCGAGCTGCAGCCTTTCCATGCACAACCCAGTTGCCAGAGTTTGTTATGGAGTGTGCTAGATCTTACCATCCTTCATCCAGATCAGTGCGAGATGCTACGGGGAAAACAATAATTCGGTTGGACGCAGAGTTCATCAATTATTGTTTGAAGATTCCGGTGCAAAAGGTGGTGACTTCCATTAGCCTTCAGGATGCTGGCAGTAGGTGGGAGAAGCATAGAGTTGACTGCGTGAACATAATGAACAATAGATACATGAAGAAGCCTAGATCTCCTTCCAAGTTCCCAAGAACTCTTCCGCGGTCCAATTTGGTACAGGAGGTCGATGATATTGTCAAATTGTTATGCAAGATTAATGGCGAGGCGAATGCTTACACTTTCCGTACATGGATGTATGCTTTCATCAGGACCATTGAAGTCAACAAGGTTGATTCCATAATCAATTGGTCAGAAATTATTAGCGACAACATTGGTGAGCAACTCCGGAACGTGAAGCGTACTTTCAGCTTCAAAATGACTTCCTACTTGGTGTATGCTGCAGCTTCACAAGGCATCTTCTCCAAGCTGGATAGATGTGGTGTTCTTTCTAAGGACCCCATTTTCGAGTGCTACCCACAACTTACTGTACCTGCGTGCGAGAAGGATTTCAAAGTGGTCAATGATGGATTCTTCTACGATTTCATTTGCAAGCTAGACAAGGACCTAAAGGCCAACAGGGTAAGCAAGGAAGCGTGGGAAGTTGTATCTAAGATTGGCAGTCTATTCATTCAGTTTGCAGATTTCACCTACCTCAGGGTTACTGGCTTTTCTGGAGAACCGGTTAAGTTGCCCAGATATCCGAATGATAGATTGATCACCATGGAGCTGAGCAAACAACTTGTGGAGATACACGACCTTCAGTCGAAATGGCACAAGTCTACGGGCTTCTTCCCAATCACTGTGGGACATTATAGCTGCCAGAGCATTCATAGAGCTCGAGGAATGGAGACGGAGATGTTATCTGAGTATGAGCAAGAGTTCTTCCCGGCACGGCTGAACTTCGATCCATTTGGAGTAGCCAGGAAGACGATCTCCCAAGAGTACGCACATGTGCCTTCATTAGAGGATTTTTGGATGAAGTGCAAAAGTGAGTACGAGGTTAGAAAGAGAGATTTCAGCAGGCTATCAGCAAAGCAAGTGTTCGACTTTGGACTAGCGCGGATACCTGCGGATCTTAAAGATGATGGGAATGTGGTACTTGACACTTACCATCAAATGGGAGGAGATAAAGCCGTACTTCAGGATAACGTAGGAGGCTGCCATACAATTGAAGAAAGGTCTGGAGTTGTTTTGGTGAATACTTCAAACTGGTTACTGACGAAGGGATATTGCCTTGATGAAGCATTGATGAATCAAGTCACGGGCAACTTCGGCGCAGGAGATTCCCTCAAGAGGAAGCACGAAGGAGAAAGCAGCAGAAGGTCCGAGAAGTTGAAAGTACACAGAAGATCTCAATCAAAGGAGAAGATCACTTCTACGGCCATGACTTTAGTTCCCGCTTCTCCAGCATCCAGTACTTCACCAACTATTGCACCGCAGCAGGACACTTCCATGCCGCTACTGAATCCGGTGACAATCATCTTCTCTCCTCAGCCACTCCGTTCAGCGCATGTTCCAGAGGAAACGTTGAAGCTACAGATGGCGGAGTTTAAAAGGGCTTTGTCCTTGGATGATTCAGAAGATGGCAGCCATAACACTGTGGCACTTTCTGATGGAGAGGATGTAGAGCGGGAGATGGTAGTGCACTCAGCGACTTCTCATTCTCCGAGAAGTAACTTCTCAGAATGGTTTGGCTTCGCAGTTGGTTCCAGAAGTTAGAGTGGAAATGAACTTGGAGGAACACGACTTGCAGCTACTCCAGAGTCTAGGCGGAAAAGACAGAAAACCTAAAGTTGCTAAGGTAACTTCAAGGTTGATCATCAAGGAGTCAGGGCAGAAGTTTGCTGAGATGTCAATTCCATGCGGAAGGAAAAGGAGGATGAGCTCACGGAAGAAGATGTAACAGTAACCAGAGTACCCCCATCGGTCAAGCCACCACAGAAGGATTGAAGCAGGATACACAGACATTGATAGATGCTCTATTCCTTAGGCTTGACAGAGAAAAGGCGGAGAAAGACGAGCTTCAGAAGCAAGTATCTCAGTTGTGCGAGATCATAGCCAAGGTTGCTAAACCTTCCACTCAGCCCATTTCAAGAGCAGGTGAGTGATCATCTTATGCAGGAGATGGAGGATGCAAGCAATCAAGTGAAAGCTATTGACGAATGGAAGAATCTGATTATTCGTCAAGCTTCTGTACAACTTGGAGAGGTGCCAACCCACCTGAAGGTTATGAATGATGTAGCAAATCAGCTGAAGAAACTGGTGACAAGCATAGTAGATATGAACACAGTTGCTGAGAGTAACCTGAGTACTTTGGCTGAAATCAACAAGCTACCGGGAGATGTATTGGTTGCGGAGCAGATTGTACAGGATGGATCAGTTGAGAAAGGAAAGCAGTTGGAGTTTGTAGTATCATTCCGTTTGGAGATCTGCAGAGTTCTGCTAAAGAGGATGCAAGCACTTGAGAGTAGACATCATCCTTACCAGACAGTATCATTTCTTTCACTGAGGAGGAAGTGGTCGGAAATGTTACTTCATACGTACGGATCATTCCTAGCAAAGTGCCTAATTCCCTGGAAGGGTCTCTTCTGATGGTACAAAAGAGAATTGATGGAGCTACTAATCCTTTCACGATGAATTCCATTAGCAGACTGGTGGCACTGCAGGAAGATATTGTGAGGTTTGGGTCGAGCTTGGAAGATGTGGAAGCATGTATCAAGGTGTTGAATGAAGGATTGCTGCAGTTCAGGACAAGAAAAGGAAGCTGTGGCTAAAACAGATGGAAGATGTTGAATCACATGTTTGACAAGTATATCCGATATCAGAACAAAAAGAAGACATAAATGTTACAGCTGGCTTGACTTCTTCTTCTATTCTTTCTTCTTCTATTTTCCACATTCCTAGATGAAATTGTAAAACTTTGAAGTTATTGGTTTTGAAACCATTACTTAAAGTTATGTGGAACAATTCTATTAGTTAAGTGATACATGTGTCACTTAAGGAGAAGTTAGTGGAGGATGATTGCCAAATGTCATCTTTACTTGTTTATGTTTCAGTTCAATTGAGTTTTCCATTTGTACTTTCCCTCCTACATTCTATAAATAGGAGAAGAACCTCCGGGTTAATGATCAGAATTTGTAAGCAGTATCCTTGTGTTCCAGACTTTGTGCTGAAACCCCTGAGAGCCACTTGAAGCAAAGGAATATACAGGAGCATATTTCCGGAGAACTTTGTGTCACGGTGTATTGTGTTTCTTGCTTTTATATCTTAGATCTTTAATAAACTTTGTGTTATTTTAGATCTAGATCTAGAGCTTGCCTTTGTTTTATAATTCTGTGTTTATATCTATTGGTTTCTTCTATGTGCATGCAATCAACTCTGTTATCTATTGATTGGGATGCACATCTTCCCCATTTCTTCTCTGTGTTTATATAATTCCCTTCTTCTATAAATATTTCCTTTCTTTAAACAATTTCTCTAGTCATTGAGGAAGACAAATGGGAACTAGTTGTGGACCATGAAAATATCCCCTTTAGATGTTGACTATGCCATGAGTATGGTCATCTAATTAGAGATTCTAAGTATAAGGTTCCAGAATAGCAGGAGGAAGAAAAAACCAAAGAAGACTTTATATACCGAACAAGAAACAGATGGCTAGGAAGACTGGAAAGGAAAAGGCAGAAACTAGCAACAATAATAAAGTTGATGCCCTACAGGAACAAGAGGAAGAGGAAGGGGATGCAATTATCGAATCTCAGGTACCTGGAAACACAATTGGACAAGCAACGACAAATTCAAGATCAACAAGATGCCGGAGATCAGAATCAGATGGTAATATTCCAAGCCCAACCCAACAAATCTGCAAGCAAAAATTTCATTAAAAGTTATCAACGGAAAACAAAAATATCACGAGCAATTTCAAGAACAACACTAGTCAACAAAAGAGTTAGAAGGAATGGATAAGGCCCTTGTGGTTAGAGACCCTAATTTGATGAATCAAATGGAGTCTTTCTTAGGCATGCATCAAGAGAGATAAAAAAATATAAAATGGATACCAATATAAAGGCTGATAAAAAGTCAAATCAAGCTAAACTTAAAAAGGAGGGTCAAATTATGAGTAATACCGGAACAGTGCGGGACTTATCCCAATTTTTTTATACCTCTTCCCAATGAAGCTGATCACTTGGAATATATGGGGCTTGAAGGGTTCTCCCTCAAAACTTCAAGAACTCAGAAGAATGATAAATAACGAGCATCCTGCAATGTTGTGCATCCAAGAAACCAAAGCCTCCATTGATCTTATGAATGTACTAGCTGACAATCTATGGCCTAGAGCTAAACACCTATCTATAAGCTCTCACGGAGCTTCAGGAGGTCTGGTCTCTATTTGGGATCCTAGAATGATTACTATATTAAATTCATGTGCGAGTAAAGGTGTATTATGTTTACATGTCTATTCTAAAACTGTTGATCAGGAGTTTTTTATTTTTCAATGTCTATGCTCCTTCAATGTTGGAAGAAAAAAGGCAACAATGACAAGCAACGACTTCCATTATCCAATCCTTTCCTCACTTACCAATCATATTAGGTGGGGATTTAAATACTATATTAAATATCCAAGAGAAACATGGAAGTAATCCCCATATTGATGCTAGTTCGAATGTCATGACTCATTTCATTCACACTCATCAGGTAGTGGATGTGCCTACTGCTAATGGAATAATGACATGGTCTAATAGAAGGCAGGCTTAGGATTGTATCTTGGAGAGATTGGATCGATTTCTGCTATCAGAAGATTGGTGGGCTAAGGATTATACCCCCAGGACAATGATTCTTAATAATAGTGGATTTGACCATTGACCGGTATGTTTGGGAATGGGTAGAACCTTACCATGCAAAGCTCCTTTTAGATTTCAGCTTATGTGGCTGCGTCATAAGGATATTGATAAACTTGTTCAGCAATGGTGGTTGGAAGGAAAGCCCAGGTATGGAACTCAAATGTTCATGTTTGTTAAAAGATTATCATACTTAAAATCTAAACTAAAAGAATGGAACTGGAATAATTTTGGAGATATTAGAGATAGGAAAACAAAGATTTTAGAACAGCTGAAAGAGATAAATGACATTCAGGTTATTCTATTGATCTCTTCAAAAAAGAATGTCTTCTGAAAGCAGAACTACAAGAATGGTATACCACGGAGGAAATTATGTGGAAGCAAAAATCCAAGATACAATGGTTACAGGAAGATGACAAAAACTTAGCTTTCTTCCATAAATTTGTGCAAGCTAGGAGAGCCCATAATTATATCCACTCCCTTTCCAAAGGAGACGGAACTAGAGTGTATTCGATTCAGGGGATGAAACAGGTGGCTCAACAGTATTTTCAGCAGTTGTTCACTTCTCAACCTCTGGACCTGGACTCACAACAACTTCTGAACATACTTCCTACTTGTATCTCTCAACAAGATAATGAAAGGTTGATGCAACCCATTACGGAAGGAGAACTCCAAGGTATTGTTTTCAAAATGAAAAAAGGAAAAACTCCTGGACCGAATGGCTTCCCGATTGCGTTCTTCCAAACATTTTGGGATATCATCAAAAGGGACCTTCTACAGGTGGTTGAGGAGGTAAGAATAGCCAAAACTATGCTTAAGCAAATAAATAAAACTTTCATTGCTCTTATTCCAAAAAATAATGAGGTGGAAGATATTTCAGGTTACCGTCCTATAGCTTTATGTAATGTCCTGTACAAAATAATTACTAAGGCTATGGCGGAATGACTAAAACCTCTTTCGCACAAGATTATCTCCCCTGAACAAGGTGGTTTTGTGCCAGGTCGTCATATTCATGATGAAATTGTATTAGCACAGGAAATTTTGCACTCTATGGATATTCAGAAAAATCCGGCAATGTTTATTAGACTGGATTTATCTAAAGCCTATGATAGGGTTGATTGGGGTTTCTTGTGCAGAGTCTTGGCCCAATTAGGATTTTTTATGGAATAGATTCAATAGGTTATTTGCACATGCCTCTTCTGTCTCCTTTGTTGTTTTACTCAATGGATCTCCTTCAGAATTTTTTGGAGCCTCCAGAGGTATTCGGCAAGGAGACCCCCTATCACCTTTCTTATTCATTATTTTGGCAGAATGCATGGGGAGACTTGCAAAGAAAGCTTGTCAGGAAAGGAAAATTCATGGCATTCAGTTGGCTAAAAACATTCTTCCTATTTCCCATCTCCAGTTTGTTGATGATTCTACGTTGCTTGGAAAAGCTACTTCTACGGAAGCAAAACAACTCCATAAAGTTCTTCATACCTTTTCACAAGCCACTGGTCAGCTGATCAATCAAGGAAAATCCAGCATTTTCTTCTTTCATTGTTCCAGACAACAAGAGGAGCAAATTCTAAATATTTTTCATTTCAAGAAGGGAGTGCTTCCTTTACAATACTTGGGTGTTCCTTTAGCGTCTCAGAAGTTAAAAGACTGGCATTGGTTAATCCATAAGTATGAATTAAAACTACAAAAATGGACTAACAGATGGCTATCTTCAGGAGGAAGGATGACACTAATCAAATTTAGTTCTTCAAGCTATGCCCATATATGTTGCCTCTGTGTTATATATTCCTGGAAATACTCTGAAACAAGTGGACTCTATCTGCCAAAAATTCTTATGGAGTGGAGTCCAGGATAAGAGAAAATGGTCATTAGTTAAATGGAAAACTCTTTGCCGGCCAAAAAAAGAAGGTGGTTTGGGATTTAGATCTTCGCCTAGCCAGATGCAAGCCTTAGCTGCAAAATTGTATTGGAGGTTGCTTGTCTATCCTAACGACCTTTGGGCTTCAAACTTTAGAGCAAAGTATGCCGATAATGACCCCCCAGAAGAAATTACATGCTCTACCCTCCCTACTAAAGGCTCTCCTATCTTAAAGGTTAAGACATTATGCAGCTTTTCTGGATAGTTAATAATGGGCAGTTAGCCAATTTCTGGACTGATTCATGGGATGGACAGCCCCCTCTTATCTTCCATTATCCTCAGCTCAACCCTATAATGAAGCAAATGCAAGATATTGGGTGGATAAAGGTAGCCCACTATGGGAGACCGTCAACATGCCAATGGGAAAGTGAAAAAGAATGGATTCCGATTTCTGAATGGCCACTTGTTATACAACATGAAGATCAGATTTTGTTGCAAAATGTATTGAATACTCGCCCTCTTTCCTCATCCCCATTCCTTGACAAATTGGGATGGGGACAAGATCCCTTCTGGCTATTATACAATATCTACAGGTTATGCCTCTTTGGTGATAGACAATCCTCATCCTCTTTAGTTTCTCTTTAAGAACTTATGGCACTCAGGTATGTGGCCTAAAGTTAGTTTTTTTGTCTGGCTCCTTATTCACAGAAGGGTCTTAACAGGAGACCAACTTATCAAGAAATGATTTTATGGTCCTTTCAGATGTGCTCTGTGCTTACAGGCTGAGGAATCTTCTACTCATCTTTTTTCCTTTGCCCTTGGGTTATTCATATTTGGCGACAATTTGCAACCCTCTTCACTTTGAGATGGAATAATTTTGATTCTCTTCAACAGGTTATCAAAGAATGGCAGAGGTTGCTTCCTACAGGACAAAAGCTTCTTCCTGTACTGTGGAGTGGGATATCTCTTCTTCTTTGGAATATCTGGAAAGAAAGCAACAATAGAATTTTTTAACACATGATCAAAGATGGCTCTTATGTTTGGGAAAAAAAAAAATTAATATACCTGAAATTCTCAAACATAAGATACCTATACCCAACCCCCTTTTAATGGAATGGAAACATATTTGTAATCAGCTTTCTCTTGAGCCAAGTGAAGCCACTTTACCCCGTTTTCATATTAACAAGGAAAAAACGAGAGATAGTCAAGTTGGAGCCCCTCTTGGGTTATGGATAATTAGGCACTGATGGTGCCTCCAAAGGAAATCCAGGAAGGGTTGCTATAGGAGGCATTGGTAGAAACCAAGAAAGTGACGTGCAATTCTTTTTTGCTGAAAATTTGGGTGTTGATACCAATAATATTGCAGAGATGAAAGCGGTCTACAAAGGTATGCAAGAGGCTGTAAAGAGTGGCTGGCTGAAAATTCAAATTTGTTCAGACTCTCAAACTGCTATCAAGGTATTATCTGATAGAAGAGCCAATCCTCCTCCAAATTGGCGAATCACTAAAGAAGTCTGGAAGATTAAAAAATTGCAGGAGAAGTTTCAAGAAGTGAAATTCGTCTACATTCCTCGCGAAAGGAATAAAATTGTTGAAGGATTGGCTAATTGGACTCTGGATAATAAAGATCTTTTGTGCTAAGGATTGCCTCCCACATGGTGGTCTAACCAGCTACAAGAAGATATCAGATATATTCTCAATCTTGATTCTTGTTTGAGTACGAACATCAAATAGAAGGCTATTAGGGCATGTGAATAAAGTCACACATGGAAAAGTCCTGTTAAATCTGCTAAATTGTGCCAGGGTAATATCTGATTAAATCGTGACTGTTAAAACGTGATAGGAGACGGAGTTCGAGGGAAGAGTGAAGGATTCGCCATGGGAAATAGTGCACAAAAACGTGATTAGGGCATTCTCTGTATTTCCATCATTAAAATAGTATTTCCGCCATGGAAAACACACAAAATTGTGGTGATTAGGGCCTTCAGTCTGTATTTCACCATTAAAACAGGTACTAGTTTGCCATGCAAAACATGAGTACCATTTGCATGAAAATAAGTTCGTTGACTGTTTTCTGGCGGTTTATGCAAGATCATGCGAGAAGGAACACGACAGTTTTTCATTAGCATTACTAGGGCACATGAATAGAAATCGCAAAATCTCATTTTCTAAGGCACAGTCCAGACAAAGCGGTCAAATTTATGGTACGTTTCATGATTTTCCATTTATATCTAGGGTACACTGTTATTTACATTTTTATCATGGTCAAAACCACTTGAATTGTTTTCAGATCAAAATTGATGTATAGAATTCGGAGGTATTATTTTTGAGAATGGGAATTCCAATGGAAAAATATTCTAGCCTTAGCTTTCACACCTAGAAATTCAAAAAACAGATGCAACTGATCAATAAAAATTTATGAGGAATAGTAAATGGTAAAGAGAAATCACCTATAGAGATGAGAAGGAGAAATTACTGGATTGGCATGTGCAATCTCGGATAATAAAGCCATTATTGCTCTCTCTCCAAACGGTTTTGAGTTATATCAATTAGACCTAGAAAAATCTTCTATGGAAATACGGAATAATCTTAATAAATTGTTTGGAGCAAAAGCGGTTAATGCAAATCTTTTCCTAAAGCTTCAACTATTTAGATTCAAGATGGTTGGCAGAGTCACTATGTCCAGCCACAAGCAATTTGAGATCTCTTCTTATACAACTAACAAAAGCTAATGCTACAGTAGATGACGATGATGTCAAAGCCATTTTGTTATACAATCTATGTACTAAATTCAGCAATGTCATTTTTACTCTTAGCGAACTGCCTTCTCAAACTATGGAAAACATGATTTCAGCTCTCTTAGCTGAAGAAAAGAGAACTATAGGAGATACAGAAGATGATCCTCAACCAGAGATGGCATTATACTCGAAAAATAACCATAGAAGATCAAATAAAGTTAAAGGGAAAATTGAATGTTATTACTCCAAAAAATGAGGTCACACAACATGGAGCTGTAGCAAACGAGCCAATGATGTTCTGAAGGGAAAACAGAAAGGCATACCAATTGAAGTTAATGTACCCATTGTTGAAAATCCACCAAATGTTTAAAGTGGTGAAGAATTCACTAATGGAGAACACGTATTTTAAAGAAGCCCCACATTTTGAAGACAAGAAGCGATAAACTATAGATGAAGGTCAACATAAATGGCTGCCCAGATAGTTCAGGAGTTTGTACATCTTGGGAATTATACCTTTATGAGGGTCATGAGACAACTTGATGGTATGAATGAATGTGGAACACCCATTAATATGAAACCCTCGAGTCAACTCAATCTCATTGAAATTATCTCCATTCGAGAATCTGCAACAGTTGAATCCGGGAACTAAAGTACTTGTACATTGTCCCAGGTTAATAAACAAGGTCAGCTGGGAGCTAGGAGCTCTGCAGAGTAGGGCTCCGAGTTTACATATGAAAAGTGTTCACAACAATGCCGCATTGACAGGTGGGAACTCCAAATGGGGAACAGTAATTAGTGAATGGGAGAGAAAACATTTAAAAAGACTAAAAACCCTGAAAAGGGCTCACTATGCCCCTAGGAGGGTACGATTGTACCTACTCGAACAACAGGCTCCTCATTAGATTTGAAGTGGTAACACACTAACTTCATTTCACGTGAATACTTTGATGGAAGGACTGTTTAAGGCAATACAAGAGGTGAATGCGGAGCTAGATCTTGTAGTGAAGTGCCTAGAAATGTGTGCATTGGGAAACGTGTAATCTATTCAATTGGGTATTGGAATATGAATACATGGGCACATAAGAGGGACCCCATAAAAGTAGAGTAAGACTCAAAAAAGGTTTGGAAGGTCTCTCAAAGACCCAAGATATTCCTAACATTCCCCCCTTAGTGTGAACATGGGGCAAGGAGCAACTGAAAACAAAATCGTATGCCAAAGCATACTTTTAGGTACTACTGTCTAGATCTTGTTGCACATGATCATGAGAACTTATCCCACTTTCACTTCCAGTGAACTTATCACCGGCCGATCATCTTCCAACGAAGTACGGCAGTCAAAGGATCTTTGCAGTCAGCTGCCAAACTATACGACTGTTTTTTACTTTGCACCTTCAAGCCATATCACAATGCTCATTTTCAAGAACAAATTGGAATCATACAAACATCCAGATATTTTGTTCTTATTCACGTCAAAATAATGCCAAAAAATTTGAGGCAACCATATCCTAATCGTTTTGCATCCATTGTTTGTGATCACTGCCACACTGATCACAAACGATACAGGACAAATTCCACTACCACTTAGGAACCAATCCTAGATTTAGACAGCAATATGATTTTGGCATAAATTAGGGTGCCACTAATGCAGTTTCACAAAAGCCTCGTCAACCTAGGTGACTGACGAGATGGTTAGTATTGACCTCCTTCCTTTGTTGCCTCCATCCTCATGTATGACGTTGCTAACTCAGCAGAATGTGATCATGTCACTCAATGATTTCCACATTGTTTATTCTGCCTCCCCCCACAAAGTGAAAATACTTTATTTTCAAGACGTCAGGTAACACTTGGAGAAAAATGCATCTGATGAGCTCAAAATTTGAAAACAAAAATGGCAACTTTCGACAAACTTACAATCACGATTATTTTCAACTTGGCAATACCCACTAAAAATTGATACACTTGACACTTATGACGTTGACGACATGACAACGAGTGTATCTATTTTTTGACACAAAATGATATGACAAGACTAATTTAAAAAACTAGCATGATTTAATAAATTCCTTTCTGAAATTCTTTGTTTTTGACGGTAACTACACTATGTGACTTAGATGAAACCTAGACAATGCTTGACAATGAGGGTTTTAAACATGTTGGACTATCAAAGGTTTTAAACCTAATAAAGAAAATCCAATTGATTGGTTTTAATAAATAAAAATGGCATGAAAATTAACCTGCTACTAATAGCTCCTAATAACAAAATGATAAGGTATTTGAAAAATTATTCAGAAATAATGCTTCCAATTGGCACCAACTTTTGACTTTACAACCTTTTTACCTTTCCTTGTGGAGCCACAAACAATAGATATGACCAAATGTTGAGACCTTTTTTAAGCATTTGACAGCGTTGACATGCTCCTTATGTGCGAGAGGAAGACTTGCCATTTGACAACTTCAACAATGGTGAAGTTGGAGCACTTTTAGTACCAACAGACTATGAGTTATAATTGGCAAACTTAAGCCTTACAAAAATGATTTCAATAGAATAGACTAAATATTATGCAACTTCATAACACGAATGTGCATCCCTTATTTTCAAGATTAAAACCGAGCAACGGATGAAGTTAACAATGGGCACAAGGTCTTCAAGTCAACCTAGATGGAAATGCAGACATTACAAGGTATGATAACCATAAAAAATTTCAAGGCCCTTCATAGGCAATGTATCGCTTATTAGACTACACTTGGATTTGTTGCAATACACTAGAAATTCACATACATACGCAAGATCTTCAAAAAAACTTTCAATACTTGCGCAAGAGGTCTGCAGAATGTGTCAGGGTCTGAATGCGCCGAGATGCTAGAAAGATGTTTTTTGTCAGTGTTCTCTTAAAGATTCACAAACAGGCACCCCTGGAGTCTTGCGGCTTATCAACATATTCACCTTTCGTAAGTATAACGCGTGAAAAGGCCCTTAAGGAAACGACTTTGAACTTTCCTGGAGGCCAAAATGACATTAGTATAACTCAACATACCATTGGTAAACACCATGCTTCTGGCAGAATTGACTTCCTCTTAATTTCGAATAAAACTCCCAAAATGAAATGTTGAAGCTTCTATTCAATACATGGATTTTGCATGGATCCGACAAACCTGAGCTACTAATCATAGGTCTATAGGTATCCTGACTAACCCTGGTCAAAAAGACATTTCACTTATCTACTGATGCACAATGAGTAACAGTAACGTATGACTACAGAAGCTCCTGGAACTATACATACATGATTTGCAATGATAAAATCCATTTAACATGCTCGCGGCACCATATTGCAGTCCCAGATTATGGATTCCTACTCTCAACGATTTCTCTACAAATAAACTCCATTATATATAGATTCGGGACAATACATACATATATATAGTGGTGTCCCTAGATTTCACTCTGAAATTTGAGACTACCCCATGTTAAAAAATTTCGTTCTTTTAAAATAACGGGTCGTTTTGTGTGTTAATTGCCAGAAAGTGTCTGTATTGTGTCAAGATATTCTCAGAGACTCATATAAGCCAATTTCGCCAAATACCCAGATGCCCAAAATCGTTATATTCTGTCGTTGGGGTTTGCCTGCGGGAAATTTGTATTTAATTATTTTGAGCCCCGTTTGAGGCAAATTGTGCTCCGGTTTAACCCTGTTGTGGTTTTACATGTCAATATTCCCATATACCAGTAGAGTTTTAACTAGGAATGAATCTTGGGCTTTATCTATGACTTCTGGCAACGTTTTGCGTTTTTGGTATTTTTCCTGTTTTGTTTTCTATGAAATTTCTCTAGGTCAATTCCTTCAACGGTTTAGTTTGATTTCTTGCCTGGAGCATCTAGAGATCACCTATGCACGCTGTGCTAGAAGGAATTTGCCATCGGAGGTCTGGTTCTCTAGGAAAAGACGGAGTTGTGCACCAAAAAGCTTCTTCTGAGCAGACCGCATTTTTGGAAAAAGAGGGTTTGAAGTGAATCATGGGATTTTTGGAAGCAGCAAGCAGGTGGGAATTTTGTACATGCCTAGCAGGGTACTTTTTCCCATGAAAGCAATGCCACTTAAGTCACAATGGGAAAATTGGAGGCAGCAGGCAGGCGGGAATTTCTTACCTGCCTTGCAGGGTAAAAATTCCCATTGTGAAATAAAAGAAAAATCACTTAAGGCATTGATGGGATTTTATTACCTGCCTTGCAGGGTAAATAATCCCATTATGAAAGTCAAACAGCTTAAGTGGATCATGGGATTTTCAGGAGCTGCCTTGCAGGGTAAATAATCCCATTGTCAATTGACTTTTAAAAATAGAAATTAGCTCATGGAAAAAGTGCGACCCCTTTTGAATAGAAATAGCTTTAAATGCATTTATTAATTATTTATTTTCCAATTTTGGCGCCCAGGCTTGTGGAAAAGTCAACAAAGGAGAAGTGGATAAAGGAAGTTTTGGAAATTAGAATTCTAAAATTAAATAAATATTATTTATTTAATGCAGCCCCTCTCATGTCAAAAAGTGTGCCCCATTTGCAGGAGATAAATAATATTTTTTTAAGTATTAATTGATTAAATTAATTCCTATTTTCAGTGGCTAAGGTCAAAGCATACTGTGAGTCTCAAGTTAACTAGAAGTAGAAGTCTAAAATTAAATAAATTTAATTTATTTAATGGCAGCCATAAGCATGCACAAAATAGGCGCCCCATTTGAAGAGTGAAAGCTTATTAATTAATTAATTAATTACCAGAAATAGGAGAGGCATTAATTAATTATAGATTAGATGAAGGATTATATAAGCATGGGCTGCCATAAGGATGAATTAATTAATTCACAAGCAAGAGAAGTGCAGCCCAGGCAAATTTTGCGCACCCATTTGAAGAGGAATTTTTCTCAAAAGGAAGGTGTGAATTCAATGTTGGAAAGCTTCAAATTTGGCGCTTAGGTTTGAAGGAGCTTGATTTGTGTCTGAATAATTGTCTGCATAAGTGATACAGGTGCTCAGGTGAAGTTGGTAAAATTCATGCTTGCTTTGCATGCAAATAAAACGTCAAATTTTGGGGCAGCAGACTTGAATATATGCAGATTTTTATGATTAAAATCAGTGTTCATGTTCCGGTTGCCATCTTTGTCTGAATTAATTGCAGGAATTCATTACAGGTGCTTTTATAAGGTGTCTTGAAAGGGAGCTTAAATCAATGTCCAATACATTGAACATATCCTCCGAATCTGAAGAATTATCTAGATCTGCACCGGTTGTGAAGAATTCTGAATCAAATAAACCTTTGAAAAAGAATTGTTCAGACAAAGATTGCTCCCAGCCATGGCAAAGCGGGATGAAAAAGAAAGCTTCAACAAAGTCATGCATAAACTTCTATATTTTGCTAACATTCGTAGACCCTTAGATCCAGATCTAAATCTCATAATTGCAAAAGCTTCCAGCAAAAATCATCCGTCTTGTTTCGAACGCAACCCGTGAAGAATTTAGTGCGTGGAAAATTCCTTCCAGGATCTTGTGCATGTGCTTCCAATCTTCCAGTTGAAGCCTTCTATTGAATTTGCATTCACCCGGGGTGTTTTCCAAAATTTTTAGTTGCTCATATGCAATTAAATATAAAAATGATGAGTTATTTACGACAAACATTGCATTGATGCATATACTAGAAAAGAACTACAAAAAGCTTCAAGGATCAGAAGGAAGACATGTGAAAGGCAATACCCGTAAGCAAATCACAGTCACTTGCTTCTAGATCAGTTGATCACTTGGTTGCTTCTAGATCCAATTTGAATCAGCTTCATGCAGATGAAAAAGGACAAGACTGCAAACTTTCCCTTTTTCTTCTTTCTCTTATTTTCTCCTAGCGATCAATTAAATTATACAGCTTGGATTGGAAAATCAAAAGAAGTCAACTAAAATCAGCGTACATGTTCTATTTTCACTTGCAAAATATGTCATGCAAAGAGGAATTTAAGACTGCCAAGCTTTCCTCTTCCACATGTCAGTTCTAAAAGCTTCCGACTTAATTACCCCTTTACATTCGAACCTCTCAATAAAATTTGTAAGCAGCATCCTTGTGTTCCAGACTTTGTGCTGAAATTGAAATTATACAACAGATTTAAGTGTCACGGTTGGTTCTAATATCTTAGATCACTTGTTGGCTAGATTTTCTGCATAGCATCAAAACCTAGGCAGTCATGAGATAAATCTCCCTCATTTACCGGTGAGGCTCCCGTGTCAGATTTGTCAATTAAAGTGTGCTAATATCTAAATGGGGTTTTACTTTAACTACTCAGTTCATGAACCATAACTGAACAGTTCTGCAGCAAGTAAGCAGCTGTTTAAAGAAAGGAAAAGTTATAGAAGAAGGTAATTACATAAACACATAGAAGAAATGGGGAAGATGTGCATCCCAATCAATAGATGGCAGAGCTAAATTGCATGCACATAGAAGAATCCAATAGATATAAACACAGAATTATAAAACAAAGGCAGCTCTAGATCCAGATCTAAAATAACACAAAGTTTATTAAGAGATCTAAGATTAAAAGCAAGAAACACAGTACACCGTGACACAAAGTTCTCCGGAAACCTGCTCCTTTGTATTCCTTTGCTCCAAGTGGCTCTCAGGGGTTCAGCACAAAGTCTAGAACACAAGATTGCTGCTTACAAATTCTGATCATTAACCCGAAGGTTCTTCCTCTACTTATAGAATGTAGAGGGGCAATTACAAATTGGAAGCTTTTAGTTGAACTGGCACATGTGGAAGTCGGAAAAGAAACAACTGGCAATCTCCCTCCTGGAATTCCTCTTTGCATGACATGTATGATTTGCAACTGAAAATAGAACCTTCTATTTTGCACGTGCCACCTATCTCCAAGTAGTTGACTTCTTCAAGTAATGGCTTTTAAACCAATCACTTAAGTTGTATAATTTAATTGATCGCTCAATTACTTTGTCGGAGGAAAGAAGGGAAGAGGAAAGCTAACTTTGCAGTCTTGTCCTTTTTCATGTCTGCATGCAGCTGATTCTTTTGCCTTTGATTCTCACCAAACTGGATCTGGGAGTAGCTGGATCTGGAAACAAGCATTGGGAATCTGGCTGGTAGCGAGCTGGGAATTGGAAACAGCTGGATTTTGCCTTCGCCTTGTCTTCTCTTTTATCCTTGAAGCTTTTGCAGTTCTTCTCCAGTACATGCATCAATGCAATGTTTGCCGTAAATAACTCATCATCCTTATTTTTAATTGCATATGAGCAATTAAAAATTCTGGAAAGCACTCCGGATGAATGAAAATTCAATGAAGGCTTCAACTGGAAGATGGGAGCACATGCACAAGATCTTGGAAGGAATTTTCCACGCACTGTCTTATTCACGGGCTGCATTCGAAACAAGAGGATGAAGCCTTTGTGCCGGAAGCTTTTGCAACTATGAGATCTGGATCTGGATCTGCATATGGATTTGCATCTGCATCTGCATCTGGATATGGATCTGCACCTACATAACAAACTTTGGCAACTGGGTTATGGATGGAAAAGCTGCAGCTCGAATAATTCCACTACTTTTAATCTGCACGCATGAGTGAAGTTTTTCCTGCACGCATGAGTGAAGTCTTTCCTGCTCTGGATCTGTCTATCAATTCAGCAAGAGGTTCCGACCCTAGATCCGTGTCTCAAATATCTGTAAATTTAAAAGTGATGCATGACTCCGTTGTGCTTTTTTTTTCATCTTTCTTCGCCATAGCTTTGTCTATCTTTGTCTGAACAATTCTTTTTCTTCTTATTTGACTGGAATTCTTCAAAACTGGTGCAGATCTGGATAATTCTTCAGATTCGGAGGATATATTCAATGTATTGGACATTGATATAAGCTCATTTTCTTTATAAAAGCACCTGTAATCTAATTCCTGCACCTGTAATTCAGACAAAGATGGCAACCAGAGCATGCAACAGTGAATTTTAATCACAAAAATCTGCATATTTCAAGCCTGCTGCCCCCAAAATTTGACGTTTTATTTGCATGCAAAGCAAGCATGAATTTTACCAACATCACCTGAGCACCTGTATCACTTCTACAAACAATTATGCAGACACAAATCAGCCTTCTTCAAAGCCATGCACCAAAACTAGAAGCTTTTAGCATCAAATCCACCTTCCTCTGAGCAAAATCCTTCTCCAAATGGGGCGCACTTTTCCTCTGGGCTGCACTTCTTCACCTGTGAATTAATTAATTCATCCTTATGGCAGCCCATGCTTATATAACCCTCATAATTCTATAATTAATAATTGCCCTTCCTATTCCTAGCAATTAATTAATTAAAAATCATGCTTTTCTCTTTAACTGGTGTGCTAAAATTGCATGTTTAAGGACAGCCATCCAATAAATTAAATTAATTCAATTTAATCATCCACTCTTCACTTCACTTAAGCTTCACAGTGTGCTTTGACCATAGCCACTGAAAATAGGAATTAATTTAATCATTTAATACTTTAAAAAGCATTATATCCTATCCCAAATGGGGCGCACTTTTTGCATGAAGGGGCTGCATTAAATAAATAAATTTATTTAATTTTAGAAATCTATTTCAATCTTCCTATATCCCCTTTCCTTTGTTGACTTTCTTCACATGCTTGGGTGCCAATTTTGGTGAAGAAGAATTAACTAAATAATTATTTAATGCTATTATTCTTCACCCAAGGTGGGTCGCACTTTTTTGCATAATAGAATTCTATTTTTAAAAACACATGACAATGGGATTTTTTACCCTGCAAGGCAGCCCCGAAAATCCCATGATCCACTTAAGTGATTTGACTTTGACAATGGATTATTTACCCTGCAAGGCAGGCAATAAAATCCCATGATTTCACTTAAGTCACTTTTCTTTTATTTCACCATGGAGAATTTTTACCCTGCAAGGCAGGTAATAAATTCCCGCCTACCTGCTGCCTCTAATTTTCCCACTGCAAGCTTAAGTGAATTTTTATCATGGGAAAAAGTACCCTGCTAGGCAGGTACAAAATTCCCACCTGCCTGTTGCTTCTATTTTTCCCATTGTCCACTTAAATCCTTTGTTTTCCAAAAATGCGGCCAACCCGCAGGGGCTTTTTAGTGCACGACTTCGCCTTTTCCCAGTGAACCAGACCTCCGATGGCGACTTCCTTCTGAGCATAACGTGCGTATATGTTCTCCAGAATGCTCCAAGCCAAGAATCGGGCTAACTCGGCAAAGGAATTGATCTAGAGAAATTTCACAGAAAACGAAACGGGAAAACACAAAAACAAGAAAAATTGCCAAAAGTCACAAATAAAGCCCAAAACTTATTTTTAGTTAAAAACCCTTCTGGTATATAGGAATAATGATATATTGATCACAACAGGGTTAAAACGGAGCGCAAATTGCCTCAAACGGGGCTCAAAATAATTAAATACAAATTTCCTGTAGACAAATCCCGACGACAGAATATAACAATTTTGGGCATCTGGGTATTTGGCGAAAAAGGCTAATATGGCTCTTTGGGAATATCTTGACACAATACAAGAACTTTCAGGCAATAAAAACACAAAACGACATATTATTTTAAAAGTACGAAATTTTTTCGGATAGGGTATTCAAAGATTTCAGGATGAAATCTGGGGACACCAAAGCCATTACTTGAAGAAGTCAACTACTTGGAGATAGACGGCAGACGTGCAAAATATAAGGTTCTATTTTCAATTGCATCATGCATATTACATGCAAAGAGGAATTCTCAGGAGGGAGATTGCATCAGTTGTTTCTTTTCCGACTTCCACATGTGACAAATTCAACTAAAAGCTTCCGACTTGTAATTGCCCCTCTACATTCTATAAGTAGAGGAAGAACCTTCGGGTTAAGGATCAGAATTTGTAAGCAGCATTCTTGTGTTCCAGACTTTGTGCTGAAACCCTGATAGCCACTTGAAGCAAAGGAATACAAAGAAGCAGATTTCCGGAGAACTTTGTGTCACGGTGCATTTTGTTTCTAGCTTTTTATCTCAGATCTTC
The DNA here is from genome assembly GCA_019776745.2 of Taxus chinensis. Classification (NCBI taxonomy): domain Eukaryota; kingdom Viridiplantae; phylum Streptophyta; class Pinopsida; order Cupressales; family Taxaceae; genus Taxus; species Taxus chinensis. Next base: position 17,213,402 of record CM034157.1, read on the forward strand.
TAATAAACTGTGTTATTTTAGATCTAGATCTAGAGTTGCCTTTGCTTATAATTTTGTGTGTTGATATCTATTGGTTTCTTCTATGTGCATGCAATCAACTCTGTTATCTATTGATTGGGTTGCACATCTTCCCTATTTCTTCCCATGTGGTTATTATTTTCTTCTATAAATATTTCCTTTCTTAAACAGCTGCTTACTTGCTGCAAAACTATACAGCTATGGTTCATGAGCTGAATAGTTAAAGTAAAACCCCCATATAGATACTAGCATATTTTTATTGACAAATCTGACACGGGAGCCTCACCGGTAAATGAGGGAGATTTATCTCATGACTGCCTAGGTTTTCAGCTATGCAGGAATCTAGCCAACATATAGACTTGTTCATCTCCTATTATTTAGGAGGCACTATAACTACTCAATTAACAAGCTATATTAGTTGATAACCACACTAACCAATTTACGTAATGGTTTAAACCACCACTAAAAGCATACAACAAATTCCTAATCTATAGTCAATTATTACTCGCAAAATTATTCACTTTATGATATTACAACATGCCTCTACCCACATAGCAACACCCCATAGGACAAGTATAGTATCGGTTACACATCTAATGTGAGCACTAGACCATGATATTCTTGGCATCTTCTTGTTCATGGTCAGAATTGTTCTCAAAAGAAAGCTTCTAAAGAATGTCAGTGGCTCTGTTTGGTTTGACTGTTGTTTTCAATTTTCTGTACTGTGTTTGTACTTTGTTTTCTATGGTGTAAGCCTTAAGAGGGGATATTAGAATATAAGGCTTATAGTTTATTAGTTAAAACGCATTAGTTATGTCCATCAAACATTAAAGATTGAGTTGTAACTTCTCAACTTATTTGTAACTATCTCTTTCATGATAAAATTGGACACACAATCTACGATGCACGGTTTCCACTTGCATTCATTCCTTTTTGTTCGCGTCATCTAACATCAAGCCTAGAAAATTCAATTACACCCCTAAATTAGTTTCTAAAATATATAGGCAGCTTCTGATCCATCCAATTGGATAATGAAAACTAGTAAACATTAGCTAATCTGAGCAAATGTTGTCAAATACTAGTTATATTGACTCGGTATGTAAATTTTGATACCCATTTACCCAAGAAGGCATAACTGCAAAACTTTGTAAAAGACTCCAGGATAGACACAGGAATAATGGTTCAGGGGTGATCCAGCCACCTATCAGTAGTAGTTTAACAAAGGAACTAGCAGGATCAACTAGGGCTGAACTATTCGGACATGTTTGAAAGGGTTTAAACAGTAATTTATGGTACAAGTCACATAGATCTAAGTTGATGACTTAAGCTGCAACTGTTACGGGTATTCCAACAAATTAGTGATGTTCAACTTAACATTGCAAGAAGCTTCTGAAAAGTTTGTGAATTCTTTGCATTTTCAAAGGCCTATCCCTTTGAGTCGATCTGTTGATTCATTTTCTGATATTTGTATAGCTCTACCAATTCTCGGTAGGATCTTGTAAAGACATCTTATGCATCTTATGCTCTTAGTTTGAATTCATACCAAACATTCCTAGCAATGATCAGAACTTAGGAGTGTTAGATCACGTTGCAAATGAAGCACTTTTGTTCAACTGTTGGTGTTCTTGGGGTTTTCGATTGGCCATTGGATTGTAGAAGTGCGAAATTGTGGCAAGAAAAGGCTTAGACCTTACTCTTTCTAGATTTTCTTCCTGAATTGGATTCTCCAGGGTGTTCCTTGTATTATGAGCAATTGTTTTTCCCCAAATTTTCAGTTTATATTCTTTGTTTCTTTCATTCATACAACTAACAGTTTATTTTCAGCACTTGAACAACTTAAGGCTTGCACGGTTTACAATGTTTTCTTGATCATTCCCAGTACTTAGAGGACAAAGCCAAAATGTAACTCATAAAAATTCCCTTATCATAAGATTCGTTGTTGATGAGACTCTAGCCATGGAATATCTATACTAATTGTAAATCAAATTGGACATTAGAGAAAGGTTGTGTTCCTTCTCCTTGTGGCTTTGCGTGGCCTTTTGCAAATTTTTGCCCATCAGTCACATCATTCTTGTAAGAGCAGAGTACATCTGTTCCATCCTTACAAGATCTCCACAAAAACGAGGATTAGCCTTGGTGAAAGCTTTTTGCACTCATGAAATGGAAGCTCAAGATGAACAGCAAGATTCAACAAGGGGAGGAAAATACCCGTACTTTGCATATTGCATTCTCGAATCCATTGAAGTTTGATAAGTTAAAGAAACTTAAGGATGCTCTCATGGGTAAAATAGGAGCTTCCGTGCAGAATCCTTAAAATCAAATGAAGTATCTTCAAGTCTCATGCTCAAGCAGAGGAGTAGCCCCATGCTCATGGTACTCCAAGCAACTCCAAGCCAACTTCTCCATTCAAAGTAGAGGATCATGAACAAAGATTCATCAATGAAGGAATTTACGGAAAAACTTGATCATTCTTAGGCCAACTTGAGGTGAATCCTTGTGGTGGGTTACATCCCAAAGATGCAATTTTTGAAATCAGCTAGTCACGCTCGCTCCTGAGTTTAGGAGCTATGTCATTATTTGGCTGTTAAAATTTTACCACCAATTTCTAACTGAGATGCACGCTCTTCGCAAAAAATGGGTCAATTCAAAGATGCTAGTTCTCATACTATTTTTTATGATCTGCTAGGATCTGCCAGTTGTGTAGCCTCCAGGAGACCAAGACGGAAACGCATTTTATCTTTCGGTGCCCCATTTACTATGAGATCAAAAGGAGGTTTCACTATTTGTTTAGGAGGACGCAAGATCTTTCTACCTTCTTCAGGTTTGAGGATCAGAGGTGTCTAGCTCTTATATTTACAGGAGGCTTTGAAGCTTCGTGAGCACACTCTTCAGCCGTTTCCTAGACCGGATTCTACCCAACGGATCACTTCTTTCTTCACAGTATTACCGGCAAAGAGAGGCATTAAGCACCTTGGTGAGACCGTCCCCACTTCTTCCTCTAGATCATATGGTTCGGCCCAGGGAAACCATCCATGGTTCCCCGAGTCTATCACAGGCATGCCTAATACTTGGACTGATCCTCATGGACAAACGAGACATACACCAGACATCAGAGGACATAATATTGTTATCTAGACATCAACTTGATAGGTAGACTCCTCTCTTCAGATGGTCAGCATTCTATTCTCAACTTCTTCCAGTCGACCTCGGATGTTAGGACAGATGGTTCTTCCATTCTCTGATGGGCTTTCCTTTTTTCTTCTCCTGTGTCGTATTTCCCCCTTTCTTACCTTCGCATGTTTTCCCACCCCCATTTTGGGTGCATATGGTTTCTTCTTCCTGTTGGCCACCTCTTCTGGCTTTTTTTTTGCATCTTTCTCGGAAAACTCTTTGGTTTCCCCGCTTTGTATCAATGCTCATTTTCTGCAGTCCCTTTGACCTACTTTTGTGGTCATTTGTTGGACATCAATATATTTATCTTATCTCATTTTATCTTATCTATATGTCAAAAAATAGTGGAAATCATACTCCTTGCAAGATGATGATAATGATTTTGTAACTATTAATACGAAACCCCCAAAAACATGGGACAGTTTTGTAGAGGCTATCACAAAGGAATATTATCCAATGAAGAATTGTGAGGACCAATTCAAGAGACTGCACCAATTGTGTTAGGGTCGCAATTAGACAATACAAGACTACACTAATAGTTTCATACCCTGTCAGTAAAGATGGGTAGACAGGACACCAAGAAGCATTGAATTCTCAAATACTGTAGTGGGTTACGATATTACATCCAAGAAGAAATGGACTTTGCATACATTGTACGTACCCAAAAATGTAGGTATTGTACTGCCTGGAAAGAGGTTACGGAAACCCCAATGATGATTCAGGTCTCTTCACAAGGTGTTCAGAATCCAGAAAAAAGCTCACCAGGTGTATGTTTGCATCCCAAATGCTTTATCCAAGCTCGTGTGCTTCGTTCTGTCCTCTGCCCCCTTTTTCTTTGCATTTTGGTCTTAAGTGACAGGACCGCCACCCAGGACAGGGCGGCGGTCCTGTAACCGCCGCCCTGTGCAGGGCGGCGGTCCTGTGCGCGTTTTCCAGAATGCTCCGACGAATGCGTCAAATGTAAAAATTCAACTTTCACCCGCATTCTTCAACCACTTTGGCTTGCATTTATGTTTTGGCCGCCCAGTAAATAGTGTTTTCCCTTTGTTTATAGTAAAAGAGATCAATTGGGAGTTACCCTCTGGTAAATGCAATTGCTATAAATAGCCAGCTTGTTTTCAAACAAATGGCCCCTCTCCTTCTCTGTTTAATTATTCAGTTTGTTTGAAGTTCTTGCTTAGAGTTCCAATAGTTTCATATTTTGCATCAGTTATCAGCCTTCCCTTGTTGTTTAGAGATCATTTGATCTTCTTGTTTCATCGTACTTCAGTTTTGTTCCATACAATCAGTTTAAAATAAGGTAGTTTCATTTTAGAATTAGAATCCATCTTAGAGTTGCAGGTTTTGTTTGTCACAAAAGATAGTTTCTAGAATTCTCGGCGTATTTGTGTTGTATTCCCGCAATAAATCTTGCTAGGAATTGCATAGTCAAGCTCTGTTCACTTGCACTATCCCTCTCTTACTTGCATTGTATTCGGTCTATATCCAAAGTTGTCATTGTTCGAGTATCTTCTTCTGTTGATGCTATCATATACACGCTTTTCTGGATTCACGAGAACACGAAGGAACAAGGAGATCACACTTGAGGGAAGGGGACAAAGTCACACACAACTGGATTTACCACTATTCTGTAAACTCTAGGTTTGTTCTATCAAAGTTCTAGTTACAATATATCAAATAGAGTAGTAAATTATTTCATTTCAGTTAAAGCTCACTTTCGATATTGCCAGGGAAGCTGTGGGGAATGATAGTTTCTGAGAAACTATGATTCATTCCTCACTTCTGAGGTAGGATTGAGAGTCTTTCAATTAAAATTAGTTAGTTATTTAAATATTTAGGATAAACTCACAACTGCACAGGCAAATAGCTATACCAGGCTACCTTGTTTGTTTTGATTCTGTTATTAGATTAATTGTCCATTTTCTGAATATATTAGAATAGCTGCTCTTTTAATTTCGTTAAAATACTTCATCGAAAATACAAAAATAAAAGAATATATGCATAGTGTAGATATATCTTTCATAATTAGTTTATTCATTTCAGTTAAAATTGAATCATCTTTGCATGACAATCACGGGACCTAGAGAGCCTAGAGAATACGTATTTGAACCGATAGTGCCTCAACCAAATCTCCCCACAACACTAGCTGATATAGATCAAGACCTTAGGATTCAGGTTTTTCGAACAACAGTAAACCTACGAGCAATTAGTGAACAATTGAGAGAGTTAAATATTGAGGACGACAAGGCATACACATTCTGGTCAAATCACCCCAACTACAGACTGCCTTGATAGGATATCTGCATGACTGTACAAGAACTCGAAAGAGAACAAATATTTGGTTGCGATCCTTTAGTTCCACAGCCCAACGCAGGAGACCTCCTCATCGACATAGATACTAGCTTACGTATTCAAGTTGCCAGAACACCTGTAAGGTATTCTGAGAAAATTACACAACTTCTAGTTCTAAACATAGAGGCTGAAAAAGCTTATGACTATTGGATAGTCGGGAGAAGAGATTGACTCCTCATATGACCATAGGAGGTCCGCCACAACCACGAACTTACGGTTGTGATCCACAAGTCCCACAACCCAACGGGCCTACCGATCAATCAAACATTGACGCTGGTTTACGCACACTAATATTCAGATCCTCACCACTTCCACCAGACATCATTACACAATTCTCCGTATTAAACATAGCAGCCAATCAAGCTAGGGATTTCTGGACTAGACCAGAGAATCGTCCATAAAACTCTGGAGGATCCACTACACCTCTCATCACCATTTTCCATGACCTTGTCTGGAAATATACATGAAGCACCTATAGGTCATTTTCCACGTATCCAACAGCCAATAAATAGGATCTCGGCAGAGCTCGACATTGATTGAAGCCTCCGAGTAGCTATTATATCCGAACGATCCATTACACCAATTCAGGTTAGGAGAGCCTTCTTTGCCTTAGATTCGCAGATTCCATTATTGCGTGTCGAAGATATAAGATTGCCCAACTAGTTTGTCTGTATCTATATAAATTCCATTCTCACCAGCTGTCTTGGCACGACCTTGGGAGGTCGGGTACGAAGAAGAGTTGCTTGTAGATTCTCATGCTCGCATGTCACTTTTCTATCGTACAGTGAAGCACAAGAGCAAGTACCATGACAAAAAGGACTAACAAGCCATCAACAAAACTCTGTTAACAGAGTCGTGGGAGGAAGATGCAGGACAAGTCATGGCAAACAATCCAACAAACAGGTTGGGTAGGGGAAATTATGCCTTGAAAATGTTTACCAATGCCCATAAGTCCGTTAAAGTGACCCACTAAACGGTGTATGCAGAAGCCAAAACCACTTGTGTGATTCTCAAAAGAGCCAAGCACAATTGTATATGGATATGATATGGGGGTTGCAACGGATGAAACAAGAAGTGCATCAAATACAATAATAGTGAATAAGAGTCTATAGGTACAAGATCAGTGACACTAGGTGGATTAGGCTCATTGGAAGGTCTGTCATGTTGGTGTGTTCATGTTCACGCTAGGTTGGTTATACGTTTTTTGCTAACCAGTTTGGTTTTGTTTAAGTTCACTCTAACGTAAGGGGTAAGCTTGATTTAGGGAGTTGTTTTATATTGTTCAAGAACAACTCATTGTTGGCGCGTACAATTTGTAAGTGCATATTTAGTTTATTCCCTAACTAATAGTTTGTTCACAACAACTAGTTTCTGACTGCAGGTTATTATTGGTCTGCATGAAGGTGTGGAGGTCTTGACACAAAACCATTACAAAGGTGAGACAAGGCCTTGAATTTTGCCTCTCCTTAAAAAATACCCTTTTTACAATATTGCTCGCCTTTAAAAAATTACCACCCCCCCACTCAACATTTTTTTTGAAAAACTTAGAAAAAAAAACAAGTGGGGGGAAGGGGCGCAAGGCGGGGGACAAAACTGTAGACCTCTTGAATAGAAGTGCTTTAGCAAAATTGTACAAACCAATCCGCCACTCTTATCACTTAGTTATATAGATGGCCAAAGTTCCTTTTAAATTTTAAATTGTTTATAAACTCAAAAAAAAGGAGGAACCTTGGGTGCCAAAGGTGGAATCTTGGTGGCAACAAGTGGTGAGTGTCTAGACACCTTGTGAGGCTTGTTTGGTAGGGTGTTGGCTGATTAGTGTTGGAAAGTAATTGGTCGTCTCATGAGAGCACAAGGAGGCATCAACAGCAGCGGCAAGAATGCCAGCACCTTGTCAATGCCAAACTAAATGTGGATGCAGATGCATACACCAAAACCATGTTGTAAGATATGAACAAAGAAAGAAAGAAGAGGAACCTGAATGCACACATCATAAATTGTGTGTCCATTATTCTATTATGCAAGAGATAGTTACAAAATGGTTGAGGAGGTTACAACCGAACATTAGTTAATACATAACTAATAGTAACTTAATTATAACAGGTAAGCCTTATATTCTAATACCCCCTCTTAACATTTGTTTATTATTGTACTAAAAGCAAAAACAAACACATTGATAGAAAATAAAAAAACAAAACCTGTAATGTCCCCAAATGGACAATTTATACCCTCAAACGGGATAGAACTAAATCCTATTCTAATCAGCTTGTAAACAGAGAAGTAGAGCACATAAAAATTATAAAATGCTGCAGATCTGAATTATTTCTAGAAAGTGCAACTTGCATAGGAGATTGAAAACATTCAAAACTAAAGTAAAATCACTGTGTTCTTCATCAAAATTGATTAAATAATTTTAATTATACAAGAACACTATAAAAATACCATTGTGAAGCAACTAAAGGCTGGAATTTATTTATAAAAATCTGCAGATGAACAGTTCTTAGACAAGACTGGAAACAGGGTTTCCTCAGCCCAAAAAATATGCAACTCAGTTGATCTTGGCTTCTAAAAATCAAATTATGAAACAACTCAAATCCGATCTCAACGTGCCCTATATTTCCTAGAAATGCACACAATATGGGTCACTCCACTATAGGAATGCTAGAAAATGAAGGTAGAACTCAGCAAACAATTATCCTCCTTCAGACCCTCGCTAGAAACAAAGTAGATCTGCACTTTTCTCCTCAAATACCGCTGGAATTTGAAGTAGAACCTTGGAAATCAATAGACACCCCTGAGTAGGGCTTCCCCTCAAAAGAAAGAAGAGTTTTCATTCTTCTTTCTAAGCTTAAGGAGGGTTTTCGTCCTCATAAGCCAAACTTCAAAGGGTTTTTGTCCTTTCAAGTTGAATTGGAAAGCATCCAAGCTTGTACCAAATTTTTAAAAATGATGATATGTAAAAAAGATGTCCTTCCCTTCCATAGCAACTTGCATTTATACTTTATTTTGGGCTTTTTGCCACACAACACAACCAATCAGAGCTCTTTTCCCGCATTTGATACTTTCCTTTGCCTTTTTCCCTTCTCCACATGGATCACATTTCCTTAGGGGAAAATAAAATTCATAAATTTACTTTTTCTTTTCCTTTTTCTATTTTGTCATTAATAACTTAAGTGCTTATAATAGTATTTTATGGTGCACTTTATAATTAATTTATTATGACTTAGTTTCCCTTTTTTCTCATCCCTTAGCTATCGGGAAACAGTGAATGGGCTAAGGGTCTTCGACCAGCTGCTTTGGAGAAGGGGATATTACAATCCTCCCTTCCCCAAATTGTTTTCCCTCAAGCAATTGTAACTCATATACCCAAGTGCCAGGTGCAAGAGATAAAAGATGTTGAAGTACTTTAGAAGTCTAGCCCCTGTACCTGTTAAATGTGAGAGCTCTTACCAAAATACATAGCTCTCATGATGCTCACAAATATTTTTACCCCCAAATGGATTTAAGGCCAATCCCAAACCCCCAAAGATAATTTATAAAAGATGTAGCAATTTATTTATATGCAAATCTGAATTATCTAAGAGAAATGCAACTAGGGCAGATGTGAAAGCTCGTAGAAATCAGCATGTATATTAAACTATTTCAACTCATATCTGATATATTGATTTTAAGTACCTTAGAATATATCAAATATGCCCAAAAAGTGGGTCGCTCCACATGATATAAATAAGATGAACACAGCTGCAATCTTCCCTTCTAACTCTTGGACCAAAATCTACAATTCTTCTTTATTCAACTGCTGGAAATACTCAGAAAATTACTATAAATCCATTGAAGCACAAGGGATACCCTTGTGTAGAGAATCCTCATAAACTAGAGGAAGGGTTTTCGTCCTTTTCTAAGGCTCTTGGACAGATTTCGTCCTCAAGAGTAAAAAATGCAAGCCAAATGCTTAACACACAAATCTAAAGTTTGATGATAAACAAACTCACACCTCTCCTAAGCAAGTCGACTTACTTATATAGATAAGATGGGTATAAGTGTTTTTATAAAAAAAATATTTCTTTTTTATTTTTCACTTTATTATAAAATATCATAACTAAATGGCCACCTCCAACCAAATATATGAATGGGCTAAGTGGTGAGTTATTTTTATATTTGAAGATTTGGGTTTTTGAAGGAAAAACGCATGCTTGCAGCTATTTTTGGATTATAAGGCTAAAATTACAAAAATCGATTTTTGGGCTGCTATTTTCAGTCATGAACAGCGGACAGCTTTGCTAAAATATTGGGAAGTCATCATCTAAATGAAAATCATGAAGTAGCATCAAGCAATAGAAGAGAGCTAGCTGTTATGTTTCTAAGGCATGACAAGGAGGATGTAAAAGTGTTGTTAAACACTTACATCCCTAGCTTCTTTCACTCGGCATTGGATTCTAGTTGAGGGGATCTCCTTCCTACCCCCTCTTCCTTCCTCTTCCTCTTCCGCATGTCGAGGTTCTGTTGGTCTCCGCTGACTTCTTCCGGGCCTTTCCCTTGCCCGTTCTTCTCTTCTTCTTCCTTGTCATTCCTTCTCCATGGCAAAGAAGCAAAAATGAAGGAGAAGAACCTTGAGCATCTTTATAATATATTTTATTTAATATTTTTATATTTTCTTTAGTGTTTTCTTGTTTTATACAGGTCGGCCTTTTCTAATTGAGCATTGGCGCCAAAAAGGAGGATATAAAAGGAGATTAGAGCATCATTGCATCTAGTCTTGGCGCATTTTATTATACTTGGGCAAAGAGAGCTAGTTGCTCCTTGGTCATCCACTTGAGGACGAAAACCCTCTTGTGAGGCTCATTGAAGGACGAAAACCCTTCATGTGGCTTAGGTGAAGGACGAAAACCCTTCATCATTGATTGGTCTTGAAGTGAAGAGTTGATTTGAAGATATATTTGTAATTTCCAGCTGGTATTTGAATTATTTCGAGTGGAGTGACGTACCTTGGGTAGGGTTTGGAAATATTGGTGAAGAATTTGAGAAAGCTGGTTTCATAATCTGATTTGCAATATTTTTAAAGGCCGGAATCTGAAGTTATATGAATTTAGAGGGTTTCTAGACCCATATTTCATTTTTATTTTGTGGCTGCGATTTCCAGTACATATTTAATTTCCAGCAGTGTATTATTCAACGTTTCTTTGTTATTTTGACTTCTAAAATTCCATAAAATCATATACTAAAATATTGGCGAGTTGATTGGTGGTGTTTTGTGGTGATTTTTGGCATTTTTGGTGCAAGTTCAAGTCGCTGATTTTATATTTCAGTCTGCTGCAATTTAAATTCCAGATTTGCATTTGGTGTGTTTAGTTAAAACCCTCAAAAAGGGTTATTACAGTGGTATCAGAGCATGGATTCTCAAAGGCCTAGGGTTTCAATGGACAGATGGATGAAGGTGCAAGAAGGTATTTTCAATGAAGAGCCTAGGGTTTCGAAAGTCAACAAGGTGGTAACTCTCTTTGAGGAATATCAAGCTCTTCCGGAGAAGATCCGTGATGCCCTAACATTTTCAGAGTTCATAAATTTGGAAACAGAAAGAGTGGGCATTGGAACTCGGTCCAAGCCTCGTGGCATGCACAAGGGTTTTGGGGAAAATACCCCTACCCTAGTGAAAAAGAGCTCCATCTTGTTGGCCAAGCAAGGAGTGGCTATGGAGCTTGTTGAAGAAGAGAACATAACCCCAAGTTCGTTGGGAGATGATGGGCATGCTTATTGCCCTAAGGACAAGAAATTGGATGTTAAATCGCAGCAGCAGGTCATTGAGAAGGGGCAGCCCTTGGGAGGGTTAAAAACCTCCAATCCTCTTGCCACACTTGATCACTTGGATGGGTCTCCTAACAACACCTTGGTGACACAAGGGTTTAATGAAATTGTGGAACACGAGCCAAGGAAGGAGGAACACAGTATTCCGGATTTGCACCATGGAGGGAAAAGAGCCATGAAGAATGATTCAGCCCCTACCTCCATTATTGCTCCAGATGGTCAACATGGTGAAGTAAGTATTGATCATTGTTTGACTAATAATGATGATATTTTTGCATTTGATGAATTTATAGATGAAAGAGGGGGTTGTGAACAAGAAGAGGTAGTGATAGGGATGGATGGAACCCATTTCCCAAGTGGAAATGATAAAAGTCAGCTCGCTGGTCTGTTTATAACAGCGGACAATAAAGAGCCCAAAGACGAAAAATTAAACTTGGGTAAGAGCCACCAAGATATCCCAAGTACATGTGAACAAGGTATGATGGTTGTGCAAAGGGAGAAAGCTCCAAGTATCGAAGAGGATAAGGAAAAAGAGGATGAAAGTCTTGTTGCAAGTCCGAGGATCGAATACATTTCAGATTTATTGCTACCTAGTTCACCCTCACATGGAGCTGATCATCATCATCAGTTTGATACAAATATGGGCAGAATGAGGTGCACATTGAGTGATAAGGGGTACTTACATCCTTTCCGGAAAACCCCAAGTTATGCATGTATCAAAACAAGTGCCACTCTAGGCACAAGAGCTGAGATTGAAGTAACAAAAGGTAACCTTCTTTCCAAGGCCCATGGTTTGCATACTAAGGTAACCATTTCCTCTTTTAGTTTGGTTGGCCATCCGCTTGATATACTTATGTTTGAAAGATTAATTTGGAGTTGTGTTGATAATACCTCAACAAGCCCTTTTGGGCCATGGAAATGGGAGAAAACTCCCCATAAAGAACAAGATGAAGGGGCTGGACTGTACCTAACAGCAGAAAAAAGAAGGTCAATTGAGGAAAATCTCAGCCCTACGAAAGCTCAAGAACATGGGGAAATTGTCAAGCAATCATCAAGCAAAGAAGAAGGTAAAGAACTTTTGGTTGTTCACAATATTCCTTTGTTTTTTAATGGTTGCATGTGGCAAGATACTAAAGAATCTTGGAGGCATAAGCAAAATAATGGATATCATGAACAAAGGGGTAGGAAGGAGGTCTATGTTCTCTTTCTTATGTGGCTGCCATGTTCTCACCTTCACCATCCGCAAGGCCAATCAGTTTTGCAAAGGGGCCTCGAGAATGACACTCGGAAAGCAAAAGAGCATGAAGGTAAGGTGATTTTGAAATATTTTTTGAGTGTTGGTTCTAACTCAGAAATTCTAAGTTTAAGGAAGGTTAAGGGCAGCTCATGGCTCAAGAGAGTTTCGAATTCATTGCTCCCCAACATGCCAAAACAGTTCACATTTTTAGAAAGGTATGATAACTATATTACATTGCTCTATTCCATGTTATTGTTGAGTTTTTACTCTAATGATCAGCCTATGCCAAGTAAAGGGAAGATAAGAAGTGAATGGTGTAGCCATGGGTGCAAGGATACTTGGGAACAACACCTAAATTGCTTTAGCACATGTATTGTTGGTACTATGGTAAGCCTTAAAAAGGGAAGAAGGCTGATTGCACGGTCATAATTAACCTTGGAAGCTTCAAAAGTAAGGTCACCGATAGCATCTTCATGTTGTCAAATTTCATAAAAGGGCACAAGGTATGCAATGTTTTTCTTGAAATTAAGCCAGCTGAAGTTAATGTTGCTTGGGGAATGCAATGGTTCCAATTTTTGGGAAAATTTTATTATGATACTCTTCTTCATATATCAGCCCTTTGGAAAAAATTATTTTTGGTTGGGCATGTACAAATTAGCCACCCCATGAGTTTAGAAGAAAATCTAAGTTGTTGGTCTGGTTTCAGTCAGATTATGAGTTATTTACAATTCCGAACAGCGATAAGAATGTTCCTTTTGAAGCTTCTAAATCATGGGATAATGGTCTTGAGGTTGTTGGGATGGAGGAAGGTAGTAAGACAACCATATTTTTTATTTTAACAAGGTAATTTAAGGAGGTTATGTAATGTCCCCTTTTCCCACCGAGGAGCTGGAAATTTGGTCTTCTTGCCATCCCTTCTCCATGGCAAAGAAGAAGAAATGAAGGAGAAGGCCCTTGAGCACTTTATAATATATTTTATCTAATATTTTTATGTTTTTTTTAGTGTTCATACTTGTTTATACAGGCTGGCCTTTTCTAATTGAGCATTGGCGCCAAAAAGGAAGATATAAAAGGAGATTAGAGGCATCATTTGCCGTTAGCTTGGCGCATTTTATTCTACTTGGCATTGTGAGCTTGTTGCTCCTTGTTCATCCACTTGAGGACGAAAACCCTCATGTGAGCCTTGTTGAAGGACGAAAACCCTTCATGTGGCTTGGGTGAAGGACGAAAACCCTTCATCACCATTTGGATTCATTGAGTGAAGGAAGTTGATTTGAAGATCTATTTGTAATTTCCAGCTGGTATTTGAATTTTTTAGGGTGGAAGACCTACCTTGGGTAGGATTTGAAACTATTGGTGAAGAATTTGAGAAATCTGGTTTTGTAATATTTGCCATATTTTTAAAGGCCGGAATCTTGAGTTGCATGAATTTAGAGGGTTCTATATCTATATTTCATAATTTTTCTTGTGGCTGCAATTTGCCCAGTTCATATTTCATTTCCAGCAGTGTATTCTTCAGTGTTTCTTTGTGATTTGGCTTCTAAAATTCCAAATATCATATATAAAATATTGACAAGTTGGTTTGTGATGTTTTGTGGTGATCATTTTTGGTGATAGTTCAAGTCGCTACAATTTTGTCTTTCAGTCTGCTACCAATTTTCAATTTCAGATTTGCATATATGGTATGTTTGGATAAAACCCTCAAAAGGGTTATTACAAACTCCAGTTTCTCAGCAAACACTGGATTACTTGGGAACAATCCTTGTTCATTTACTTCATATGTCAAGAGGACTATAAATATTTGGCTGGTATTTATCTTCTCATAGAAAGCATCTCTCCGTTTCATGAAGGAACACAAAGTCCTGACAAGATAAGAGGAATTAACTCGTTGCTATTTTTCAGGTGAAAAGAGTTTGCAATCAAATTTATAGGACAATAAATTTAAAGGGAGGACTGTAATCACCCTTTCTTCGAGTTTCTTCATATAAGCAGGATGCCCCAAATCACAAGCCATAGCATTGATGGTCCAATGTACTTTGTTGGCTGAAGATGAGGATGGTGAGGTGCCCCCTTTCTTTGATCAACATGTACTCATTGGCTGTTTTATTTGAATATTACATCCCTTCATACATGGGTCGAACTGGTCATAGTGCCTTTAATGACAAGCATCAATAAAACAATTCTAATGACTTATTAGGGGTATTTCTACCTTTATGGCTCAAATTTCACCTTTGAAATGTTATAAAAGAATATTAAAGCTCTCTAGGATTTCTTTCCATTTTCCAAATTTGGGCATTGATGAGCTTGGTGATCCATGGTTGCCCCTCATCCAATGGAGAATCTATCAACTCTTGGGAAGTAAGAAATTTGTTTGAGAACAAGCTATCAAAAAGTACAGTTTACCTATGTCATTTTGGTAATCCTGTTTAAGATCTCATAATTAATACTTGATACTCCATATCCCATCCTTCTTTGGCACAATGGCAGTGGGTGATCCATGTGGTGAGGAACTAGGTTTGATTACTCCTTTGCTCTAGCAATGGTTTTTCAGATGTGTCTTAGTTTTCTTCCTAGTTCATTTGATTCCAACAACTGCCTATAACTCCCAATGTTGGGAAATGCTAGATATATGGAATAGCTTCCATTTGAAAGTGAATATGTCATGTTCAATGTCGCTTGGACCACATTGCCTTGGGTGACATGGTTTTCTTCAAAAACCTCCTTAAATAACTGCAACAATTTACTCATTGACATATTGTAATCTTGGCTAGTGCACATAAAATTTATAGGTGGTAGACTGAATCTGAATCATAATCAGCATCCTTGCTTCTCAACATAAGCATTTAGTACAACTACAAATCTGCCCCTAGCATTGATGAACGCGTCCTTTTTACTATTTTTCTTTCTTGAATGAGAGTGTTACTTCCCTTGGTAAGCACTATTGACGTAGCTCCCTCCTTTGATCAACCTGGACAAGTTGGCTGTTCTCATGAAGATTACATCCCTCTCAGACAAAGAAGGGCTCAGTCATAGCATCATTAAGGAACAATGAAACCACATAAAATGCTCATTTCCATCATAGGAGGGACAAAATTTTTTGAGCGATGTTTGGTGATATGAATTTCTATGGTCTTTCTTTCACTCAATCTAAAGTATATGGATGAGGAAATATTCCTCTCATCCAAGCTTATCTACAAGAATGCCCGTGTGGTAATATTAGTGAAAACATCTTGTAATTGATACAAATCCTTCATATCATTGATCATGGAATCTTCGGCACAATGTCAATGAGTGATCCACCATGTCATGAGTGAATTAAGCTCACTAACATCACTCCTTGCTCTAGCAAGCATTGGAGTTGACTTCCCAATTCATTTGCTTCCAACAAGTTTGGGAATGGCCTATACTCCCAATGTTTGGAAAAGGAACATTTGGTAGAATGTGAATTTCATACTCCCAATCTCTATCTTGGACCACATTACCCTTAGGGGCTTTGAAAACATCCATAAAGAACTGCAGAAATTCACTCTAAAATTGCTATTTTTTTTTAATAGTGCACTTTCAAATTTATAGTAGGAGAATCGAAATCCTATCATTCATCCTTGTTTGTCAATATAAGGGATGCAAAGCTGCCCACTAGCATTGAGGTGATTTTTTCTGCTTTGTTGGCTGAATGAGAGATCTTTGATGAGGTGTCTCTCTCCTGTAATCAAGCATGTACTCATTTGCTGTTCATCAAGAGTACACCTCTCATACATTGAATCCAAAACTCTGGAGCTGACATACACTTCACCATGTTAGAAGTGATTCATCACTTGACAAACAATGTCGTAACATGAAATGCTCATTTATCTCACTTGCCATTCACTTTGTTCACATGAATTTTGTTTTGTACCATGAATCTCTAAATCTAACTTTCAATCATTCCAAAGATTCATATGGATTGAGGGTCACCACATGCCTATGGCCCAATCCAAGATGTCAATAACTCTCAGGAAATCAGATGGGTTTGAGACCATAAAAGGTAAAAAGTTTTATCTACCTTTGTCCTTGTCATGTTTTTGAATTTTAGTATGTAAATAGTTTAATCATAGGTTCAATCCTTACCTATAAATGTTGCTACTCATTCATCCAGTGCATTTGAGTTTGAAATTGCTATGCCCTCTACCATGGCTGCAATGGTATTTCTTGTACCATCCTTTTCATTCTTGATATGTGATTCTAGCATTGGGCATTGAAATTTGTATCTAATCACAATGGTTGCTTCTCTTGTTAATGTTAACATCTTTGCAAATATAATGGCAGCTTTCTCATCTTTCTCATTTCTTATCCCCTTGCTTACATGCTACAATTTGTCATTTATTGTTCAGCAAGGTTCCCTTCTTCCTATCCATCTCGAAATATGATGGGCTTAGAAATACATAATTTGCTTTCCATCAATTCGGTGGTGCCTTTGAGTTTTCCATGAAGACTTGGCTTTATATGTTGCCAAAAGGGCTTTCAACACACTCAACAACAAGATCACACTCGGGTATCCAATCCCAATTAGATTGTTTGCCTCCAATTCAGAGGTATATTCTTTCTCTCGTTGTCCATGTCGTTCCCTATAAAACTGTCATGAAGATAGAACTTCTTCCTCGCAACAAATTGATAGAAATGAGATTTGATTCACTTCTTAAAATTGTGTAATATCCCCTTCCCAATCGAAGACCCTTAGCCTATTTTGTCTAGCCGACGGCTAAGGGGAGATCCTAAGGGTGACTTAAGTCATAATTGTAAGTTATTATAAAGTGCATTAATAAAAGAAAAAATATTATAGAGCACTTATAATAATTTATATGACTTAAGTAATTATTAAATCTAGGATGGAAAAGGCCCAAAATAAAATCCTAGGTGAAATGGCGACTTTCCTTAGAAGAGGCAAAGGATAAAATCCCATTTCATTGTGTATTCACCCCCTCAGAAAAAATGCAACCAGCTTTGGGTGGGAAAATAAGGTATTAAATATCTTTTGTAACATTCTCCCCAAGGGAAAATGGCGACTTGTCCTAAGAAGGGAAATGGAGGGTGGAAAATGCATAGCATTAAATCCAATGAATGCCTTGATTGAAGTTTAAAACTTGATTTGGGTCTCTCATCCTTTCTTATCTTTATAAGGAAAGCTCAACTTGAGGAGCATTCTATTCTAATGATAAATTTCTAAGGACTGAAATCCCTTAGAGATCACTCTTTTGCAGGACGATACCCTCTAGAGACGAAAACCTAAACAGGATTTATCCCTCTTGTGGATGAGAGGATTCTCCAAGAGCATTGTGAGGAATTTCTATTCAGGGAATTTTATTGAGCTTACACAGATTTTAGTCATTTACAGCAGTTGTACTTGAACTTCAAAGTAAGTTGCAGATTTGTAATCAAGGGTTTGAAAGAATGAATTATTTTTAATTTTCTATGCTGCCATTTCCAACCATTTCTATATGGAGCGAACCTTCCTAAGGAGATGATTCAGGTATTCTAGAGCTGATTTCAGTCTGTTGTTAGGGGTTCATATTCCCTGATTTTTAGAAGTCAGAAATCACTATTTTAACATAATTTTTGGAGCTGAAAAAGTTGTATTTTCAGCTGGGTGTTTGAGGCAGCGATCTATGCATATGCTAAATGAATAAATCAGCCTTCTATTTTGACCCAAATTGGTATTTTTCTCATATTCTTGTCTTTACTAAAAATTCATTTATCAATTTGGGAAAGGAATTGAGTTAAATTAATTGCATGATTTTAGTGGATTTTTACATTCCTTCATCGCAAGTTTACCATGCTCTAGAAAAATTCAGATCTACATTGAAATTTGCAACAAAAAATAAAGGGAAGATGCTCTTGAAGCACATGTTAGGAGGCATAAAAATGAGTTATTTTTAGGGGGAAAAGGAAGTCCTGCGAGTCACTCATTTGAATTCTATCATGCTTTGATGGGAAAGGTGGCATCAAATGTGACACACCAAATCCTTCCAATTGATTAGTACAAGTTCAATCAATTCTAATATTCAAGATTTGTCTTAACCATGCAATGAAGATATAGTTAGACATTTAAGACTTGATGATATTCTGAAAGATGATCTATAACTAGAAAAGGTCAAAATTATACACTTAATTCAACATTTGCACTAGAATTTATGTGGGCTTGATTCCTTTTGTTTTTCTTCAGGAAATAAAGTTACTGAAGGAGTTTCAAACTCCTTATTCCAGTAATGGCCCTTTCAAGGGTTTAGACCAAAAGAAAAAGAACTTAGGCAAACACTAAAATTATTCAAATTTGATTATAATTGCAGCAGACTGAAAATGCAGAAATCAGCGAACTGTACCCTTCACACAAATGTATGCCAAACACCATGAAACACTTCAAACTAATTTGCCACAATTTATATATATTTTTTTTAATGCATCCATAAGAGCCTAAAATCAATGAAAATATCTAAAGAAACACATTGTTGGAAATTAAATAATGTCCAACTCAACTAGGAGCCACAAGAAAAATTATAGATTTTGGGTCTAGAAACCCCCAAAAATCATGAAATTTGAGATGCTGGCCTTAGAAATTATGATAAATCAGATTATCAACCGAAAATTGTACATATGAATTCACTGAACCACTCAAAACCCTACTTAAGATAGGTTGCTCCACTAGAAAGAAGCCAATAACAGTCTAAAAATGATAGATGTCTCCTTAAATCTGCCTTATACATCAATCCTAAGTCAAGATGAAGGGTTTTCGTCCTTCGCTCAACCTCTAGAAGGTTTTTCGTCCTCCTAGGTAAGCCACGCACGAGAGTTTTCGTCCTCAGGTGTAAGAACAAGGAGCTATTAGCTCACAATGCTCAAGTAAGATGAAAATACTCCAAAGTCTAGATTTGAAATGATGCCTTAAATCTTCTTTTATAACCCTCCATTGGCGCCAAAGTCTT
The DNA here is from genome assembly GCA_019776745.2 of Taxus chinensis. Taxonomy (NCBI): domain Eukaryota; kingdom Viridiplantae; phylum Streptophyta; class Pinopsida; order Cupressales; family Taxaceae; genus Taxus; species Taxus chinensis. The sequence continues at coordinate 17,232,938 of CM034157.1, forward strand.
AAAATATAAGGCTGACCCTTTAAAGAGGTTCTTTTCCTTCATTAGTTTCCATTTAGTCATTAAAACCCAGCCTACCTGACATAAGAGACAAATCACTAAAAGAAAATATTAAAAATTAGTAGAAAACATATCATACGGAAGCTCAGAGTTCTCCATTTCTTCACTTCTTTGCCATGGAGAAGGAATGGAAAGAAGACCAAATATTAGCTCTCAAGTGGGAAAAAGGGACATTACAGAATTAGCATGCTTTTATTAAACTTATCAATTGTTGTTCATGTTTGAGTTGGCACCAAAAGGAGAGAAGGTTTAATAATAGATTAAATTGTTGTAACAATCTTGTGCGCAGCATCTTGCATGGAGAAAAATAAATAAATTAAAGATCGAACTACAGTCTTTGTTGGAGCAGCCCACGCATTTTAAATCTCCATCTTATAATATAAGCAAGTCCTTTGGAGCAGTGTTAAGGCCTTTGGATGGTAGACTGGAGGTTGCAGGTTTGAATTGTGGCAAGTTTTGTCAGCTCGACGTGTTAGTGATCAGCCTAACTCCCCAGCTCAACTCGCCTACCTGCCCCGACTCACCGACCAAGCCCTCTCCTAGCTCGCCATCCAGCTCGACCGCCCAGCGCAGTCTCTCTACTTGGCAGCTCGCTTTCTAGTTCGCCGAGCTAGTATTTTTGGACATGAATTTTTTAAAAATTAATTTTTTTTTCAATCACATGCAACATTAAAATTGAAGGTGAAACATATTTTTTGAAAAACGACATTTTTTCCCGGGAGGTCCTTTTTTGCTCCATTACTGTTTTTTTTTGGGGGGTGCTTTTTCTCATGTCGAAGAGTGTCTTCTTCTTCTGTGCCCGCAAACATAATCGGCCTTCGTTTGTTCAAACCATTATATTCAACAAACTATCATGTATGGAAGCCAAAAATGGAACAGTTGCTCAAATCACGAGGTCTCTAACACGCATTTCAAGATTCAGTACCGGCCTTCACCAGTGAAAAAGACAAGTACAGTTACGTGTGCAAGCAAGACGAGGCTTTAGGACTCATTTTTCTAAATGTTGTGGACAGTCTACAGTTCCACATTTCAATTGCCAAGTCTCCAAACGAGGTATGGGAGAAATTTGAAAGTTTATTTTGAAAAATTAATGAGTTCAAACTATTGCAACTGGAAATGGAGTTTACATCATGTGCACCTTCATATTTTCCTTCCATAGAAGATTTTTTGACTAAATTTAAGGAACTCAGAAGTAAATTGAAGTATGGCGATAGAGACAAAAAAGATGATGAATGTATTTTCCTAATTCTGTCAAAGTTAAAAGGTCCCTTTTCAGTTTTCACTTCTACTTTCTTTTCCACCATAGATGCTCTAGGAGACCAGTTTAAAATGCCTTCATTTGAAGTTTTTTGTGATAGGTTATCTCGTGAATAGTCAAAATTGATGTCACTTAATGCCTTACCACACTCAAATCAGGCATTAGTCGCAAATTCTCCTAAGGCTAAAGGGAAACCTGAGCAGAAATCAAAACCTAAGACTACAAAAACACCAAAATCATCCTCTACTACCATTGATAAAAATTTTGATGGTCCTAAGCCTTCTAGTCTTGCGAAAGGGAAAAAGACTATCAAAAGAAAAGTGTATGATCCATATCCTTATTGTAACAAACAAATCATCCAGAGTCTAGATGTTTTGTGAGAATTGAAGCACTTGAAAAAATGTTGAAACAACATAAGCTTTATGTTCCACACTGTCATCCTCTTCCAACACTAGTAAAGGGAAAGCTCTTTTTGCACAAGACTTCTCTCCGTTAAAGGATAGATGAGTATTTGATTCAGGTGCCCCACATCACATAACACATTCTGAAAATTTGTTGAGTTTAGTTTCTCCTTGCAGCGTTTCTCATATTATGGTGAGCAACTCTAGTTTATTGAATGTTGCGGGTTCTGGGACTGTTAATATGCCCAATGGGTATATACATGATGTTCTCTATGTTCCCTGCATTTCTAATAATTTGTTGTCAGTATATCAACTCTGTAATTCAAGTGATGGTAAAACTATTGAATGTTCACCAGATAAGAGAATTGAATGATCCTGATGATATTGTAGCTACAGGTGTTATGGATCCTCATTCCTGTTTGTATCTCTTTGACAAGTTCGAGATTTCGGAAGGATCTTCATTGATTGCTCACTTAGATTTTGTGAGTAAACTATGGCATGAAAGGTCTGGTCACCTTAATTACAAGTATCTTCCAAAAGTTTCTTCTAATGAGGGTATTTGTCCTGGTTGCATGTTGGGAAAGCAGCATCAAGATCCCTTTCCAAAGAGACGAGACAAGAAAACTATTACCTGCAGACTTAGGGCATATTTAGGTTAAGTAACTCCTTTATTTGAAGGGAATCTCATTATGAGCCCATTTGTAACTGACCTAATGAGAAGAATCTCGAATGGAAGTGAGGGTGAGGATATATGAAGGTCAATGTAACTGAATTAAGCATTCTATCCGGATTGAATCATTTTTGTAAAATTTTAAAGAGCAAAGGAAAGGAGAAAAACTCAGGTTTCTGAGAGTTTTTGCATGCTTGTGTGTATTAAATCAGTCTCGTAACCATTCTTTGCATAATCTTGCATTTGTTGCTATACACACTTGATCTCAGAGTTTCAAGAAAGATTATCTTAAGTATGTTCATGAACTTTGAGTAGTCTTAGTGTTTCTTGAGCATTAATTTCTCCTTATGGTGTGTGAAGTTTTGGATCAGGTAGTAGTATGCAACTTTGTACACATAATAACAGAGGGAGGTTTGGAGTAGTATGAGGTCTGTGTTTTTGTATCATGCATGTTTGTAATGGCCTGTGGCTGGGGTTGTGCTCGTAGAGGGTCAGGGATAGACCACTGTGGCAACTTGTGGTTTTGCATGTAGATGATCTGCACTCCTGTGAGTATCATATTGTTTTTCATGTTTGGGAAAAGAAGCATATGAGGTTTAGAGTTGTATGTAGAGAGAACTTGTGGCTTGCTGGTTGACATGTGTTGAGCTAACACCAGTTACTGTAGCAGACCAATTGGAGGGTCCCCAAATCAAGGAAGATTCATACTGTGATAGCACCATTGAAGGATAAAAAGACATACACTGCGATTGAGGAAGATTGGAGTACATTGGACCTTGGCCTGTCCAAGAGAAAGCAACTCAGAGGAGTGGATATCACACTTTGAAGGTATACTTGCTGGAAGACTGTAGAATCCCCTGTTGGCACATATAGAACAGTGATTTTACCTCAGTTGACGAAGTATACTAGTTATTCAAAGACACTGGTAAGATAATCTACTTTAGACTGTTAATACAAGCATTCTTACAAAGATTGAAGCCTTGAATCGATTTCTAGAGTTACTTATAGCAAGAAAACCCTCCTTGGCTTGCACAGTGACATGGCTACGGTTTCGAAGAGAAAGGTAGCATAAAAACCCCAAAACTCAAAAAATTGCCCTGAAACCTTGAAGTAACTATCTTGCAGGGATCCTTTAACTGATAGAAGAAGAAAATTCAACTTTCATTGGTGCAAAATAAAAATATGTGTGACAGTTCTCTGCGAGCACAACAACAGTCATCAGGGCTAGTTAGGGAGAGAGCTTTACAAAAGAAGTTGCCTTCATGCTTGGATCCTGCCCCTGAAACTTTATACTCATCTATAAACCCTTAATGGGTATTCAAAACCCTATTGCTTTTGCATTGGAACCTTCCCAAACCAAAGATATACGTTACAGTAGCTTCTAGCAGACCTAGCGAGGGTCTAGGAGCCAGATTACAAAAAAAGGTGATAAAAGGAGTTGCAAGAGAAGTTGGAGCCTAAGTTTCGGTATACATTTTAGAGGTCATCTAAGAGGGCTAATGCACTTTACAACCACTTCTGGGTAGCCTTAGAAGTTATCCTCCATGAATGTTCAAAACACATTGTCTCAAGAGCTAATTGGACTATACTGGCAAGGTAAGGAAGTTCAGTGGCTTAGACTATTGCGAGTCAAGGTTGTGGTGGGTGAGAGGTTGTTTCAGTGTAGGTCTGGAGTAAGTAGAGGTAAAGGAAGTGAAGTAGACTAGAGTAACAAAAAGTGCATATCTTAGGCTAAAGGGAAGAGATAGGCAGTTTTGGCCAAAAGGAGAAGTTTTGAAGTTTTGATTGCTGAGATCTTTCTCTTGCTTAATGTAGGATTGTCTAGGGTGTGAATCAGGTTGGAGGAGCAAGGGAGGCATTAGAGAATTGAAGGGGGCAAAGGTGCATGTTGAACCAAGAGACTAGTGAAGCAAGAACAAGGACCAGCAAGATAAATGAATACAAAGTCAGAATGAAGGGTGAGTGAGATATTCCCTGAATGGAATAATGTTGTGAGGAAGTAGGTGGAGCAATATAAACCATAAAATTGAAGTGTTAAGGGTACTGTGGGTCAAAATAGCTCAGATTTAACAAGCTTTTAGCCATTATAGGCTTATGGAAGATCCTCTTTGCAAAGACAGAAGGAAAAGTTCTTGTTTACATTCTCTTAATAGTAAGTTATATGCTTGATATTTCATTTGCTCTGCATCACACAGTGTATTAAAAAGCTTCACTTTGATGCCATGAAAGTGTGAGGAACAAGATCTTAGCATGGAAATCTAAGCACACAACCAAAAACAAGAAAATGCACATTGCAGACAAAAATGGAGATCATAATACTATTGCACACAATTGTGTTTCACATCCGGGAAACACCAAGATAAATAGGTGTTTGCAAAACATATCATCACCCAAATAATAGGTGAGATTAACCAAACATAGGAGATGAGATTATCTCCATAATTCAAGGAGTGGAGAGAATCTCTCAACAAGCTCCAAGAAGTTACGGGAACTCACAATATCTCCCAAAACATTATTTGTCAAATAAAAATAATATATGCTCCAAACTGAGTTTATTAGGTGTAATGAAATAACTAGTTCACATGGTCCAGTGTGAACGTGTTTACACCAACAAAAAATTGTTGCCCTTGTGCCTTTAGAATTTGTTAAGGACCCTCACAACTGTATTTTCCTCTTGATTTTTCCCTTACGACAGTGGTTATTGCTCCTTGGTATTGGTTAATTCAAATTGTGTTTGCATCTCACGTTTTTGCTTTCAGACACCCTCACCCCTCAATGTTTGTTTTTCCCTTCAGAAAATGCGAATGATTATATTCTCGCATGTCACATTTGGCAGTGGTCTAGATTCAACTGTTTTCATGTACATCAATGGCAGTTTTGCAATGGGCAAAACTGACCATAAAACAGTTTGAGACACTTCTTAGGGGCATCGCGATCTCATGATCGCAGCAGAAGTGGTCAGTAAATTGCAGGCCTATGACTTTGCATATTTCGTATATCAAAGGTACAACATAAGTATTAGCTGATGCTCTTTTCACGTAGGCCATACTTGAGCTCTATGGTTCCATATTATGGAGGTTGGAGGCTATGATTGTGGCAGGTAATGCCAGGACACTTGGGCTTCTGTCATTATGATGATCGCGTTTATACCAGGTATACACTTGTGAATACTTGATCATTTTACAAGAATAGGATTTATTGATCACAATTTCAGAGGTGAAGAACATACTCATGGCGAGCCCTTTCATGCATGATGTACCCGAACTGCAAGGACCATCCCGGTATTTCAAACCGATAGACAGATACGGGAGAGATCACATGGAAAGGACTCAGGCAGTGTTCTTCAGTACTGTGTGAGTGGCCCTGTTTGTCAGCGAATCAAGCAGGAGAAGCACGTACCCTGCCAGTTATTGCAGCCACTTCCGAGTTCCTGACAGAATTGGAATGCCTGTCGATGGACTTTATTACGGGGTTGTCCTAAGCCCAAGGGCGAGATTGCATATATGTCGTTGTGATTCGGCTAACGAAAGTATGCCCACTTCTTTCCAATTACCACTAACTACACATCTACAACATGTGGCAGAGGTTTCTTTCGTGAGGTATCAGACTACATGGATGGCCTCGAGCCATTGTGAGCGACAAAGATAGTTGTTCTTTAGTCATTGTCCTGGCAGAGGTCTTCAACTCTATGGAACCGAGCTACACGAGCACCAATGACCAGCCCTCAGACACAAGACGGGGGCAGAACGGAGATAGTTAATAAGTGGGTGGAAGGATCCTCAGAATTACATTTCAGGGCACAGAAGGCATGGGTCAAATGGATTCATTTGGTGAGTATTGTACAAACAACACGCAATTCCATAGAACCATTCAGATGTCACCTTTCATGGCGTTGTAAAACGGGTTGAGGCGTTGAATTTTTCTGGATTGCTATACTGAGCGACATAGAGTGCCGAGTGCTGAGCCTTGTTGCAGGAGAGGTCAAGATACTATGAAGGCTCTCAGAAAATATCGCCAAGAAGACAAATCACAAAAACAGTTATGCGGAGCAGAAGGAACAGAGAGCATTTTGAGTGGGTGACATGGTGTACTTATGCTGGCAGCCCTACCCGTCAGTCCACTCTTAGGAAAGTGGGTCAGAAAAGCTTAGCCATGTTATTACGTCCTTTCAGGATCCTGATTGTTGGAGAGGTGGCTTATGAGCTGAGCTTCCGGCAGAGAGCAGGGTACACAACTGGTTTCATGTAATCCCGCCTCAAGAAGGCGTTGGACCCGGTGGTCCCATCTGCCAGTTCTACCACCCTCCCTTATATGATGAGGGAAAGTTGATTTTAGTACCCTGAGTCCATCCTGGAGTACAGGGAGAGACAGGTGCGTATGAGGACTATCAGGGATACCTAGTGAAATGGAGACAGACATTTTCCTGTGAGGATCTACAATGGAAGAGCGAGGATATTCTGCAGCATCCGGAGTTGAGATTTGCCTTGAGGACAGCCTTTCAAAGGAGGGTTGGAACTGTCATGTCCCCTTCTAGTGGCATCTCTCCAGAGCATCAGATACCTATTATGCGACCACTCGTAGGCTGCTAGGTGGATAGGGGTTCATTTTGGAGCTTGGCCTCAGTTTAGTTGGCAGTATTTGAGCAGTTGGCTTTCTTTCGGGAGCTTCATTCTGGACACTTTTTAAGCCTACATTGCTATTTTTAAGCATATGGATTGATCACGTGCAAGAATCACTTCAGTGTTCGTCCAGCTCAGACGGTTTGGTGCTTCGGGTATATATCGAAGGATATTATATTTGAATGATTTAATTAAATATAATGGTGGGAGCATTATAATATAAAGTTTTATAATATTTTTTATAACTTAGTGATTTCCGTGAAGGGGTCGCCCATCATCAGAAAGGGGCCATTCTTGTTGAGTATATTTTATTATTCAAATTTGGCTGGAGACTATGAAAGATTAAATTAAAAGTTCTAATGATTTTTTAATGATTTCCTTTATTGAGGAATTCGGCACGTTTTCCATGAGTATAAGCCATTTGCTTGGGAAGAAGAAAGGCTTATTATTTTGGGAATCGAAATTTTATCAAGTTTGAGCAGAGCACAGGACCTAGGGTTTCAGAGTCGCGCAACATTGGGGAACGATGCCATCTCCAGTGAGTGCAATTCAGAGGGTGTGACATATCATCCGATTTATTGCCAGGCAGAGATTTCTTTCTTCATACAGAGAAATTACAGAGCTTCCATTGGAGTCACAAACAACAGGAGAAACACGTACCCGGCAGGTTTATTGCAGCCACTTCCGATTCCTGACAGGAAGTGGGAATGCCTGTCGATGGACTTTATTACGGGGTTGCCTAAAGCCCAAGGGCGAGATTGCATATATGTAGTTGTGGATCGGCTAACGAAGTATGCCCACTTCTTTCCAATTACCACTACCTACACAGCTACACAGGTGGCAGAGGTCTTCTTTCGTGAGGTATTCAGACTACATGGATTGCCTCGGAGCATTGTGAGCGACAAAGATAGTTGGTTCTTGAGTCATTTCTGGCAGGAGGTCTTCAAACTCTATGGAACCGAGCTTACACCGAGCACCAATTACCACCCTCAGACAGACGGGCAGACGGAGATAGTGAATAAGTGGGTGGAAGGATACCTCAGAAATTACATTTCAGGGCAGCAGAAGGCATGGGTCAAATGGATTCATTTGTGTGAGTATTGTTACAACACGACATTCCATATGACCATTCAGATGTCACCTTTCATGGCGTTGTACGGGTATGAGGCGTTGAGTTTTCTGGATTTGCTACTGAGCGACAGTAGAGTGCCGAGTGCTGGAGACTTGTTGCAGGAGAGTCAAGATACTATGAAGGCTCTCAAAGAAAATATCGCCAAGGCACAAAATCAGCAAAAACAGTATGCGGATCAGAAGAGAACAGAGAGGCATTTTGAGGTGGGTGACATGGTTTACCTTATGCTGCAGCCCTACCGTCAGTCCACTCTTAGGAAGAGTGGGTCAGAAAAGCTTAAGCCATGGTATTACGGTCCTTTCAGGATCCTGAGGCGAGTTGGAGAGGTGGCTTATGAGCTTGAGCTTCCGGCAGAGAGCAGGGTACACAATGTTTTTCATGTATCACGCCTCAAGAAGGCGTTGGGACACCGTGTGGTACCATCTGCAGTTCTACCTCCCTTAGATGATGAGGGAAAGTTGATTTTAGTACCTGAGTCCATCCTGGAGTACAGGGAGAGACAGTTGCGTAGGAGGACTATCAGGGAATACCTAGTGAAATGGAGAGATTTGCCTGTTGAGGATGCTACATGGGAGAGCGAGGATATTCTGCAGCATCCGGAGTTGAGATTGCTTGAGGACAAGCAATTTCAGGAGGGGTGGACTGTCATGTCCCCTTCTAGTTGACATCTCTCAGAGCACAGGATTAGCCTATTATGCGACCCTCGTAGGCTGATAGGTTGGATAGGGGGTCATGTTGGAGCTTGGCTCAGTTTCAGTTGGCAGTATTTGATCAGTTGGCTTTCGTTCGGGCTCATTCGGACACTTTTAGCCTACATTGCTATTTTTAGCAGTATGGATTGATCACGTGCAGAATCACTTCAGTGTTCGTCAGCTTCAGACGGTTTGTGCTTCGGGTATATATCGAGAGAGATATTAATATTTAATTGATTTAATTAAATATTAATGGTGGGAGCATTATAATATAAAGTTATAATATTTTATTATAACTTAAGTGATTTCAGTGAAGGGGTCGCCCATCATCAGAAAGGGGCCATTCTTGTTGAGTATATTTTATTATTAAAATTTGGCTGGAGACTATTGAAAGATTAAAATTAAAAGTTCGAATTATTTTTTAATGATTTCCTATTATTGAGGAATTCGCACTTTTCATGAGTATAAGCCATTTGCTTGGGAAGAAGAAAAGGATTATTATTTTGGGAATAGAAAATTTGATCAAGTCTTGAGCAGAGCACAGGAGCCTAGGGTTTCAGTCTCGAAACATTGGGGAACGAGCCATCTCCAGTGAGTGCAATTCAGAGGGTGTGAAATATCATCCGATTTATTGCCAGGCAGAGGGATTTCTTCATACAGAAGAAATTACAGAGCTTCACATTGAGTCAAAATTACAAGGTTTTGGATAGCAAGTTGTCTAGAGAGGTTTCTTACATCAAGGCGCCAACTTCCATAAGATCTAGAGATCTAGAGAATAGCCGTACTCTTATTTATTATTTGCTGCTGATCACAGGGCCGTACTGTACAGTACCAGGCCGTACCATCATTTAAAAAAGGCGAACCTTCAAGAGCCAGCAAAGCCCTTTCCATCTCTTTAGTCTATCACCATTGATAGAGGCGCCTATACAGCGGGCATTGTCTGAGACATCTGACAAAAGGGAGAAAAAGGTTATTCATTGCTGCTGTACCAGATCAAGGGTTTTCTCATTTCTGCTGCAAATACCAGGTTATTCATTGCTGCTGTACCAGATCAAGGGTTTTCTCATTTCTGCTGCAAATACCAAGTTCTCCAATAAAAATCATTGTCTTTTATATTGCATGCTAGTGGATCTAAATTTTAATCATCTCAGAAAATTGATAAAAAAGACTGGCATCACCATTAGCCATAGAATCTATTGTTTCAGATTTGATTTACTTTTATAGTATTTATCCTCTATTTCTTGCAAAATCGCTTTATTGCATTTGTGCCCAAAAACTGCAAAAACAAACAAAAACACAGTCAGAATCAGAATCAGGGGGAAACAAGGGTTTCTACACATAACAATGGAAACCACTTGCTGCTTTCAATTCCTTCAACCCAATCACCAATGTCTCGGGGTTGTTCGCTACATAACTCAGCCATCTCTGCACATCTAATATATATGCCTTGAAATAGATATTGTAAAATTTCTTTAGTTCTCAGATTGATTTCTCAAGCTCGTCCTTTGCATCTTTGAAAAGTTCTGAGTAGTTTATAACAGCCGAAAGAGTGGGATTCTTATTTCTTAGCCTTGTAATAAGCAAAAACCCGTTTGGATTTGTCAACACACAAATCCACTGCAATAACAGAAGGTTGGGTTAAGTCTAGTTGAGGCCATGCAATTGTGGCAAGGTGTGGCCCACTGCGCAATAAAATAGTAGGTTAGTGGAGGCCGTGGGTAATGGCATCGCTCATGGGCCCACAGCAGTGGCGGACGTCGTTTGAGCAGTGTTTGGCGCACAAGTGCTTGGTCGATGGTGGTGGTCGGAGCCAGGGGCACTGATCTTGTAGGGAACACTCTACTAGTGGTTGCAATCGTGCAGCTTCACTATGAAGCAAATGCATGGAAACACTAAATGAGTAGATGACTCTTCTAGCCAAGAAAAACGACAACTTAAGCAGGTAGTCACTACAAAGTACAATGGTCCAGCAAATGCAATATATTGGTGAAACTCCTAACCTAGATACATGAATTGAGCTCATTAAAACGTTGAATAATGTCTCAGCTAGGAAGATTTATGTTGAAATAGAAAGGGGACGATTGGTCAAAAAGCTAGCAAAAATAAAGGAGGTATTGGTCAATCAATCCCCAAGTGCCATGAGGATATGGCTGGCGCAAGGTGGAAGTTGGCAAGGTTCCCAGAGCGCAGGATTGGAGGGAGAGACAGCAGTCGGAACAAAAAACCACAGGGTTGAATGGGGGCTGAAGACCAACGGAATAGGGTGAGTAGGCCACTGTGAAGTGCAGGCCTGCAAAAGGATGCAGGTGGAGACGATGTACTGTTGGCCACATATTTCTTTATTAATTTTTTTTTAAACTCCAACAAAAGAAGAGGTAGCAAATATGTTGTAAGGTCTGGCTGTAGCGCTAAAAAATTCATCGAGTGATGACAACGGAAGTCTTCTCTGATACCATATTGGAGTAGAGGATGAGATCTGATTGACATGATCAGTTAATCTGCATACCAAAACCTCAATAGAACTATGCCATCATACACAAAGCAATGTGATTAAGAACAAATAATAATATGTTCTCTATTATGCACAAACTAATTCTCTCCCTATCTATTTGTGTTTGTGTGTGTTTTTGTACAATATAATCCTTGGAATAAATAGCCAAGGGAGTTTGTTTCTCAAACTGTATGTGATTCGAGGAGGTGGTTAAATATGTTTATAAGAACAAACTTTTACCTGCACAAAAATAAATGCTACTAAATAATATTACAACTGATAAACCATTCAAACTAATTAAGCTTAACCTTATTCTAGTGTGAACATAGACAATACTAAGCTAGATAGCTAAATTACTTCTAGCCTAGTATGAACACGCTGACATTCGATATGAGACATTCCATTCATTTACGAACTTATTATCATACTATGTTCATCTAATCGAATTAAACAGATATACGTTAATTAATATGTGACAAACATAAAGAACAATACAGGCGCCAAAATATGAATGTGATAATATTGTTATATGTAAGTAAAGTACAGTAACAGTCAATCCATATGAAGAAATGTCTAGAGTGAAACTCTTAAGTTGATACAAAGCATTAGTTAAATACAAAAAATGAAGATGATACAATATGTGCCAAACAAAGGAACTATTTTCCTACCTTACATAACTATCTAAAAATAATAATTACACCCCTACAATATTGTATATAAAGGCAAATCACACTAAAATGTGTTAATACAACCACATCCACAGTCTAGGGTACAGTTCATATATTAAATGTATAACAAGATCCCTACAATATCATAGTCATATAAAAGAAAATTTAAAGATAGATACTTTAGCTCGGAAACCAAGTTTGATTTCAGTGCTTTCATTACTGGAAAATTTAGATTTTCCATTTCAATAAACTCTGGGTTACTTTTATCATGATGGCCAGCTTAACTCAACAGGCAAGCCAGTGATATTATTTGCATATTAAGGAAAACAGTGGCCACAACTTTCTATGATGAAGCAAACTGTAACTAAGATAACCCAAGCTGTGTCCACAGTGCAATTATTAATAGCATACATTTTTATTATTCTGTTGATGTGTGAAGCATAAGCTCAAGTGACAAAAACATGTCCCAATTAACCATAAATCCTGGATCAAAGCAGATTCATCCCGGACATGATGAAATCAATCAGAAAACATGCCACATATAAATAGGCATCAATGATTGCTGAACATGGAATCAAGCCAAAGAGTGATGAACATGAAGCGGAAAACATGCTACATACAAATAGGCATAAATGATTGCTGGACATGTAATCAAGCCTAAGAGGATTTCTCCATTTTTTCTGGATTTCAAGTTAGCTTTAATGGTATGATCCCAGGAGCCAAATCAAAGCCAATACAGATATTAAGGAACTTTCGAAATCAAATAATAGAACCTATCATCAGTCATCTCGGAAATCGCATGAACTGGTCGTCACAATGAGTTAGAGAAGAATAAAAATAGATATATCTGGTCTGGATTTTTTACTCTTGTCAGGTGTACACTTGTAAAATAAGGTCAACATACAGAGTTAGATGATCATAATAAATTCTTGAAATAGATCGTTTGGCTCTACCATTCACATAACTTTTTGAAAACATGCCAAACACCTTTTACAGGATCTGAATGCTCTCAATATTCAACGGTACCTTAACTGAACCGTATAGTCTTCTGTTCAGATTTTGACAGCTTTGCAATTACAATAATTCTACGAAAAGGGAAGCAGTAAAAGATTCCGTGGAAAAAAGTATCAGATGTGTAACCAAAACTTCAATATATGCCAACATAATTTAAGATGGCATTACAAATGCTTACATGATAAGTGACATTGTTCACAAGGAAAATGCTTACCACCATATTCAGAATCAGCATACAAGTTCCATCTTCTTAGATCATCCTTCGATCTGAAACTAAAAATTTCTCTCTCAGTAGGTGGTGTTAGATCTTCTAACTTCCAGGAAAATGCTGCAAGGCAAGGAACCCAGTTACGGCTGGATTGGACAAAGAAATCAATAGGTAATATTTCAATGCAAGTAGAAACCATGCGTAGATATTTCTTCAAACAGAAAACATTTGCATATTTTAGTTTAATTCATATTCCCACTTCAATATGCAAAATAAAGAATTCTGAGATAATAGAGTCAAAATTTGTCTAAGGTCACTCCCAATATAATTTTAGAAGTTAAGGCTCGGAACTTGCACAGCAAAGCTAAACTGCTGATTCTAGTCAACTTAGGCACCCAAATGGCCCTAACACACAGAAATTCTAAGATAAAGCTGCAAAATAACCTCTTAGCAGTTTGCTGCTGTAAAACAGCAATATCTAGTAATAGAAAGAAAGAAAGAAAATATATTAATGTCCACAAACGACCAAAAGTAGGTCAATGGGACTCAAGGATACAACAGTTAAAAATAGAAAGTTCCAGGAAGAGAGAATCCTAGAAGCAAAATAGCAAAAAGTACAAAAGACAAATAAAATAATGTTTTGCTAACACATGTGGTAATGAAATCAATACGAATAGAAATGAAGGGTAAACAAGAGCCCCTAAAGCATGTGCCAATGAAGAGTGGAAGGAAATCTCATCGACTATCTCTGTCTTGCCTGAAGAGGAGTCATCTGGACCATAATAGGCTGTTGTGGAAGATCTGATAATGTTGGCTGGGAAGTATCCAGGATTTGATAGAGAGCTAGACTTCTAGGAAGGCACCCAAAACAAGTACATTACTTGACCAAAAGATTTTGATGGGAAAAAATACAAAATAGAAAAACATTTTGTTCACTGTATGCAGCATTTTAAATAGCATATGATCTATAGATTCTATTAAAAAAAGAAACACATAGTAGAAAAGTATTTTGTTTTGTGTTCGGCATTTTGTTTTTTTTAAATAGCATATGGTCCATCATATTCAATCATTTCAAACAAATTTGCTACATATTAACAGATATTGCCATTTTGAAACCGACAAAAATATCCATTACTTTATTATAGGAAGTGTAATTTTAAGCTACCCAATCAAAAGAAACGGATTGAAACAAAAGTAGAGAAATTAAAACTAACCAGTGTATGCCTCTCATTTCTGATTCACCATTTGTTTTGCAGTGGTTTTAGGATCTGATTGCTATTTGTTAGCAGTAGTCCCTGGATTAGGACATGCTAATGTTGTAGTCTAAACTTATTTCTATCAACTTCAAAGAGTTAAGATCAGTTCACCAGTTCTTTCAAAACAATATATAGGAGAATTAGGCCAACTACTTCGAACAAGCAATATTATCCATTTCTTGCACAGAAAGTAAACCATAAGAAAAAATAGAAACATATACTTCCTCTCCAACCAATTTACACAGTGAATGTAATAAACTATCTCCAGATATTCAAAGCAAAGTGTATAGGCTAGGAAATAGATACATTCATCCGGATTGGTATTCAAGAACAACAACCTTTTGCGTATGATCCTCTACATCTTTTATAGAGACAATCATGACTCTCCAGCTTCAGGAATGATTGCTTCAGATTCCTTTCTTGCTTTAGGAAGTGTTACATTCTTCCTTTTATATTCTTACATACAGAATGATTTACATTCTATACATATTGCAGGATTTACAACATTGCATAATATTTTATTCTCAAAGTCTACATCCTAAACAATCAACCAACATTTTCCTAAACTTAAACAACTTTCTCGTTTCGAGACAAAGACGCTGTCAGAGCTAGGAAACATCCAATAGTTCTCAGTCATTGGCCTTTCTTCATTGCTGCTTCTCCTTTTGCTTGGATATGAAGTACTGGTTGCAGTTTCGCAGGAAATGTCATTTGCCAGTTTTCACCTCATGCACACTAATTAGACGCCCTTAAGGGTTTTCAACTTAGTAACATACTAATATACCACCCTTTACAGGTTTTCAATATGTTGGCATATGCAGGAGACTACCCTTCGCCGGTTTTCAACCTTCCTAGCCCCGCTCGCAAATACTTCAATCTTCCAAACCTTTTGGCCCAAAATTCAACAGAATTGTACAGGAAACTTCTTACTTACTTTGGAAGTGGAGGTAGAGGTTGCATTGGTTAATTTGGCTACATTGGCTGTGGGTTGTGAGTTTATTGTGTTGATGACGAATCTCCTAGTGCTGGTGTTATCTGCAGTGGTGTCTGCGCTTTCAATTTATTAACTCAATGGAGGTTACATACTTGGGATAGTCTAGTTGTTCCCAGATTGATGGCATTATGTTTTCCAAGTATTGTTTATAGATCCCCGGGTCTCTGATTGCTTTGCCGACCCTCCCAAAGTATGCTTGCATTTGTGCCATCAACTGCATGACACCCAATAGATTGCTTCATCAACCCTCCCAACGTATGCTTGCATTTGTGTCATCAATTGCATGACACCCAATAGATCATCCTCATCTACACCTTGGATGAAAAACACAATTATGTTGACACTTGTTCAAATTGAGTACAATAATCGCTAGGAGTGATCCACAAATATCTCTGCTTGAATCCTTGCAAAGGTGCTCCCAGGAATGTTCAACTCCCAATTTCTCACTCAGTTCATAACCGCATCGCACATTTGGAGGGATTTAGTTAATGCGACCTCCTTTTCCGTGTCAACCTTGCCACTTGTTAAGACCACCTGTGCCTGCTACACTTCTTTGGTGTCTTCTTGATTCTCCACTAGTGTCTCTTGCAATTGCACCTTCCAATGCAGTAGCATAACTGTGACTTTCTTTGCCAATGTTACTGTGGATGCTATTATTTTCTTGTACTCTTCCAGTAGTAACACTACATCGCGTGTCTCTTCTTTCTGTTGGGTCATCTGCGCTCTAAGGTGTTCCAAATTTTCATTGTCATCCCAGTCGTCTGCGAGCTCTATGACCAAAACTGTGAGTTGCAAATGTTCACTCATCACTTGGTCTCCAACGATTTCCTTGACCAGCTCCAGGCACTTGTCCTCGACTTCCTTGTGCATTTTGTCATTACATCCTGTAAATACTTATTTTGTTGAAGAAGTCGCAGTGTCGCGGCGTTGATATTTGCTAGAAGTGCACTTACTCTTTCCACCTATGTTTCGATTGGCAGCTTATCTACATCTACGACCACCTAAGGAAGCTTGATCAGTTTTTGTGCTTTCCCTGTTGAGGTAGTGCACAAGTGTGTGGTAGGCAATAGAAAAATTATCCTTCGGAGTTGTGATGTTTGCCGCCCTAACCACCATGCTTTTGGCATGTCATCTCTCCCTTGTGAGCCTAAATCCTAAAAACCTAACTGCACTAATACCGAAGTAGCGATTGTTTGTCCTAGGTTCTAATGCACATTTTCGTGCCCTAGCTGCATTGTAATCTTTCCTTGTGTTTCTTTTGTGGCCTTGGTGTCTTGCACTCCCTCCTACGTAGTGTATCCCAACGCTATTTCTTACGGTTGTGTCTTCCTCTTTTTTGTGTTCCTCCTTTGTATTTCTTTGGTAGCCTCAATGTCTTGTACTCTCCTGCGTAGTTTCGCCCGATGTTATTTCTTACGGTCGTGTCTTACTCCTTTTTGTGTTCCTCTTTTCTCGGCCTCCTCTTTTCCTACCTTTACTTTGTTCAATTTTTATTATGCCGCATGGTCCTACAGGGCCTTGTCTCATGGTTCATTCTTGCATTGTTTTTATTCCTGCTACTTTTGCTTGTTCAGCCTCTCCTACTCAATCCTTTACTCTTCGGCCTTTGCGTCCTACACAGCAATGTCTAGTAGCTTAAAGCTCAGCTGCTTTATCCTATACTTTCTTATTTTGTTCCTCTTAAACTGCTTTTCTTTTGCAATTTTCTCTTGCTTGGCCTTTTGCTTAATCCTTCTCTTTTTGCGCAATTTTTTGCTCTTCCTTTTTCTTGGCTTCTTCCTTTTCCTCTTCTTCGTCCTTCTAGACTACCTTGTATTTCGGTGCACCGAATTGTTTTGGTGATTTCATGTCTTATTGGTTCTTCTTCTTCCCTTGTGATCTTTCGTTGGTCCTTGTCCATTGGGGAAGGCATTCCTTCGGATCATCACACTATTCTGAGTTTCTTCTGGTCGACCTCGGATGTTAGGAGAGATGGGTTTACCATTCTCGGATAGACATTCCCCATTGCTTCACCTGGGTCTTCCTCCTCTCTTCTTCTTCCCTTCTCATGCTTTGTACTTCTTTGGAAACCTTTTGGTTTCCCACTTCACTTCGCTTTTTGTCTTTGACCTCTTCTCTTGCTTTGTACTTCTTTCGAAAACCTTTTGGTTTCCCACTTTGTATGGACACATTTGTACTCTGCAGTCCCTTCGACCTACTTTAGTGGTCATTTGTTGGGCATTAATATAATTATCTTATCTTATCTTATCTATGATCATTGGATTATCCACCTGTGCAAAGACCATAGAAGGGATATGGGACAATCACAAAGGATTCTATGGCGGTGTGGCGTCCTTAGGAGGTGATTGCAGAGGTGATTTCTGCAACATTGGTGGTGGTGACGATTTCAGTGATGAGGAAGAGGTGGTGTCTTGAACTATGGTGGGGATGATGGAGATGTTACTACCATATAGAGGGTGGTGTTTTGAGGGATAATGTGGGTGATGGTGAGAATGATGGTGTTTGCGCAACCCAAAGTGTTTCCTCTATTTATATTATGGGTTGTTTCCATGTTGTGGCCAATATTTGTTGGGTTTGCCCTTCCTTTTCCTTTTCTCTTCCCTTTGTTTGTTCCTCCCTTAGAATTGTTGCTTGTTGCTCCATTGACAACTTTGGCGACTCTTGTTGGACTTCTTCTCTCATGCCTCCTATGGATGTGTATTTCTTGGTCATTGTCGCCCATTATGGAAACTATCTAATCATTTCTTGAGCTCTTGTTTGTCTCTGTGGTAGAAGTTTGTGTGGGTTGCCCTTTGTCAAGTCCTCTTCATCCTTGCTATCAATTTCAATGTGTTGTCAAAGTCCCCATGGGCTCTGTCATGCGACCTTGTCTCTTTCCCGCTTTCTGGTAAGAGGTTTGTCTGGGCTCTCAACAAGCTCATCGAATGCATAGACTCGTATCATGCTTGCTTGTGATTCCGTGCATGTAGGTGCATTAAAAATTGCTCGCGCAACTTGTGCTTGTGTACCCTATTGTCAATCTTTATTTTCTAGCATTGACTTCATAAACAAGGGCATGTCAACAACCTTCTCTTTTCCTACATTGGCGCAAATTTCTGTAGTTTAGACTACCTTCCACATAAATCATTCCTTCTCTTCTTCTTCATATCGTAGAGCCCCCGTGTTTTCCAAAGCATTGTCTCGGACCTTCGTTCAAGATACCCCTAATTTATCATACTAAAATTTCACAATCAACTTGGGCTAGTGTGGATCATATTGAGTCTTTATCTATGTAGTGGTGCCTTGCACAATTGTTTGCTTCTTCTTTGTCTCTATCTTTTGCTTCTTTTGTTGAGGTTCCTCCGCTACTTGCATTTCTACTTCTTTCCTCTTCCTGTGGCCTGCTTTGGCAAACCCTATGCCAATTGTACCAGGGCTTGTGGGTGCACTATGTACAACGGTTGTACGTTGGATCCTATCATTTCGTGTTTCCTGCTCAACTCCATCTAGACCATTTGAAGATCTATGAAGAATGAATCTAAGAGGATATTTGGTCTTATCTCCTTTTGATCACATGACCACTTTGTCATGTACCTGTGTAATCTTAGCCGACGGAGCTCTTGTTCCGCAAAAGTTACACACCCTAGAGGGAGCACGTGCAAGCATAGGAAACAATAGGCAAGGTCCCACGCAAACGTACAAGGCAATGCCTCTCTTGAAAGGAGACGCACACAAGGTGTGTTGCACAATGCGCTTCCCTAAGGTTTCTTCTCACCAAGTCTTGGTGGCCATAAAATATTGTTGGGAATAGCTCAAAGGGCCTGGAAGTTTATATTTTGCGGACATTCGTAGGTTCAAACCTAATATGAGAACTAGGGCCTTGGAATCAATCACAGGGTATCAATTTGAAGACTCTGCAAGCAAAATGAACTTATTTGAATAACATTCATAGCCTATTCATGCACAAAAGCCACAAGATGTTCAGCTATGAGAATCACTTGCAAACAAGAAAGTTTTACCTTTATTAACAATTTGCAAGCTTAAATCCTCCTGACCGAAGTTTATATAAAAGTGCAAAAGATGAGCAAGGTAGGGAGGAAGAGAAATAAATTCGCAAGTCGCGATGCAAATGCCAATTTGTTCAAATGCCAAGATCCAGATAACCAAGCCCGAGCTCAAACCAGTATGCACTCGATCAAGTCACGGACAGGTGCAATAGTTTGAGGGAAACAACTTAAGACAAGGGGAACACAATGCCATTGGGTGTACAGGAGTGCGCTCTAGCTATGGAGCTGCCAAATCGAATGATATAGCATGTAATAAGCAAGGAAACCTTTAAGATTCAATTGAACTTGAACAAACATGCACAGTTGCACGATTTAGCATAAAACTTGGAAAGCAAAGTGAGAAAAAGCAAATGAAAGTAAAACTCTCAAATCTCTTCTATTCCAAATTCTTCGACATTAACAATTTCTTCCAGATGAGTATTATAGAAGAGAACCCAAGTTGGGCAATTAATGTGTTCCAAAGATCAGCTATCAAGTTGAGTTGACAAATTGAAATGCAGATAGCTGAGATTACAATCTGTTTCAATGCTTGTGGCAATCAAGGAACATCATAAATGGCAGATCCATCTAGAAGATCCGCATTAAATGCAGTTCGAGGCCATAGAATAAGCCTAGAGGAACCTAGTCCGATTGGTGGCATTTACTTCAGTATAGCATGCAAGGAATGTGGCAAGAAAGTCAAGCTTCATTAAACTTATAGACATTGCTTCACTGACATGGAGTGTTTCAGAAGTCTTTCCAACTTCCAATGCGTGCAAGTGGGCGAGATCTAGATCCTTTGACAAGGGATGTCAATTCTAGATATTGTAATGTCAAAAATGGTAGTTCATTTGACTTTGGTGGTCAGCTTTCTGTCATTTAGCACACGCAGTGTGCCATGTAATTCTGAGATATGTGGGCCTTACTAATAGCTTTGCACCCAACTGATGCACTTAAGTGTTTGTTTGTGCTTTTGTGCAATCCTTTGTCTTCCGTGCACAAGGCACATCTGTTATTGGCATTGGGTTGAGATCTTCCTTGTGCTTCTTGCAAAAGGCTTAGGAAACACAATACTAGGGAAGTAATCGATTGATTAAAAATGTTCATTACTTACTCCACGCACACCGTGTTTGCGCATCCTTTCTCTTTCAGATTTGCACAGTAGTGAAACGCACACTTGCTGCTATCAATTCTCGTGTGTTGTGCTCAAAGTGATTGCACAAACAGTTTTGCGTAAAAAGCTACTAGGCGGGTTTTAACACTTTTCTTTGCACAGTCTTCGAATTATCACAACTGCGTGTATATTTCCTATGCAACATAAAACATTAACAAGTCAAGTGTTAAGTGCATTAATAAGATAGGCTCAACAGGTGATGAGCTAAAGCCTTTCTATGCTGAAAGTGGGGAAAGGTCGTGCAGTACACAAAAGGGCCTCTTGGTGAGTTCAAAATGTTGTGGAGTATTGTGATGCCGCAAGACTCATAATATGGCTACACGAAGGATTGTGCGGTGTCGCTGAATGAGGGGAAACCAATCAATGATCTTATGGTCCAAGGGATGGCACTAAGGCTGAATGGCAAGGCCTAGTAGGACAATGCACTTGGGTGAGTGATACCTTTGAAGAGCTACAACGCTTGCAGGAAAGACTATTGCAGGAGTGCACAAGGTGTTGCACAAGTTATAAAGATATAGAGCACACACAAAGGAACTTGGGAACCTTGTTTTCTATGGGGCGAGCAAGAAAATAGTTACACATTAGTGTACAAAAGATAATTATCCTGTAAAATTGACAAGGGCAATTTTGCGGGTAACCATACCAAAATTTCCATTTTGGTCCCCCGTTGAGGTCTCTTAACGTTCGGAATGGCATAAAATCCCTTTCCGGAAAATCTAGTTTTTAGAACTTGGTCATTTTCAACCTTTTTGGGTTGGGCGCAGTTTTCATTCATGTTACATCAACCAAAACTGCGCCCCTCTATTCCTTTGGCGCATTCTAGGGAGTGTCAACACTCCAAATGTTGCACCTCCAATGTTGCGCCTTAATGTTGCGCCTCTCAATGTTGCGCCTCTCAAAGTGCGCCAAGGCGCAAACGCCAACTTGTTATCACTCTCTAAATGTGGGCCTCTCTAAAGTAGTGGGCGCTGAAACGCTAGTGTTCAACACTCCCAAAGTTGCGCCATGGCGCAAATCTCTTCGTGTCGACATCCACTTAAGTGCGCCATAGAAAAAGTTGGTGGCACATTTATTGCACTTTTTGCTATATATAGGCGCGTCCGACCTGTCATTTTCACAATTCAAAAAACGTGAAAAAGTTATTCCTCTGTACTTGTCAGCGTTCCTGTCAGCCCCGCGTGTTGCCATTTGTCACGTTCGTGGACCCCACATCGTCTCCTTTATCGTTATATATTCCTGGTAAGTGGCCCTTGCCCTTCTTGTGGATTTGTTGTGGTTTTTATAATGGTTTAGGTGATTAGGATTGATAATAAACAATGAACCCAAGTACTCAACTCCAAAACCCCTTCTCCTCCTTCCAGATCTGCAAATCTGGAAGACTATGCCACAAAACCACTCAAACTCATTTGTCCCTTATTCCCTGCTTTGCTAAGTTTTCCCTCCTAGACATCAAAATCTGAGCCAAAAGAGTGAAAATCATAAATTTTTTTGCAAACAACCCACTGTTTTTCCTTCGGCGCAAGCTTCATTCTTGTTACATCAAACACAGTCATGCCACAGGTGCACTGTCCCTGCATGCGGCATAAGCCTTCTCTGTGCCTTATAAAATTGCAAAATTCCCTAGGCGCAAGCGCTGGCGCCAAAACAACTACAACAACATCTGAATGTTGTGCAAACCTTTCCCGCGCCGCGCAAACTAAACCACTTGGCGCACCTCACTCTCATGCAGCATCTACCACATCTGCGCCAATGGCGCATCCTGGGACCTTGCTACACCAATCATATCTGTGCCCCACTTAAAAAGACTTCTAATGGCGCAAGCGCACATCCCTTGACACCAACATCTGAATGTTGTGTGTAGCCTTTCCGCGCCCTGCGCCCCTTTTGGCGTTGTTTTCTCCCATGCAACACTTTCCCAAAGTGCGCCTTGCTTTTCTAAGTCCCTGCAGCCTGCAGTAAAGCTGCGCCTTGTGCCCAGAGGCTCATAAATTGCTAACTTTTCATTCTGTAAGCTTTGATGGATGACTTAACAGCTAACATGGCTCTTCTGCGATGGACTTCCCTGATTCTTCTTGCAGATCAACAGCTGAACTCAGATCCACACATGTCTTCATCGAGTAAGAAGCCAACTAAGTCCAAGGGTAAAGCCAGGCTAACAGAAGAAGAAATGAAATATAAATACCAAAGGGTCAGGATGCCTGAATCTCTTGCAGAGTGTGATCTTGATATCAGAGATTCAGAACTCGGGCACATTGACATGGAGGACTTCTGGGCCAGAACCAAGAAGGTCACAGGCAGCCCATGGATGGATAAATTGGTTGGCAGTGGTCTGCACTTTGCTGCAGGGATCCCAGTGAGCGCAATCAACAATGAGTTCATGATGTTGGTGGGCCGTTGTTACAATAAGGACACAAGATGTGTCGAAAATGAGAAGGGCGAGGTAATAATCAACCTCACGGCCCGACATTTTGAGATCATGTTGGGTATCCCTCACCACCGACATTTTGTAGCAGTAAGCCAAGAGGACTGCATGAAGACATGGAATGAAAACGAAGACAAATGTATGCAGTTAATGAATGAGGTGTACCTCAAAAATAAGAAGGTGACAAGCAGGTGGCCACAAGTCATTCATCGTAGTGACTTTTCAGAGGAGCTGAGTGACACCATCACCTTCCTGAGCAGGGTGTTTGGGCTTCCCGATGCCCATTACTTTCACAAGTGGATGCTCAGGTATTTAGAAACAATGAATAAAAATGTTCCTGATCAGCGTTTTGAATGGGGAGAGATTATCAGCAGCACAATCTCGGAGCAGCTTCAACAACTTTCAACAACTGGGAGGTTCTATATGAACTCCTATGTGGTATATGCTTTTGCCTCAGAGAGGTACTACCCAGCATTGAATCGGTATGGGGTATGGCCCCAGGTCAAAATATACGAGTACTATCCAGAGTTAAGACTGGAGAACAACATAGCCCAATTCAGTAAAGTCAACGACGTCTTCTTCTATGGCGTCATCTGCCTCTTGAGGCCCAACATGACTTACGGTCGGACGACCAAAAGCGTGGTCACCACCACAGAGAAGTGGGGAGCGTTATTCACGCAATTCCCCACTTTCACCTATCTCAGAGCCGCTAACTTCTTGGGAGAGCCCACCAAATTGCCAAGGTATGCGGGACCCAAGCTGATCCTATTGGAGCTGTCTAGACAGCTTATCACATACCATGAGAAGTGTTTAAAAAGGAAGAAGGGTGGAACTCCATTCCCCCTCACAGTGGGCAGGTACACCTGCACTTCACAGAGCAAAGCCCGGGAGATGTTTGCAGAGCTTGAATTGCTCAATTTGAAGCATAATTTCCCGGCAAGGCCAACCTTTGATCCTCGTGATTGCCTTCCAAGGGCAAAGATCGATCCAATTCACGTCCCTCAGATCGAAGATATCTACATCGATCTATATCACGAAGTCGAGCTCAGACGAAAGGATCACTCCCGACTGGCCCTAGCAGAGATCATTCAATATGGTGTGGCTATCATCCCAAAGGGTTTCCAAGCAACTGATCAAGAAGTTGATCAAGTTTATCTAGACACGGATGGGGACAATTGGCCGTTTGCTGAAATTGATAGAAACAAGGCCCCTCAGACTATTGAGGAAAGGGTCAAAGGCACTCTGCAATGCACCGAGCATTGGTGCAAGAAAAATGGTATCATCTACCTTGGGGTAGACTTTACCACGTCTCCCTTGGGTGATGCACCCACCAGGCCGAAACACTTGCCTAAAGGCAAAGGAAAAGATATAGAAGGAGAGGCAAGCACTGCTCAGAAAGAAGTTCCTGAGAGCCCTCCTTCCACCGCCGAGGAACAAGTTGTGGACTTAGTGTCCCCAAGAAGAGAAGAAGCGGCCAGTGCTCCAACGGACACATCCACTCAGGATGTTGTCACTGCTACAACTGGTGAGGTCCCAACCATTCCCCTCTCGCTCCTCCTTCCCCTCCTCATGTCACTCAACCAACCGCTCCTTTGGTTGTGTCTTCTCCCCCATCTTCTACCATTCCCCCTCCCTCTTCCTCCATCTTCTCTTCCCTCGCGGATCTGTCCCCCAACATTTCTTCCCTCATCTCACAGATCCCTTCCACCCCCACGGTTTCCTCTCCTGCAGTCACTCCTAACCCCGTGAGCATTGGAGTGTTGGCTTCTTTCTCAATGCCACCACCAAGTGTCTCGACACATTTCCCCGTGTCCACTGCAGTTGCTCCTTCTTCCACCCCCGTTTCCTCCTCTTCCTCTGGTCCCACTCCCTTAAGTCCAGAATGGATCTCCGAACACCTGAGCCAGCACAAGAGGAAAGTCCCTATTGCACCTATGGACTTCTCCGTTATTCCGGCTAAAGGGCCTAAGAAGCAAAAGGCTATAACCCGCTTCTCTCAAAGCGCTTCAGGTGAAAGGGTTATGGAGATCGCATACCCTGATCTCACAAAGAAGAAAGAAGATCTGTCTCCTACAGATTTTACAGTGACTCAGGTCACGATGGGAACATCATCAGAGAGCCTGCAAGGAGAGGCCTTATCTGCAGTGGATGCCCTTTGCAAGAAGCTTCAAGAAGCAAAGGAAGAGAAGAGAATATTAAAAGAGCAAAACAAGCATCTTCTCCAAGCCCTGCAAAAGATGGGCAATGCCCCTCCTATGACTGTCGCCGACCCTCCTGAAGTTCTTAGTCAGGAGAAGATAAATGAGTACGCCAAGATCGGCGAGCAAGGTATAGCAGTGTCCGCCTGGAGAGAGCAGATCCTCAAAGATAGTGAGGAAGTGATTACAAAGTTCACAGAGCTCTATCAAAATATAGATCAAGCTAACAAGGAACTCCAGGCAATAGCAGGACCTATCTCCGAAGAGTTGGACCATGCCAGGTTGCAACACGAGACATTCCAGAAGATGCTCGACTGCCCAGTCGATGACTTGGTGAAATTCGGCGTCTTTGATCACCCGCGAGCACCCAACAAAGTCCTTGCTGCTTTAGACTATCGGGTTGACCAAATGGAGTTTGTCTTGGAAAAGATAGACAAAATCAAGGAGGAAGCCCTGGATGCCATGCATCAAATGGAGCAGATCGTCTTAAGAATGTCTCCAGGGTTACTCGGTGCATCGTACGCCTTGAGGAAGGCAGATGATACTATTCGGCTTTTCAAGGAAATCACGTCGCAGGGTTTAGCGTCAGAGGCCACTTTTGATATAGAATCTATCAACAACCTTCTGGCCTGCCGCGACTTTGTTGGATACCTGATGGAGGTAGGCAATGAATATTTCAAACTCCCGGAAAGACTCAGAGATGAACGGGAAACTTGCGAAGTCATCGGGGATCACACCAAGGGTCCCGCTCAGGATCAACTTCAAGCGATGGTAAGCAAGTTCATGGAGTATCGAGCTCAATTTCACATTACCTCTCCTGAGCAGAAGCAAGACACTCCTTTCAAGCCAAGGGATGACGACGAATAGGCTCCTTCCTCCTGGGATTAATCCCATTTTTGTAAAAGTATTTAAAAGTATGTTGGCACAAATGATGACATCATCCATGTTGCACCATGGGATGTTGTCATCCACAAAATTGCCCTAAAGTCAACATTTGACTTTTAGATATTTTGTAAATAGTTGTTGGCTCCTTTTTGTCTTCTTTCTCCTTCTCCTTCTATAAATACTTGGATACTTGTAGTATTCAAGGGTGAGCAAATTTGTATGAAAAATAGAAGTGAGGAGAGAAAGACTTTGAGCTTTCTTGTAACAGAACAACTTATTAATACAAAAATTGAGACTTTGTGCTGAATTCCTGTGTTATGTGTTAGATCTTTCTTAAGTTAGATCTGCATGCTTATTCTGTTGGATTCACCTATGCTTTTGTCATTTGTTTATCAGTATTGCTTTGTTTGTTTATGTGAGTAAGTTTGGCTCTGTTTACTACCGGCCCAAAACATAAACCCTCTGACCTTTCTACTTTGGAATTCATTTCTTTTCTCCCTTCAGATCCATCTTTCTTCTATTCCTTCCTTCATTCCTTTCTGTTCTTCATCGGAACTAACTCTACTGGGATGAGATCCCAAACCCCCTGAAGGCAGAATACTGTAAGACTTGCACAGATTCCTGCTGGTAGAATAGCAATAAACCAGTTTCGCTTTGCTGTCTCAAAGAGGGGCTATGCCCTGCACACTGTTGGCCTGTCTATCCATAGATCTGCCCACCCGACAGACTTTTCTAGTTGAAACTAGGGCTGATTGCCCTAATCCAAATCCACTAAGGGCCGAAAACCCATTAGTGTGGCATCCAAGGAGAACAAGACCCTTGTGGGATATTGGAGAATAAAAAACTCTCCAAGTTGGTGGTGTGAAGGCATTCATTGAAGACCATCTTGCTGGTTTGCAATTAGGGCACCAAGGAGAAGTCATAACAAGAGTTTTGGCATTGTTGGGAGACCCTCCTACGGAGCGACTAGGGTAGGTGAGCATTTGGGTGCCTTCTAGGGCACAAATCTACATTCTAAGTTGATATTTGGACTTCTCATATTTTATAAGGCTGATATATTCCATATTTTGCAATTGTTGGGGTTTGGAGACCTCTTTTTTTGTCACTTCTATTGGTTGTACTTTTGCTGTTAATAAATAAATTTTCAGCTAGGTATTTGGTTGAGTTTTAGGGTGAAAACTGCCCTAAAATGTTCTTAAAGTGTTTATCTATGTTGTGGATGATTGCTATGATGACATTTGGTTGAATTTTCACTCTTTGCAAGTTGTCCTAAAAATTAGACTGCTATACACTATTGTTCCAATTTTCAGTCTGTTATTAAAATCTGAGTTTACTTCACTTGGGGTTTGTGTGAATTCCTTGTTTGTGTAGTTCGGCCCCAAAAAGGTACATTATAGTTGTGGGATGGTCAACCGTACAATCTAATGTTCCATGAAACCCTTCTCTTGCTTAGATGTACACAAGTTATATTTCTCTATTGCTTTTTTTAATGCCACCCCTAAAAATATGGGCTTTTATTTTTCTCCTTTATTTCAATTTTTATTTTGCCTTTAGTCATTTGTTTTGCAATAAGCTCATTAATTGTACTTTGCTCTTTTGGTCTACTAGTTCCCGATAACTTTAATATTTTATCACTTGTATATGGAGACTCAACATTAATTGTACTTTGCTCTTTTGGTCTACTAGTTCCCGATAACTTTGATGTTTTATCACCTGTACATGGAGTCTCAATATCAATTATATTAATATCTTTCGTCCTAGATATAATTTTAAGTTGACCCACTCACTACATTTTTACATATCGCACCACTTGAATGTTATAGTTGCATGTCTTGTTATCCATTACTTCCCAAATTTCATATGGACCTAGCCAAAATACTTAAATATTCTTGACTTTATTTCACCATAAGTATTGGTCACAACAACACATTCCCTACATCGACATAGCTCTAGTCAACTAATGTGACATGACTCTCGATTCATCTAGGTCAAGCATATCTGTCATAAATGATAGTACTTCAAACTATTCCGTACTTCACCTTTTATTAAAATTTTGTCGTTAAATTTTCGAATCAATAATTAAATAATTTAATAAATTTTGTCGTGCATGGGGAACATTTTTATTAAATAATTAAATATTATTTCCTAGAGCAATAATTATTTAATTATTTTATTATTTTATAAAAGTTATTTAATTTAATTCCCAAAATATAAAAAATTAAATGGGGTATTAATTAAATAAATATTTAGGTGGCTTTTATTGATAAAATCACCCTTTAAAAAGGAGACGCCACACCTAGGGAAAACAAATTGCTTTTATTTAATATTTTCCCTCTCCTAGGGTTTTTGAATTTTGTGCCTCCTTGCTTATAAAAGGAGTGCTAGGGTCATTATTATGATTATGCTATGATGAACTTATTTTGATACTCCATACTTGGAGTTGGGATGCATGCCCATTGATGATCTCTCTCTTGCGTGGGAGGTTGTATTAAGCTGGTTATTGTGATCAATTGAAATGATTATTTGTTAGATCCATGTTTTTGGCTTTGGCAAGCATTTGGATTTAATTTGCAAGTGAAAATCTGCCTTTTACTGTAGCGACGTCACTGTAGCGTCACTGTAGCAGCTGGTTTGTGGATACTTTTGCAAGTCGATTTGTTGGTGTTCTCCCTCTCTAAGCTTTGGCGACTTATCATTGATGATTGTGAGCTGTTTGTATACCATATATTGTATGAGGTCGACCAGCTTGGATATAGATTGTTCTTTGAAGAAAATCGACTAAGATCTATGCATGTTTTGGTTTGATTATTATATGGAGTTGGCATGGGATCCATGTGTTTAGAAAACTGAATTTATCTAGTTTATTTGCTGTTATTCCCTTGACCAGCGATCTCTTTTGGAAGTTCATATTTTGTTAATTGATAGATCTATCTCCCATCCTACAGCAGCGCCACCTAGGAATGAATTTTGAATAAGTTGAATGCATGTTTAGGGTTCTAACTAACCAGCGAACTTGTTGGGATCCTTTGGCTAGCTACAGCGACCATAGTTGGATGTGTATGGTCTAAACTTTGGATTAAAACAGACTGCTGATTGTTTCCTTTGAAATCTGCGACCCCAGCTGGAATAAACATTGGCTGTTTGGAGTAAGTTCTGATCGCATATTGCTGTGAGCTATTGGCACGTATTTCTGAGTATGTAGAACTAGTCCTTGCATATTTTCATGACATAACTACAGCGACCAGTTAGTTGGGCATGCTTGGTAAATGTTTTGATACAAGATCAGTTGATATTCATTACAGTAATTGCAGCGATTAGTGTAGGGCATGTTGGGTAGAAAAAATATTGTGAGTACTGATCTAATTATTGCATCAAATAGTCTACTGCTGCAATTCCAGTTTGACATCTGAATTTGCAAGCATGCTTACGTATTCATTTTAGCAATGGTTTGTTGCTTGATGGCATATCACTTATGACTCAGATATTTTACAGGTAATTGCATGTCTTTGTGATGTTTTAAGGGCTGATCTGTGAGTATGTTTGGTGTATTTAATAAGCTTCAGGGGCAGTAATCAGAGTAGTAGCAGTTTGATAACGGTAGATTGCATTAATTGCAAAGGAAGCCTAGATCTGATTTGTATGTTCAGCTGAGAATTGATTGCTAGCTAATTAGCAGAAGCCATTAAACCCTTGTCTAATCGGGTTTAGTGAGCCATCTATTTGATTGGTTGGCTAGATTTTCTGCATAGCTGAAAACCTAGGCAGTCATGAGATAAATCTCCCTCATTTACCGGTGAGGCTCCCGTGTAAGATTTGTCAATTAAATATGCTAGTATCTATTTGGGGGTATTACTTTAACCATGCAGCTCATGAACCATAGTTGTATAGTTTTGCAGCAAGTAAGCAGCTGTTAAAGAAAGGAAATATCTAATGAAGAAGGAAATAATAAAACACAGGAAAGAAAGAGGGAAGATGTGCAACCCAATCAATAGATTACAGAGTTGATTGCATGCACATAGACAGAACCAATAGATATTAACACACAGAATTATAAGCAAAGGCAGCTTTCAGATCTAGATCTAGAATAACACAAAGTTTATAAGTAGATCTAAGACAAAAAGTTAGAAACAAAATGCACCGTGACACAAAGTTCTCCGGAAATCTGCTCCTTTCTATTCCTTTGCTTCAAATAGCTATCAGGGGTTTCAACACAAAGTCTGGAACACAAGAATGCTGCTTACAAATTCTGATCCTTAACCCGAAGGTTCTTCCTCTACTTATAGAATGTAGAAGGGAAATTACAAATGGGAAACTTAACTGAACTAGAACATAAACAAGAAGTAAAGATAACATCTGGCAATCATCTTCCTTTAATTCCTCTCCAAGTGACATGCATCTGGATCTATAGTCAAAATTATACACATCTGTCACTTAACTTATAGAATCGTTCCACATAACTTAAAGTAATGGTTTTAAAACCAACAACTTTAAAGTTTTACAATTACATCCGGGAACGTGGAAAATAGAAGAAGAAAGAGTAGAAGAAGAAAGATTCGCCAGCTGTAACATCTACATCTTCTTTTTGTTTTGATACTGAATATACTTGTCGAACATGTAATTCAACAACTTCCCATCTGTTTTAGCCACAACTTCTTTTTCTGTCCTGAATTGCAGCAAGCCTTCGTTCAAAACCCCGATGCATGCTTCCACATCCTTCAAGCTAGGCCCGAACTTCTCAATATCTGACTGCAGCGTTACCAGCTTACTGATGGAATCCATCGTGAAAGGCCTAACAGCTCCATCAATCCTCTCTTGCACCATCAGAAGAGATCCCTCCAGGGAATCAGGCACTTTGCTAGGAATGGTCCTTGTGTATGAAGAAACGTTCCCGACCACTTCCTCATTGGTGAAAGCAATGACATTGTCTGGTAGTGATGATGCCATACTTTCAAGTGCCTGCATCCTTTTCAGCATGATTCTGAAGATCTCCAAGCGGAAAGATACTGCAAACTCAAGTTGCTTCCCCTTCTCAACTGATCCATCGGGCACAATTCGTTCCGCAATCAACACCTCCCTCGGCAGCTTATTTATTTCGACCAAAGTACTCAGGTTACTTTCAGCTACTGTGTTCATGTCTATCGTGCTCGTCACCAGTTGTTTCAGCTGAACCGATGCATCTTTCATAACCTTTAGACGGGTTGGCACCTCTCTGAGTTGTACAGAAGCTTGGCGAATGATTAGACTCTTCCATTCGTCGATAGCTTTAACCTGGTTACCTGCATCTTCCACTTCCTGCATCAGATGATCACTCACCTGCTTATGTGCTGAAATTGGCTGAGTGGAAGATTTGGCAACTTTGGCAATAATCTCGCACAACTGAGACACCTGCTTCTGAAGTTCAACTTTCTCCGCCTTTTCTTTGTCAAGCCTAAGGAATAAAGCATTTATCAATGTCTCTGTGTCTTGCTTCAATCCTTCTGTAGTGGCTTGACCTATAGGTACTTTGGTCACTGTTATATCCTTTGTCGTGAGCTCATCCTTCTTCTTTCCTTCTGCTGGAACTGACACCTCAGCGAACTTCTGCCCTGACTCCTCAATAATCAACCTTGAAGTCACCTTAGCAACTTTAGGTTTTCTGTCTTTTCCGCCCAAACTCAGGAGCAGCTGCAAGTCATGTTCCTCCAAGTTGATCTCCTCTCTAGCCTCTGGGACCAACTGTGAAGCCAACCATTCTGAGAAATTACTTCTCGGAGAATGAGAAGTTGCCGAATGTACCACCATCTCGTGCTCTGGTTCCTCTCCATCTGAAACTGCTACAGTGTTGTGGCTACCATCCTCTGTATTGTCCAAAGACAAAGCTCTTTCAAATTCTGCCATCTGCAACTTCAGCGTTTCTTCAGGAAGAGGTGTTGATCGGAGTGGCTGAGGAGAAAAGACAAATGTTGCCGGATTCAACGGAGGAACGACAGTATCTTGCTGAGGTGCAACAGTTGGTGAAGTACTTGATGCTGGAGAAGTCGGAACTAACACCATAGCCGTAGAAGTGATCTTTTCCCTTGAATGAGACTTTTTGTGCACTTTAATCTTTTCAGGCCTTCTGCTGCTTTCTCCCTCGTGCTTCCTTTTGAGGGAATCTCCTGTGCTGAGGTTGCTTGTGATCTGATTCATCAAAGCTTCATCAAGGCAATATCCCTTTGTCAGCAACCAGTTTGAAGTATTGACCAGAACGGCGGCAGACCTTTCCTCGATCGTGTGGCAGCCACCTATGTTCTCCTGAAGTACAACTCTATCTCCTCCCATCTGATGGTATGCGTCAAGTAACACAGGCCCATCATCTTTAAGATCCGCAGGTATCCGTGCTAATCCAAAGTCAAACACTTGTCGCGCTGATAACCTGCTGAAGTCTTTCTTCCTAACTTCGTACTCGCTTCTGCACTTCATCCAGAAATCTTCTAACGAAGGCACATGCGCGTACTCCTGGGAGATTGTCTTCCTTGCCACCCCATATGGATCGAAGTTCAGCCGTGCTGGGAAGAACTCTTGCTCGTACTCAGAGAACATCTCCGCTTCAATTCCTCTGGCTTTATGAATGCTCTGGCAGCTGTAATAGCCCACTGTGATCGGGAAGAAGCCTGTAGACTTGTGTCGTTTCGACTGTAGGTCATGCATCTCCACGAGTTGTCTGCTCAACTCCATGATGACCAATCTGTCACTTGGATATCTGGGCAACTTGACTGGTTCTCCCGAAAAGCCGGTGACCCTGAGGTATGTAAAGTCCGCAAACTGGATGAAGATACTGCCAATCTGGGACACAGCTTCCCAAGCTTCCTTGCTTACCCTGTTGGCCTTTAGATCACCGTTCAGCCTGCAAATGAATCCGTAGAAGAATCCATCGTTGACCACCTTATAATCTTTATTGCATGCGGGCACAGTAAGCTGCGGATAGCACTCAAAAATAGGATCCTTGGAGAGCACACCACGTCTATCCAGCTTGGAGAAGATACCCTGTGAAGCTGCTGCATATACCAAATACGAAGTCATCTTGAAGCTGTAAGTCCGCCTCACATTCCGGAGCTGCTCACCGATGTTGTCACTAATGATTTCTGACCAATTGATTATAGAATCTGCTTTGTTGATTTCAATGGTCCTGATGAAGGCATACATCCATGAGCGGAAGTTGTGAGCGTTAGCTTCGCCATTTATCCTGCATAGCAATTTGGCAATGTCATCCACCTCCTACACTAGATTGGATCGCAGAAGAGTCCTTGGGAACTTGGATGGAGATCTGGGCTTCTTCATATACCTGTTGTTCATTATGCCCACACAGTCGACTTTATGCTTCTCCCATCTGTTGCCGGCATCCAGTATGCTAATAGTAGTCACCACCTGTCGTGCTGGAATCTTCAGACAATAATTGATGAACTGTGCGTCCAGCCGGATTATTGTCTTCCCCGCAGCATCTCGGACTGATCTAGATAGTGGGTGGTAAGACCTTGCACACTCCATGACGAATTCTGGCAACTGAGCTGTGAATGGGAATGCTGAAGCTCGAATGATTCCACTGCTTTTGACTGCACGCATGAGAGAAGTCTTTCCAGCTCTAGATCTGTCAATCAATTCGGAAAGAGGTTCTGGACCTAGATCTGTATCTCCGATGTCAGCAAACCTGGAAGTAATGCATGATTCTGCTGAGCTTTCTCTTTCATCCCGCTTTGCCATGGCCGGATCTATCTTTGTCTGAGCAACTCTTTTTCTCTTTATTCGGCCGGAATTCTTTACAACCGGTGCAGATCTGGGAATTTCTTCGGATTCGGAGGATATATTCAATGTATCTGACATTGATTTAAGCTCCCTTTCAATTATATAAGCACCTGTAATGAATACCTGCAATTAATTCAGACAAAGACGGCAACCGGAACATGAACACTTGATTTTAATCATAAAAATCTGCATATATAAAGCCCGCTGCCCTAAAATTTGAGGCTTTGTTTGCATGCAAAGCAAGCATGAATATTGTCAACTTCACCTGAGCACCTGTACCACTATGCAGACAATTAATCAACTTAAATCAAGCTCCTTCAAACCTAGGCGCCAAACTTTGAAGCTTTCCGGCAGTGAAAAACACCTTCTTTGAGCAAAATTCCTCCTTCTTTGGGCGCCAAAATTGCCTGGGCTGCACTCCTTTGCTAGAAGAATTAATTACTTCATTAATATGGCAGCCCATGCTTATATAACCTTCATCATTCTATAATTAATAATTGCCTCTCCTATTCCTGGCAATTAATTAATTAATAAACATGTTTTTCTCTTCAATTTGGGCGCCTATTTTGTGCATGCTCATGGCTGCCATTAAATAAATTAAATTTATTTAATTTTAGCTTTCTACTTCCAGTCTACTTTGACTTCACACTATGCTTTGACCTCATGCGCCAAAAATAGGAATTAATTCCATCAATAAATACTTTAAAAAGTATTATTTCTCCTCTAGGTGGGTCGCACTTTTTTGCATGATATAGGGCTGCATTAAATAAATTAAATTTATTTAATTTTAGCATTCTATTTCCAATCTTCTTTATCCTTTCATCATGTGTTGACTTTTCCTCATGCTTGGGCGCCAAAATTAGGAATAGAAACAATTAATAAATGCAATTAAAAAGTTATTATTCTATTCCAAAAGTGGGTCGCACTTTTTGACATGGCTGATTTCTATTTTTAAAAGTCAATTTCCAATGGGATTATTCACCCTGCACTGCAGCTCCAAAAATCCCATGATCCACTTAAGTTGTTTGACTTTCATAATGGGATTTTTTACCCTGCAAGGCAGGTAAGAAATTCCCATCAATGCCTTAAGTGATTTTCTTTTATTTCACAATGGGAATTTTCACCCTGCAAGGCAGGTAAGAAATTCCCGCCTGCCTGCTGCCTCTAATTTTCCCATCATGACTTAAGTGACTTTGCTTCCATGGGAAAAAGTACCCTGCCAGGCAGGTACAAAATTCCCACCTGCCTGCTGCTACCAAAAATCCCATTGTAGCTTAAAACCTTCCTTTCCCAAAAATGCGACTTGCCCAGAAGAGGCCTTTTTTGTGCATGACTTCGTCTTTTTAGAGAGAACCAGACTTCCTGTGGCAAATTCCTTCTGGCATGACGTCCGTAGATGATCTCCAGATACTCCAAGCAAGAAAACAGACTGTACTGGCGAAGGAATTGACCTAGGGAAATTTCACAGAGAAAAAAACGAGAAAAATAATGAAGACGCAAAACGTTGCCAGAAGTCACAGATAAAGCCCAGGATTCATTCCTGGTGGAAACCCTACTGGTATATGGGAATATTGACATGTAAAACCTCAACAGGGTTAAACCGGAGCACAATTTACCTCAAACGGGGCTTAAAATAATTAAATAAAAATTTCCCGCAGGCAAACCCCAGCGACAGAATATAACGAGTTTGGGCATCTGGGTATTTGTCGAAATTGGCTTATATGACTCTCTGGGAATATCTTGACACAATACAGACATTTTCTGGCAATAAAAACACAAAACGACCCATTATTTTAAAAGTACGAATTTTTTTTACATGGGGTAGTCTCAGATTTCAGGGTGAAATCTGGGGACTTGCTTGACCAAATATCAACCTAATCCGCAATGCCTATAAGATATTAATTTGACTGGAAAAGGCCAAAAAATCAATTGAACCATTTGAAACACATGAAAATAAGTTTCCTTGAGCTTTGAATAAGTCAATCACCATCAACAATTGGCTTAGAGAGGACTTAGATAGCATTGCGAGCTGCTACATGAGCTTCCCATGGGTAGACTATAATATTCCATAATACTTGGGCCATGATTAAAGGTTGAAGAACTTCAATCTTCCTTGCCAAAGTAACATAACCATTGAAAAATTTTAGGCTATCTTAAGCACGATTCTAACTCCAAGGTTCATCCTTTGAAATCTTCATACCTTAATTCTCTCTTCCACCAAGCGTATCTTCTTCGGCCTCAACGTTTGATGAGGTTATCAGCTTCCTCGATGTGACTACTTAATTTTCCTAAATCATATTGAAATAGAAACTTTGTACCTTTCCAATGACTGTAATGAATTGGGCATTTGACTCCACTCGAGGTTTCCGAAACCTTCCGCACAAGTTGATCTTCCTTCAACAATTGAGAGCACAAAATTCAAGAAAATGTGCCAGAGATCCAATGTAATCCCAAGAGACTAGTGAAAACATTAGATGCCATAAAAGTATCTACACTTACCTAAATCATACTGTCATGTCTAAGTAGCACTCAGAGACCTTTCCATATGACTGCATAATCTGGGCTTCAAGAAGACCATTCGAGGCTCTTGAAGGACCTTCATAGCACAAGTACTCAATCTTGATGTAAACCAAGAAAAATCAGCAATACCTTTGGACAACTTGATTAAAAATGACAAAAATTTTCAAGGGATGTCAATATAAATGACAAATGTAGACATGCCTAATGCCAAGAGTAGCACTATTAGGCATGGAGACTTCAACCATTTGTACTCCACATATCCGCTTAAGAGATGCTTAATGAGGCTACAATGCTTTTCCATTAAAGTGATAAATTTTATTGGTATCAACGTCTCAAGGGAATCCCACAAGCTCCTTCCATAGGCGTGAACAACACTGATCAAGCTTAGCACCCAAGGGTGAGACCCAAAGGATGACACTCAGTCTTAAGGAAGATGTTTTTTGCCTCTTCAACCATGGTTTTCACTGCCATGGTGCCACAAGGGTCTAGAATGTACTTAAGTATAAGAATCCCTTTTTTATCTTGAATGCAATAGGTTGCATCAAAGGGCTCCAACAAAAAGAGTGCCTCTCCTTTAGGAAGTCTGCCTGCTACAAACACATGCCGCTGTATTGTCTAGGACAACTTGGATGCCAAATCTCTTCTTATGAGACTTCCATCACCAAGACGATGCTTCCAACATATCAAACTGTGTCCTTGCATGGTTTTCACTTGAGTGGAGGCATTCAATCTAGATGGAAGAACACCAAGTGATATGGTTGAAGCCACTAGAAAGTTGAAAGAATCAAAGATGCCGCTTTGTGGATTTTCCCATCCGTCCACCCATCAACATCTATTGATACTGTTGCACCCTGTCTGGGATTATTGCTGTAAATTTTTGCGCATCTACTATAGACTTGCATACTTAAGTACTTGATTGCTCAAAGATGAATGGGCCACTAAGGATCATGACCTGGATAAAGAGGTCTTGAGGTATGAACTGGACATCAAGGCAATGCTATCACTAATCTCCCTTAACCCAATTATAGCTTTTTTGCCACTTGAATGGAATGTTGTCTGATTTAATGCACATTGCTGAAATGGGGTCTCTTGCCGCAACTATGGTGCTTCATTGCAAATTCTATGTTCCAACTAGTACCTTTCAATGCAGAGCTTGTGTGACCCAAGAGGCTATTTTGAGGAACTTAAAAATACTTTGTTCGACTCCATGTGCACCCTAAACTAGATGGCTGATATAAGCCCTTCCCCGTCCTGCAAATTAAACCCTTCCTAGGGCAGCAAATTTGAGAGGAGTTAAACCCGTAAAAGGTGGGTCAAACCTTGTTAATGCCCTTCAAATCATAGCCAAAATTATTAGGAAACCCTTAACAAACTACAATCAGCTGTTAAAAATCAGACTTGAACTTCAAAATAATTAATTTTCTCATCCTCAACCACAAGGTAACATCAAAGAAGCTTGGAAAAATAGCAAAACACCTCCAAAATTAATGAAACTTTAAACTTGGCCTTTAAAAATATGAAGAATAATTATTCATATTTCAAATGCCAATGATTCACTATTACAAGAGGATTGGTTTGTACCGTAATAACCCTTTTGAGGGTTTCAAATAAAATGCAAATTCTGAAATAAATTGCAGCAGACTGGAAAATAAAATCAGTGACTTATACTTCACCAAAAAATGCCAAAAATATGCCATGAAAACATCACCAATTAATTCGCCAATATTTTATATATGATTTTGAATTTTAGAAGCCAATAAAACCAAGGAAACACAAAAACACACTGCTGGAAATGAAATAACACTGGAAATTGCAGCCACAAAAAATATATGATAATAGGGCATATAAAGCCCTCAAAAATCATGTTGAAACTCTAGATTCCGGCCTTTAAAAATATCACAAATCAGATTACACAACCAGATTTGTCAAATTCTTGCCAATGTCTTCTCAAACCCTACCCAAGGTAGGTCGCTCCACCCTAGAAAAATGCAATAACAGCTGGAAATGACAAAAAGATCTTCAAATCAGCTTTCTTCTTCAATGCCAAATGGTGATGAAGGGTTTTCGTCCTTCACCCAATCCAAATGAAGGCTTTTCGTCCTTCAATAAAGCCTCACAAGAGGGTTTTCGTCCCAAGTGGATGACTAAGGAGCAACTAGCTCTCTTTGCCAAAGTATAGAGAAAATACGCCAAGCTAGATGCAAATGAACTCTCTCTTCTCCTTTTATATCTTTTCGCCTTTGGCATATTTCCAAAACTTATTGAGACAAGGCCGACCTGTCATATAACAAAAGAACACTAAAGAAAATATTATAATATTAGATAAAATATATTATAAAGTGTTCAAGGGTCTTCTCCTTCATTTCTTCTTCTTTGCCATGGAGAAGGGATGGCAAGAAGACCAATTTTCAGCTCTTAGGTGGGAAAAAGGGAATTACATGGAAGCTTCTAATGTTTCGCCATTTATGGTCAATGCCAATCAACTTGCGAGTTTGTCCTCATAAAGGTCTTACTTTGGCACTTCTTTCAAATCCCTTCCTTTGTGCACCCTTTTCCTTGAGTTGGTGTCTCAATCTTATTCCTTAGGTTTTTCCATATCTTGGATAAACGCTATTGCAGAATTTCGTGCCACATATTCTTAGTGGTTTCTCCATGTTTGTACTTTCTTTGTTTGCACTCCCAAAAAATACTGTAATATACAATTTTTTAGCTAACAAGAGGTATGTGCAACCCTTCTTTTTTAACTTATAGGATTGTTGTGCAATCTAATGATGGAGGACTTTCTCTATTGAATTAAGATTTCTTCTTGCATTTTGGGCCAATACACATACCTTTCAAATGTGCCATTTATTTTTGTATTATCAAAATTGAATGGTTGGGTTTAAACTTTGTAAGTGGACTTCCTTAATCAATCAAAGATCTTTCTCCTTTAGCATATATTAGTTTGTCCAACTTGCTTTCCTATTAGCCCACCCTCGAGTTGACTTTGTCTTCACAAATTTTCCTTTTCTTCAAATGATTGATAAAAATCTGCATCTTGTGGATTGCCTCCATAAGCCTCTATTTGATAGTTACCAAGTGGCTCCTTGCCATTTTTCAAAAAATATGAGACAGGTAATTGAGACTAATTCCTGAAGGATACACACAAACACATTTAAATTCTAGAGAAAACAATATCATACAACCTAAGACAAGCATTATTAATTGTTTAAAGTAAAGATATTAGATATTTGAGAAAGATGAGATTAAGTATATTAATATTTTTTACCTTTGATATTTCATTTATCTTCTCACAACACAAAATATATTTAAAAAATACTAAAATGCAAGTTTCTATGGCGTCTTGGAGAGTGGTATCCCGTGTTTGAGATGTGTTTTGATGGTTGGTAGACAAGTCTCCGTGGAATGTTGCCCTTTTTCCCACCTAAGAGCTGATGAAATTTGGTCTTCTTGACATTCCTTCTCCATGGCAAAGAATAAAATGATGGAGAAGACCCTTGAGCACCTTTCTAATATATTTTATCTAATATTTTATATTTTCTTTAGTGTTTTCCTTCACTTATACAGGTCGGCCTTTTCTAATTGTACTTTGGCGCCAAAAGGAGGATATAAAAGAAGATTAGAGGCACCATTTGCTATCTAGTCTTGGCGCATTTTATTTACTTGGAGCAAAGAAGCTTGGAGCTCCTTGTTCATCCATTTGAGGACGAAAACCTCTCTTATGCCTTGCCTTGAAGGACAAAAACCCTTCTAGTGGCTTAGGTGAAGGACGAAAACCCTTCATCATTGGCTTGGTCTTGAAGAGAAGAGCTGATTTGAAGATCTATTTGTAATTTCCAGCTGGTATTTGATTTATTTAGGGTGGAGCGACCTACCTTGGGTAGGGTTTGGAGCACATTGGTGAAGAATTTGAGAAATCTGGTTTCACAATCTGATTTGTAATATTTTAAAGGCCGGAATCTGAAGTTTGTATGAATTTAGAGGGTTTCTAGACCCATATTTCATATTTTCTTGTGGCTGCAATTTCCAGTTCATAATTAATTTTCCAGTAGTGATTCTTCAACATTTCTTTGTGTTTTTGGCTCTCTAATATTCCATAAAATATATACATAATGTGGTGAATTGATTGGTGGTGTTTTATGGTGATTTTTGGCATATTTGGTGATAGATACAAGTCGTTGATTTTATATTTCAGTCTGTTACAATTTAATTTTCAGATCTGCATTTCGTGTGTTTGGTTAAAACCCTTGAAAGGGTCATTACAATGGTATCAGAGCTCGGATCTTCAAAGCTAGGGTTTCAGTCAAAAAGACAATAGGGTTCTCAAGGAGCCAAAGGACAAATTAATTGCCAGCCAAAAAAGACTTGCAGACTCCATGGATTCTCTTTCCTTATCTCTCCAAAGGATGATTGAACTTAGGGTTCAAAGTGTTGAAGGTAGCTCGAATGGAGCCAATAAGGCCAAGCGACCCATTGGATCAGTCCCGAGGATCGAGTTTGAAGCCCACTTTCCTTCCTAGAGAGGAGGCCATTTGGAGAAGAAGCAAGACCTATGGGTGGAAGGAATATTGCAGCGAGTTATGAAGAATACATGGCTTTACCAAGAGAGATCCGTGAGGCTATTTCTCTTGCAGAGTTCATAGGGTTGAATAGAGGAAGATCTAGGCCCAAGCCTAGACATGCCATGCCACAAAGAGAGGAAGAGGAGAAGAGCTTCCAA
Source organism: Taxus chinensis (assembly GCA_019776745.2). Lineage (NCBI taxonomy): Eukaryota > Viridiplantae > Streptophyta > Pinopsida > Cupressales > Taxaceae > Taxus > Taxus chinensis. The sequence goes on from CM034157.1 coordinate 17,274,103, forward strand.
ATTGCAATGGTGGAGCAAGAAGAAGAACAAGAACAAGGGAAGGATATCCAACATGAAGGTAAGGATTCTTTGAAAATAAATGATGTTTTTGTGGGTTCTAATGATTGCATGTGGCGGCAAGTTGATGAAATAAAATCAGATCTACAAGAGGTTCTTGAGGCCAAGAATCAAGATGTTCCGGTTGAGAGGCTTGCCCTTCAAAAGGAGGTCTCACATGATACTCATGAGGGTTTTCAGCCTGCTGGAATTTACAAATCAGCGACAAGTGGTAAGCAATTTAATTTATTGCATCACCCTCATAATATGTGTTTGCAAGGGTTTGACCATCATGAGCATTATTCTAACAAAGATGAGAGGATGAAGGGTACTAAAGGGAAAAATAATCTTTTCCAAGAAGCCCCCATCCATCTTCAAAGCATTCCAAAGATTGGATCAAGGAAAGAAGAATTATATTTGCATGGTTATGGTAATGAAGAGCTTGCTGGAAATTTCAGAACAGCAGTCAATATAGGGCCATTTAATGGTGTACATGACTCCGGCAAGAACATTGAAGATGTCCCATGCAAGTATCAGCAAAATAGTGTTGAAGACAAAGCGGAAAGAGCTTTATTTGTTGAATCTGAGGTAAAAAAGAAGGTTGATTCCAACTCAGAAATTCTGAGTCACAAGATTGGAAAAATCGAGGATGTTTCGATCACTACTCATCCGGCATGGGAAGAGAGACATGTGGGGAACAACTCAAGGTATGATGACATTTTATCTTCTTTTATATCGCTGCCATATTCATATCATGATGGGAGAATTGTTAAGGATCACATGTCATGTTTGAGTGATGATGTTGTGACAAAGAGAGATGAACATTTTAAGATCAGCTTAAGTCTTTCAAATTCATTGCTTACGACATGTCAATTTGTGGGTCAACATGAGAGGTATGCTAGAGAAATGGATATGGTTTGTAACATAAGTATGGAGAACATTATTTTCAGATCTCATTTCATCATACTTGCTGATTGGCACAAGAAGGCAGCCATAATGAAAGATAATTTTCAGATTTTCAAGGCATTATGGGTCACCATTGAAGTACTCTCAGCTATGGTCACTTCAATTGGGAGTGATATGCATATTTTCAGGCATAGATTGAGCAATTCGAAGAGGTTAGGTGCAGCAGTTGATAAGCAGCCTGGAAATCAAGTTTTGGTGTTCCAAACACTCCACTTGGGGCAACCAAAAGGTCTTCTACAACAAGGTAATCTTTTCGATTCATCAATTTTGAGACACACTTGTTTGTTGCTTCCTCATTTGTGTGTTAAAGCTGATTATTGTGGGAGAATGGAAAATAGTATGGTGTGCATTTCAGAGTATCATAGGACAACCCATTTGCAAGATATAGAAGTGCCACAAATGCATAATGTTTTGTTGCTTGGGGTCATGATTTGGGTTCCAAAGACCCAACAAATCATTGGAGAAGTTTGGGAAAATGTTCCACTTTGCATTGAGGGTGGAATAAGCATGTTCAGGGAAGCCATTAGAGATGGTAATTTTTAGATTTTCAAAACTCTTCTAATCACCCGTGATGAATGTTCAGTTGTTGTCACTTCATTGGATGATAGGATGCACATTTTCAGTCATGAGTTGGACGAATTGTGGGGATTATGGACAGCGGTAAGCACGCAGCCCGGAATACTTATTTTGGTATTCCAAGCATTTACTTTTGGGGCAAGAAAGGAATGCAAGAATGTTGTGTTAAGATCTAACATGTTTGCTGATTTCAATCATGAGCTTGTTGATCTTCATTTTCCAGCCCATGTAAGACAATTTTTAGTATTCACAAATTTGGTTTTTCTTATAAGATTTCAGTTTGCTAGTTGTTATGTTATGGCTATAGGGCTGAGTTTGCAAAAATCAGATTTGGGGCTGCCATTTCCAGTCACGAACAGCAGTATGTTTTCATTTTTTGAGAGCATTCTATCATGGAAAAATGAGGAAAGAAGATTTTTGTTGGAAGGAGGAAAGAAATCAGGTTGTGGTGAGTTATTTTCAGATTTGAGGATTCTGATTTTTGAAGAAAGAATGCATGCTCACAGCAGTGTTTGGGACAGCCTGGATGAATCTTCAAATACCCATCACTTGAGAGGAGAAAATGAGATAATTGCAAGCATTGAAAGAGTGCTTGTCACCATACCCATAAGGCATGAAGAAGCAATGATGGAAGCAACTTTTGTTTTCATTGATAAGTTTATTCCATGTGCAGATAAAGGTGTTGAACAAGAAGAGCAGCTGAGTTTGTTTCTCACCCAATTACATGGGAGAGCTTATGGGGTTTCAGCTGAAGATGGTGAGTTTGTGGTACTTGTTTGGGTACCTAATACTTCTACATCTATCATATTACTAAAGCTCACATGGATTTGTCATATTTGCATCATTTTTATGCTGCTGATCACAATAATTTCAGTCACCAACAATGGTGTCCATGTGCAATTTAAGAAGGTTTCCTTGCATGACAAGGATAGTGGTGAAGCTCCACTAGTGTGACTCACTAGTCAAGCAGAAGCTCCACTAGTGAGGACACTTTCCCAAGCCACCCTAGTGCTAAATTGGATGGAATCCCAGGTGACTTACTGCTGTTATGATTTATTTTCAGCCTACATGCAAGCTATGTTGAATGATGTTCTCATGATCCGGATAGAAGGCTCCATTGAGGGAGAACATGTGGGTGTGGGTGATGGAATGAGTAGACTCCAAGCATTTGATTTTGACATTGAGTATGTGAAAGGGAAAAATGTGGTTGCGGATGCTTTGTCAAGGATGCCACCTTCACCATTGGAGGATGAAGACCTTCAAAAGGAACAAGAAGAAGTTGGGGCAGCGGATACAATGGGTTTGCAATTGCTTGGGGACAAGCAATTTTGGGGAGGGAGGACTGTAATGTCCCTTTTTCCCACCTAAGAGCTGATATTTGGTCTTCTTGCCATTCCTTCTCCATGGCAAAGAAGCTAAAATGAAGGAGAAGACCCTTGAGCATCTTTATAATATATTTTATCTAATATTTTTATATTTTCTTTAGTGTTTTCCTTGCATTATACAGGTCGGCCTTTTCTAATTAAGCTTTGGCGCCAAAAAGAAGGATATAAAAGGAGATTAGAGCATCATTTGAAGACTAGTCTTGGCGCATTTTATTCTACTTGGGCATAGAGAGCTAGTTGCTCCTTGTTCATCCACTTGAGGACGAAAACCCTCTTGTGAGGCCTCATTGAAGGACGAAAACCCTTCATGTGGCTTAGGTGAAGGACGAAAACCCTTCATCATTGTTGAGTCTTGAAGAGAAGAGCTGATTTGAAGATCTATTTGTAATTTCCAGCTAATATTTGAATTATTTAGGGTGGAGCGACCTACCTTGGGTAGGGTTTGGAGACATTGGTGAAGAATTTGAGAAATCTGGTTTCACAATCTGATTTGTAATATTTTTAAAGGCCGGAATCTGAAGTTATATGAATTTAGAGGGTTTCTAGACCCATATTTCATATTTATCTTGTGGCTGCAATTTCCAGTGCATATTTAATTTTCAGCAGAGTATTCTTCAGTGTTTCTTTGTTATTTTGGCTTCTAAAATTCCATAAAATATATATAAAATAGTGGCGAATTGATTGGTGGTGTTTTATGGTGATTTTGGCATTTTTTGGTGCAAGTACAAGTCGCTGATTTTATTCTTCAGTCTGCTGCAATTTTATTTTCAGATGAATACTGTGCAAGTACGAATAGTTTTCATCAAATACAATATTCACCATTTGCCAATACTTAAATAAAAATGGATCTGGAAGATCCCTAATTTGGCATTGCATATTGTTCTTTACCCGGACAAGGAATATCTGTGTTGGAGGTAATGTGGATAATTCAATTTGAAATTTTTGGATTCAACTTAGAACCATGCCTCTAAAACAAGCTTATCATCTTCCTTGGCACTTGAGTTTTTGTTGCACCTAGCTTGTTGCAACCCATATTTAAAATTGTACTTCACACCATGGCCAATATTTTGACTGTTCTTGACAAATTTCGGAATTATTAGCTCATGCAACATGTTATCCCAGGTCCAATTATTTCTCTTAAAATAGGTCATAGACTTTGTGGATATCTCTTATTTAACCAATTTTAAACACTATCAACGAATGACAGTAAAACTGATTTGGTCCATGTCCTCTATCTTTTCTATCGGGAAAGGTTCCAAAAAAGTAGTGAACTCACAACTATGCAAATCATAGACTTATTTACAAATGCACCACAAACTATCAATATTTCAATGAGGATTTTGATGCTTTAGATGTCTTCAATCTCATATAGATTTTCTATACAGAAGAATCCTAAGTACCGATTTTAAACATAATGCAATACATAGTATTGCAAAGAAGATAAAGTACTGAGGATGCACTCCCCCCCCAGACATGATAGATTGCATAATGGTATCTAGCATTTATGCTTGGTAAAGTGACAAGATTTAAACTATGCATATATAAACACAGTAGGACATGCTCATGCAATCAGATTTTCAACAGTTCTAAGCACAACATCAACTGGAAGACACAAATTTCTTGTTCAGATACACATAGCTTCTCATTGAATCAGACTTGAGAACAAAAAAAGATTAGAGCACAAAAACAATCATTAATCCGTACTTGCTCTCAACCTGACAAGAAATTTAGTGCTTCTTAGCATGCCTAAGACAGCTTACAATCCAAGTCTTTTCAATTTCAATTAGAGTTCAACCAAAAGAGTTGCTTCCAATATACAAGTTTAAACAATGGCTACATCTATCCAGACTTGAGTGTCTTTTGCTTAAATAATCATGTATGGTTCAAATTGTGAATGGCTTATCTGGATACCCACCTTAAATAGATGATTGTGATGTACAAAGAAGTGCTTGAATACCAATGACAGGATCACTGTTGAACATAATCATACAAGTAACAATGATTATAAACAATTGTACATCTATTTGTTTTTACTATGGTTGTTTGAATTTCTAAAATTTCTGAATGCATGGAATAAATGAAATAGTTCCTCCTCTACATGCTGTTGATAATGCAATTTTCAGCTCATTGTACACACTGCAACTTGATGTGCAAATCTTCTAGGCATTTTACAAATGTATCCTCTCTGTGCAATATGTTCAATGAGGCCATCGCTTTAGATCTTTCTCATTCTTCAATAAATTAGAAAGAAAACAAATTGGGGTTCAAGAATTTAGCCTTGCATAAACAGTCGGTGGACTGGTTCTTCAGACACTAATAGCTTTGCAGAATGGGTTCTTTATTTTCTTTGCTTGGTAAAGTCACATCAAGATTGTTTCGTGACCTTCGTAAAGGTGATCTTAGCTCCCGAGCTGAATTCCCGAGTTCCCGGATTCCACCTCCCACAACTCCCGAATCACAGATCTCCCAAATTCTTGGAAAACCATCCATACTGAGCCATCCACAAGCTCCATCAAGTTTTATCATGACCCTTGTGAAGGTATAATTGAGCCAAGATCCAAAATCTCCCGAGCTATCTGATTAAGAAATCCATACCGAGCTTCATCTACCTTAAGACATTTCATCCTTGCCTTCAAAGTTTAGAGCAACTCAAAAATGTGTATTCATCATTGTCCTCACTACCTTCTGCATCTGGTCGGTCTTCAACCATGACTATATTGGTTGTATTTGATATGTTTTTACACAGGTTTTGCTGCAAGTGATTGAATGTTGTAGCAATTCCTATAAATGCCCTATGCGCATGTGTTGTACCAATACAGTGGTAATTCACTCTTACAACTAATGCCTTTAACTCCTGAAAAATTGCAACTGACATTTTCTTATATGGTTGTTGAACCCTCTTTGAGAATAAAACGCGATTAGAGGACCTTTGACTGGTTTGTGTATTTTCCTGCAAAAAATAACAATAAACGACTTCATCTTCCGGCGGAAATGACATTTTTTTAATTCGTGATTCTGGAAATGACTATTTTTACTGATTCGCGGCTCTGTTTTTTCCTTGCCCTAACAACATGAAACTTTGATTTTTGAATTTAGGAAGTGCCCTAACTGAAGAGCCTTAGATTTCCAACCTATGTTACAAATCTTCAGGTACAACAACTTGTTTATTTCGACCTTCAAAAATCTTATTCAGCATGCCCTAGATCTCTATTGAAAATCAAAAACGAAAATGTGTTCGCTTTTCTCCTTATGCTTCATGATTTGTAAGAACAGGAAAAAATGTGAGCGGATTTTCTAAGACAGATTCTCTCTTTCTTGGCTAGATGCTATCGCTATGAACCATTGTTAGAAGACGTGCATACAGGGAAGAAATGAAGAGAAGGCAGATTGCACACCTTTCAAGACTGTGTCCGTCTATTTATTATAAACAAAATAGTTACAAAACGGTTTATGTAGTTACAACCGGTTACAACCAACTTGTAGTTAGGCACCTTATAAATAAGTCTTATATTCTCATAGGAACACTTGAAAGAGTGTTTGTGGCACTCCTCGCCTTAAGTACTTGGTTTCTAAATCTCTTCAATGCACCAGCGATGTCCATGCCTCGAGGGATGGTGGTATTTGCAGTCAGATGAGTCGCGCTGCCTAGGCATTTCTCCAATTTCTCCATTTCTTTCTCAAATTCTGCATTCTCCAGGAACTCTTTATTGGCCTCCATGATGGCTGCTTGAAGGGTACAAATTTCTCTCATCTTAACTTTAGACATAGTGTCTTGCTTGAACAAATCTTCTTTAACAAATGACCTGAACTGGGACTTAATCTCTTGGACTGTGAACCTATCCCTTGAATTCTCCTTGAAGATTTGGCAGTGAATATCCTGAAAGGCAGATACAACACAGGCTTTAAAAGTTTCTCCCTTCTACAACATATTCCCGAGTTCGCCAATGGCTTCCTCACGGACTTTTATTTTCCAATCAATGTTGAAGACCCACTGCTTAGACAAATTAAACTTTACATCGTCAAATACTTTATTTGCCAAAAGAACCTGCACATCTATGTCACTCATCAGCCGAAAATCTCGAATGCATTCACTCCACAATTTCAATTCTCTATCTAAACCACTTAGAGTTGTAGTAAATTTAAGTTGGATGACAGTGTCTTTATCATATGACTTGTGTGCTTCCTCGATGAAGTTTAATCATGTGACTATCATATCATCAACCAAGGCCTCCATTGCCTTCCCATAAGTAGCATGCTTATGAATATCTTTGATAGCTTGAACTTCATCACTAATTAGAATAGCAGGTGGTGGAATTGAGGCTAAGGGAGTTGGATCAAGTATCTTGTCTTCTACCAATAAGGACCTGATGAAATTTGAAAGGATTTGATTTTGTTCTTCCAACTGCTCCTGTGTTTGCTTGCCCTTCTCAACTCTTTCAATTACTCTTGACATTGTCTCCTTCAAATTATGCACTTCACTCTCAGGTGTAGATTCTCCAAGGGGAATTCTTGTCAATTCCAAATCACTTACCAACAGGTCTTTTTCATCCTTGTCAAGCTTGGGCCTAACAATCTCCATGAATTATTGGCCTTGAGAATCAGATACTAACCTAGATGTGGTTTTAGCTTTCTTTGTAGATAAGGGAGTAGTACCTAGAAGAGCTGCCACAGCATCGAACTTAGGAGCAATAATATGAGATGTGGCTTTTCTTTTCTTGTTTTCCACCAACGGTTGTACCCGAGCAAAAGAACTAGAAGTAGAGGGAACAATGGGCCCAAGTGCAAGTGTGCCCATTGCACTCAAGGTTTGTACAATAGATACTTCCAACACAGACTTTTCAATTTGAGAGGCAAGCACTTCCTTGATAGGAACTTCTTTAGCAGATGATCCTAAAACATCCATTGATTCTGAAGCATAATCCTTCAATTGATCCTCTCTTTTTCTTCTTCTTTCTCTCTTACTTTCTTCAGGATTACCTTTCCCTTGTTCTTCTCGTTCTTTCTCCTCACTGTCATCATCACAGAGATCTATAATTGGTTCAACCTCAGGTACTACTTCCAATTGCTTCGAAGAAGATAACTTTTCACTCTCTTGAATTACTTCTTCCAACTTTTCATCCTTCTTAGCCTTTCCTTTCTTCATGTATACCAGAGTTGAAGGTTCGGGTGGAGAGGGAACAAATTGCACATGTGCCTCAGGGGTCACCACAAGCATTTCCTTTTGAGGAGTGGAGGCTTCTTGGGAGGAAGACCTGGACTTACCTGCTCTGAACATCTTCATTTTCCTGTCAAACCAAAGTTTGGTCCTCACCAAGACAGGGTTTATGAGTTCCTTCAAATCGTCTCTTTCCTTAACAAACCAATCAATGGTTTCAATGGGAGTGTGTTTGATAGACCTTTCATATTCAAGGTATGTAATGTCCCCATTTCTGAAGACCCTTAGCCTATATGTCCCCGTGGGCTTCGGGATGTGCAAGGGGAACATTTTTATTAAATAATTAAATATTATTGCCTGGAGCAATAATTATTTAATTATTTAATTATTTTATAAGAGATTATTTAATTTAATTCCCAAAATATAAAAATTAAATGGGGAATTAATTAAATAAATATTTAGGTGGCTTTTATTGATAAAATCACCCTTTGAAAAGGGGACGCCACACCTAGGGAAAACAAATTGCTTTTATTTAATATTTTCCCTCTCCTAGGGTTTTTGAATTTTGTGCCTCCTTGCTTATAAAAGGAGTGCTAGGATCATTATTATTATTATGCTATGATGAACTTATTTTGATACTCCATGCTTGGAGTTGGGATGCATGCCCATTGATGCTTTCTCTCTCTCTTGCGTGGGAGGTTGTTTTAAGCTGGTTATTGAAAATCAATTGAAGTGATTATTTGCTAGATCCATGTTTTTGGCTTTGGCAAGCATTTGGATTTAATTTGCAAGTGAAAATCTACCTTTTACTGTAGCGACGTCACTGTAGCATCACTGTAGCAGCTGGTTTGCGAGTGCTTTTGCAATTCCATTTGGGTGTTTGATACCTCTAAACCCTATGCAACTTCTTCTTATGGTGTTTTGTGAACTGTTTTTGAAGAATATTTGGTGTTCTATGATCAATCTGCCCTAGCTGAAGCAAACCAATTTGGTATTGAAATTATTTGTTTAGAATATTGTTGGCTTTGATGGATCTAGGGTAGCAAATCCACTCTTGCATTAATGAAGTCTGTAGCAACTTGTTTTGATGCAATGTTTTATTGAATATCCCCTTCCAAACATCAGCGAGGGTATACTTATTCTGGCGACTGGTTTTGTGGCTGATTCTGTACGCGAAACAAATATATTGACCACGAATTTCCCTCATCTCTGTTGGCTGGTTAATTCTGTACTCAGCGACCTGATTTAATGCATGATTTATGGTGTTTGAGTCCCTTCATGGCAGCGAATCATAGTTCAAATGCATGTCTTCCTGTGACTGAAATATTCCAGTATTGGCGACCTTGTTTGAAGCTTATATTTGCGTGAAGAATGTATATTTTGGGGCAGCAAATCTTATTTGTCTGATTGTCCTCTTGTGGCTGGTCTCTACCATGCATGGCGAACTGTATTTTGCATGTTACTAAGGTGTTCTGAAGGTCTTTGTAACAGCGAACTATATGAGGAAGATAATCTGAGTTGTCTGCATGTTTTAACCTTCTTTTTGACAGCACCTTGTAGTGGATTATATATACCAACTGATGGCAAATTTATACTATGTATAGAGATCTGTTTTTAGCCTGATTTTGGGAGCAATCCCTAGCTGATTGCATGACTGAAACATTCTCACATTGGCAGTTGATAGTTGTATGTTCCGGTGTATTCAAAGGGTTGATTTTAGAGTATGTTTGCATGAACTCATTGATCAAAGGAATATGATTTCTGAGGAGTATAGTTTCAGATGTGAGTGAATAACTCGTTAGAGGCCATTAAACCCCTTATAGTTGGGTTTATTGATTCATCTAGGTGTTTGGTTCACATAGTTTTCTATTGAAGAGTGGTGGATTTGCATATTTTTCTATTGATCCCGGAAGTGGGATATTACAAGGGACTGTAGTTCCTCATCATCAGCTTGAAGTCCATTTGGTACCTTGTATACATCAAAATCTTTGATTTGTTGCAGGGACAATCTGCTATAATACCTTCTTTTGGCTTCATAATCATCAAAACAGTCAGCCCAGTAGCCTTCACTATTAGCAAGATGACGGAAACCCATTCTAAAATTATTGACGATAAAGCCCTTGATATCAAAGCAAGTCCTTGGTTTGAAATAATGAAGAGTGAGGGGAGTGGTGTCCCCAGATTTTGCCCTGAAATCTGGGACTACCCTATGTAAAAAAAAAATCTACTTTTAAAATAACGGGTCATTTTGTGTTTTTCTTGCCAGAAAGTTTTTGTAGTGTCAAGATATTCTCAAAGAGCCATTTTCGCCAAAATACCCAGATGCCCAAAATTGTTATATTCTGTCGCTGGGGTTTGCCTGCAAGAATTTGTATTTAATTATTTTGAGCCCCATTTGAGGCAAATTGTGCTCCGGTTTAACCCTGTTGTGATCGTACATGTCAATATTCCCATATACCAGTAGGATTTTAACCAGGAATGAATCTTGGGCTTTATTTGTGACTTCTGGCAACGTTTTGTGTTTTTGGTGTTTTCCCGTTTCGTTTTCTGTGAAATTTCTCTGGATCAATTCCTTTGTCAGTTTGGTCTGATTCTTTGCTTGGAGTATCTGGAGATCACCTATGCACATTATGCCAGAAGGAATTCGCCACCGGAGGTCTGGTTCTCTCGGAAAAGACAAAGTCGTGCACAAAAAAACTTCTTCTGGGCAGGCTGCATTTTTGGAAAAAGAGGGTTTGAAGTGGATCATGGGATTTTTGGAAGCAACAGGCAGGTGGGAATTTTGTACTTGCTAGCAGGGTACTTTTTCCCATGGAAGCAACGCCACTTAAGTCACAATGGAAAAATTGGAGGCAGCAGGCAGGGGGGAATTTCTTACCTACCTTGCAGGGTAAAAATTCCCATTGTGAAATAAAAGAAAAATCACTTAAGGCATTAATGAGATTTTATTACCTGCCTTGCAGGGTAAATAATCCCATTATGAAAGTCAAACAGCTTAAGTGGATCATGGGATTTTTGGAGCTGCGGTGCAGGGTGAATAATCCCATTGAAATTGATTTTTAAAAATAGAATTCACCTTGCCAAAAAGTGTGCAACCCACCTTGGGTGAATAATAATGCATTAAATTAATTAATATTTATTCACCCAATTTTGGTGCCCAAGCATGAGGAAAAGTCAACAAGGGAAAAGTGGATAAAGGAAATTAGAATTAGAAATTCTAAAATTAAATAAATATTATTTATTTAATGCAGCCCCTTCATGACAAAAAAGTGTGCCCCATTTGGGAGAAGAATAATACTTTTTAAAGTATTAATTGATTTAATTAATTCCTATTTTCAGTGGATGAGGTCAAAGCATACTGTGAGGCTTAAGTTAACCGGAAGTAGAAGTCTAAAATTAAATAAATTTAATTTATTTAATGGCAGCCATGAGCATGCACAAAATAGGCGCCCCATTTGAAGAGAAAAACTTATTAATTAATTAATTAATTGCCAGGAATAGGAGGGGCAATAATTAATTATAGAATTATGAGGATTATATAAGCATAGACTGCCATAAAGATGAATTAATTAATTCAATAGCAAGGAAGTGCAGCCTGGACAGTTTTGGCGCCCAAGGAAGGAGGATTTTTGCATTGAAGTTTATTTTCCACTGCTGGGAAGCTTCAAAATTTGGCGCCTAGGTTTGAAGGAGCTTGATTTGTGTCTGAATAACTGTCTACATAGTGATACACGTGCTCAGGTGAAGTTGGTAAAATTCATGTTTGCTTTGCATGCAAATAAAACATCAAATTTTGGGGCAGCAAGGCTTGATATATGCAGATTTTTATAATTAAAATCTAGTGTTCATGTTCCGGTTGCCATCTTTGTCTGAATTAATTGCAGGAATTCATTACAGGTGCTTTTATAAGAGAAAGGGAGCTTAAATCAATGTCCAATACATTGAACATATCCTCTGAATCTGAAGAATTATTCAGACTTGCACCAGTTGTGAAGAATTCCGGCTGAATAAAGAGAAAAAGAATTATTCAGACAAAGATAGATTCAGCCATGGCAAAGCGGGATGAAAAAGAAAGCACAGCAGAGTCATGCATCACTTCTAAGTTTGCTGACACCAGAGACATAGATCCAGATCCAGATCTCATAATTGCAAAAGCTTCCGACACAAATTCATCCTCTTATTTCTGACGCAGCCTGTGTAGAAGTCAACACGTAAAAAATTCCTTCCAGGATCTTGTGCATGTGCTCCCAATCTTCCAATTGAAGTCTTCATTGAAGTTGCATTCACCTGGAGTGCTTTCCAAAAATTTTAATTGCTCATATGCAATTAAAAATAAAAAGGAAAACATTGCACTGATGCATGTACTGGAGAAGAACTGCAAAAGCTTCAAGGATAAGAGGGAAGACAAGGCAAAGTCAACACCCATAAGCGGAATTCCAGATCCAGTCGCTTCCAGATCCAGCTGCTTCTAAATTCAGTTTGGTGAGAGTCAAAGGAATTCCTGATCTAGCCGCTTCCAGATCCAACCGCTTCCAGATTCAGTTTGGTGAGAATCAAAGGCAAAAGAATCAGCTGCATGCAGAATATGAAAAATAACAAGGCTGCAGCTTTCCTCTTTCTTCTTCTTTCTCTTATTTCCTCCGACAAAGTAATTGAGCGATCAATTAAAAAACTTAAGTGATTGGTTTAAAAGCCATTACTTGAAGAAGTCAACTACTTGGAAATAGGTGGCAGACATGCAAAATAGAAGGTTCTATCTTCAGTTGCAAATCATGCATGTCATGCAAAGAGGAATTCTAGGAGAGGGATTGCCAGTTGTTTCCTTTACAACTTCCACATGTGCTAGTTCACTAAAAGCTTCCGACTTGTAATTGCCCCTCTACATTCTATAAGTAAAGGAAGAACCTACGGGTTAAAGAGATCGGAATTTGTAAGCAGCATTCTTGTGTTCCAGACTTTGTGCTGAAACCCCTGATAGCCACTTGAAGCAAAGGAATATAAAGGAGCAGATTTCTAGAGAACTTTGTGTCACGGTGCATTTTGTTTCTAGCTTTCTATCTTAGATCTTCTAATAAACTTTGTGTTATTTTAGATCTAGATTTGGAGTTGCCTTTGCTTATAATTCTGTGTGTTGATATCTATTGGTTTCTTCTATGTGCATGCAATCAACTTTGTTATCTATTGATTGGGTTGCACATCTTCCCCATTTCTTCCCTGTGTTTTATTATTTTTTTCTTCTATAAATATTTCCTTTCTTAAACAGTTGCTTACTTGTTGCAGAACTATACAGCTATGGTTCATGAGCTGCATAGTTAAAGTAAAACCCCATATAGATACTAGCATATTTTATTGACAAATTTGACACGGGAGCCTCACCGGTAAATGAGGGAGATTTATCTCATGACTGCCTAGGTTTTCAGCTATGCAGAAAATCTAGCCAACAGGGAGCAGTTGTTTTGTCCACATTTTGGGCATCCAAAGCAGTCCTGCAAGTGTAGTTACCCAATGTGATTGGAAACTGGATGCCTGCAATATTCTTGTCTCTGCAAGTTCTGTGAAGCTTATCCAACTGCCTGCAGATTTCAACTAGGGCCATTTTATCACTACAATACATAGGGAGTTTCAAGGGTGTTTCCTCAAATCCAGCCAAACGTATGTAAGAAAATTTTCTGAATTGAGTGTAATAACTACCATAGACATCAATCAATTGTTTAGCTTCCTCTAAGAATCTCCGATTTGTGTTGTCCTCTAACAATCTGACAATATACATGGTGAAGGCATCATTCACCCTTCTGAAATGGTGATTACTAATCTTCAAAGTCAACTGTGGACAATGCTCATAAATAGGAGCATCTTTTTTGTTTTCATCAGGAGAGGACCCCAATCATTCCCTATATACAACAATAACGTAAATCAAATAGGAAGTCGTATAGAAAGTCTTAGTCCTTTAAACATTGGCAAGTTGTTCAGTAAGACTATCACAAATTATCTCTCCCCAGTTCAGGCTTTGTTTGCCTTCACATGTGATGTTGATATAAGGACACATCCAATAGTGGAACTCATTGGTCAAGGGCATCCCCATTATTCTAGCAAGGAGGGTGATGACATCTAACAGCTCTTCCTTGAAATCAATCCTATACATAGTCTTTGGCAGTCTTGAAGCTCCCTTCTTTGGGTTTTTAAACCATGACTTGGCCACCCTACTCTTATATTGTTCACTATCCTGATCAAACAGAAGCTAAGTCTGAGCCTTGGTGAGAGTATTTGAATCTTCAGTTACTGGAATTCTGAGGGCAGTACTAATACAATTAGCATCTAATCGAGCAACTACCTACCTGTGAGGATCAATGATCTCTTTTGTATCCGAATTGAAGAAGGAGCCATAGGCTAACACAGTATCAACACATTGAACAGAAACTGGAAAACCCCCCGCGTGAGCAATTCCACTTTCCTTGATTAATTGAGCAATGGGAGTAGGGTTCTTGCAGTCAAGTCGTGCCCAAAAATCATCCACATCAAGGTGTTGAGCATCACTATCTCCTATCTCTGGTATGGTTGTCTCCAATGAAGATAGATGCTTGTGCCCTTTGTAATGAATCTTCATTGTGTGGCAAGGGTAGAAAGATCGTGCAATAGACTTCTTAATCCTCTGAACTTTGCTCTCAACAATCCGCGACCTCTGCTAGAACACGTCGTACCTAAAATTTTGGAAAAAGGCTAGAACAAGGACCTTGCCACGGCTACAAACAGTGGAGAGAAAAGAACGGGAGAAAGCAACAAATGCAGGGAGTATGGTAAAAACAATCGATTACCTTGGATATTTATACATACTCCGTTTTGAGTAGGTCAGTGGGGGGAATTGAATGCGACAATTAATGCACTGCACCGACCTAAGACGGTGGAATGTGGATATGGCAGAGAGAATGTGCACAACCGGCCCGAGTGACGCCAGGACACCTGGGACGCGAGGAGCCGAAATACCCGCAGTGAATTGGATGCAGCAAAAATGAGCTTGCGAGGAAATGGAGGTCAGGAAGCACTAGGGACATGTGGGACGTGAGAAGCCGAAATGTCCGCAATACATTCAAATCGGGTAAGCCGGAAGAAACTCGCACAGTTGGCCCTTGGGACATTGGGACGTGAGTTCTCCGCAAAGCCAAAGTACCCGCAAAACAAAGGGAAAACAATACAATGCGGGGAAGGCGAGGAATTAGCGAACTAGGAGCCCGACAGAACTTGGGATGCAAGGAACATTAAAACCCAAAATGCCCGCACAACAACGGGAAAACCTCAAAAACTAAGTACTCAAAAAATGACTAACTATTGGAAAACAACTCTTCCTTCACGGACCTTCACAAGGACATTCTGATAGACATCTTACCCAAAAAATTTAAAAACTGAGACAAAAATACACAATTTTTGGGAAGGTGACAACAAGACTAATAACCACCATTCCCTTCTCAATAAACCTCTCAAGACCTTAATTGTAAGATTATTAGAAAACACCCTTAACAAGACTTATCTTATACAACTCCAATATCTTTGTTCCTCCAAAGCCCATAGAGTGTTATTTCTCTCTTAAAACCTCCTGCATATGTTCAAGAACTTGCACAGTCCTGTTCACATTTGCAATAACACTAGATTCACTAGATTTGCAACAAAGAGAAGTTATCAAGCCTATTAGAGAGTCATCCTTCTCATAAACCCCTATCATATCATCTTTATCAAAACAATAGTCAATTCCTTATCAAGATTCACTAGTATACTATTGAACAATAATGAAAAACTCAGAATAAACAAATGAATATTGTCCATCTTCATTCCTCATTCATATTTACAAGAGATACAAAGGTTTGTTCTAAGAAGTCTGGTCACACATAAGTTTTCATGGATACATCACAGCTTCCTCTAAGCTTTGTTGGCTCTGAAATCCTAACTACAACTTCTACCAACTTCCTCTAATCTAAAAACTATCTCTCTCTCCTTCTAATATCTCTTTTTTTCTAGACCTAAATGAAGATAGTTACAACTAATTTTGGCTCCTAACCATCTTATACACCATAGAAGCTCCAAATGAGTTGGAACCTATGATAAACAACTAAAAATGACTTCTTAAGCCTACTTCAAACCAAAATTGCTAGAAAAACAAAAAAAAAATATTCTACCACTTGATGCTCCTGCATCAAACTTTTATGCCATAACTACCATCACCAATAGTATTTGCCAAATTTCGGCCTAAAATCTCCATATGCACGACTATTGGTTGTCAAGCTAGATTCATCGGCAAGAGCATAGGATCAGTGACTTGATCACTCAATGATAAAGGCTCCACTATGGATTTATTCTTACTTTTGTCCCTCTCCCCACAACCTAACGCTATGATATTTAACACCAAGTGCGCCTTTTGTTGGATATTTCCTATTTAGTACATCATAGTTCAAATGATGTGTTAACTTGATGTTAGTCATAAACTTAGGGTTATGTGTGTGTACAGAGAAGATTAGAATAGTTGAGTGTTTATAAGTCTGTGTTGGTGAGATAAGAGTCGACTCCTCTTTTGTAGGAGTGCAATCTTGTATAAAAACCTCTTAATTTGATGAATAAGTGTGAATCATTTAAATGTTTCAATATGATATCATAGTAGGGATACATGTAAGAGTCTATGATGGCCATCTTCATAGTTTTGATTGCCCCAATCAATGAGAAGTTATGAAAGCATGTAGTGGTTTCTCCTTAGAATGGTTTTGCAGTTTCCACATGCCACAATTTTTTTTAATTATTTTGATTTCTTTACATTTTGGGAAAGTTCGCAAAAAAATAGTTGGGGTTTATACTCTATATTTTTGGATTTGAGGCCAATCTAATTCCGCAATTGTCCAGTCAATGTTTGGTCAAAGGTGAAAATCAAATTTTACATAGCAAAGTTGATGCATGGCAAGTTCACAAACTAGGGGATGAGGCTTAATGAAGAAAGAAGAATCATCTTGGAACCAAAAGAGATGATCCATAATCAATTCAAGAGGATGCAGACGAGGACGATCATTGAGTATCTTATCGAGTGGAAGAATCTGCCAAGAGTGGATGAGACATGGGAGGACAAAGATTTCATACTGAAGCATCCGCAAATGATCAACGTTGAGGCCAACACTTGTTCGAAGAGTGGGGGCATACTACACCCTTAACCTATGGCATTTATTGGGATGTGTGTGGCTGACTTGTGGCTAGCCTAACCCTTGAATTGGTCATATGATAGTTTTTATATCTTCATATTTGGTATTACGGTCGGCCTATAGAGCATCCAAAGCATAAGAAGGGTATCTATGGGAGGTAGGGTTAGTTGTAGATGATCGTATTGTGACTTTTTTCTTATTGTAAAGTTGTCAAGGTCACCCCCTCAAAGTGGCCCAATCATATACTTCAATAATCTACTCTCATCTCAATCATAGTGTGATCTATTGTTGTAATTCTACTACTCTTATCTTAGCCATATTGTAATATATTGTTGGGATTCTACTTTAATGGTATAGCAATTTCATTACGGTTGACTCGTAAGGCGATCTCTTGCGAAATGGCCCCATTCATTGCAGTCCACAATTGGCCATCCTTAAGAGTGGTATTGAATCCTGCTCCCACCACCACCATTATTCTAGTATCATAAATTCTTTGGCGATATGGTGGGTGGTGTCAATTCCACTCCATGTCTCATTAGTACTTGGGCGCTCTTCTTCCAAAAATTACATGGCAATCCTTGACTGCATGCTACGTTACTAGACAAATCTCACATAACATTTTCTTTGGAAAATTCACGTTGGTGTGACCTTCTACCTTGTATTCTACACACCAAAGATCCTTACCTTTGTTCTTAGTGTCTCCCTTGAGTTCATCATCTAAGGTATGTCTTTCCTCAAGGCTCACACTGATCCAAGTTCATTGTTATCACTAGATTCAAGGTCATCTTCTTCGTTGTTCCTCAAGCGCAAGGATGTCTTATTCTCACTTTCAATGTCCATGGCTTGACTGTATGTATCTTCATAAGACGAGGACAATATGAGGATACCAACCCTTTTATGAATCATCACTTCTTCAAGACATCGACAAGTTCTTTTTCAAGTTTTCCTTTTGAATCTTATGTTATAAGCCCCAACACACTCGTGTTTACCTTGTCGGGTATTATAGATCTCATCTACAATCTCATTGTCATCTCTCAAGAGTCTAAATTCCTTCTCAAATGCTTTTCTAAGTTTTTTGCATGTTGCTTTATCAATTATCACTACTTGGTACATCTATAAACCAATAAATTGCCACCCCCTAAAGTGTGGCTGGGAAGCACCACAACCAAAGACATTCATTTGTGTGCCCATTGGCAATCCAAATTGTAATACATGTCCTACAATGCCATACACGATCCTCTAATCCATCACTAGTTTTGATGGCTTCTACTTTTTTGGATATAGAGTTGATAGTGTCCGTGTAACCATGGCTCTGGTTACAGGTTGCTTTTGACATGGCTCTTCAAATAGAATCTCCTCCTTAAGAAGGTTTGCGTAGACTTCTTGTGCTTTCTCGACACTGTCAGAAACATCCCTGTGCTCAACCCTTCCTTAGCCAAGGATTCATACACTATCTTCTCACCATCAAATCCACTACTCCCTCCAACTTGTCATCTAGGTTGCCCTAAACTCTTCACACGATTCTCTTGCAGCACTTTTTCAACCCAAACTGACCGTCAAAGTCTGCACCTCCTTCCTCCTGAAGGGGCTATGACAATCTCTACCCACTCCGTACTCGTGAATGGAAAAAAGTCAACCAATTCCCATTGAACCCTTCTTGGTTTTAGGTTTGGCTTTGTCTGTAACTTCTACTTATGCTTTTACCTTGGCTTTTTCTTAGGTTCTCGTTTCTACTCCATACTTCACTTGATGGATTTTTTGAGTTGGTTGCGAGTCAATGCCTTTGTTGTCTTTCTTGTTGCTCAATCAATTGAGTAGACTATTTGATTTTTTGGTCCTCTCCCTTACCGTATTGTCTTCCTTTCCCACCTTTGTTCGGGGTCAATGGCATTAATTATTTCTCGTACAGTGTCGGTCTTCCTCTCCTTCACAACACCTCTCTTCTACCATTGTAAGATATTTTGTTGTACTTCACGATTACATTCAACACGAAGATGTTATAACATAGTCTCTCATCACCAATGATTATTGCCGATTGTCATTCACTTTTGAACTGGATTTACTTGACCCAACATTCTTTAAAGGTATGGCGTCATAGAATAGTAAACATGCACCCCATTACAACATAGAAGACTATGATAGTAGTCAACGCTTTACTCATAAGTAGTGCTTAATACAAGCTCTTCGGTATGGGGAGGACCTGAGACTCAGCACCCTTACCGCAATATACATCATTCTATTTATAAGACAAAAAAGACCTAATGGTTGTCAGTTGACACAACCGAACATAACCCACAAGAGTCATTACAAACAACCTAAGGTTGACAATGCAATCATTAACTACTAAGTTACCGAAACAACACCCTTAGGGAACCTGGTACTGGTACAAAACGTACCCAATACGGGTACGGCCCGAATATGTGCCTGGAAACAGCCAAGATACAGCCAGGAAGGTCAGGGTACGGCCGGGTACATCTGCAAACATACCTGGACCTGCCTGGTCATATCCCGGTCGTTTCTGCGGCATTTCCAGGCCCAAAACTGTGTTTTTTTTGTTTTTTTTTAATAATTTTTTTCTAGTTTAGATTTAATATATCATTACAGCAGAAATTACAGTTTTCGCAGCACCATTATTCTACAGAAGGTACCAAATACAAGCCATCATAAACATGGATAAAATTAACATGTATGAGATAAATCATAAATATAATAAACACCTCAACTAGATATGGTAGGAACAAATGAAATTATGAATTTATGAGTAGTTTGTTGTGGTTATTTAGCTTGTTTTGTTTTTCATATGCATAATATGTGGTTAATTCCTATTTAGCAGGCTGGAATTTATATTTTTTATTATTATTTTATTTTATTTTTGTACGGCCATATCCAATGCCGTATCTGGGGCCAAAAACTTTTTTGTTGTATCCGCGTATTGGTTACTCCATACCCATACCCATATCCAAATGTATTGGCTACTTAGATTAACTGCATAACAATGTTGGCTACTAAAAGACAATTAATAAGATACAAATAACCATGACAATACTAATACAATGGTCTACACCTCCCGCGACCTTCAACTGAACACCAGTTAAAGTGGTTCATGAGGAGTGGAGCTGAAAACTATTGTTTCCTTCTTTGTGTGTGCCTTCCTCTTCCTGACGCCTGCCTAATGGGGTGAAATTATTATAATATAAGGCTTATATATTAGTGTTAAGTTAAAATTAGTCAAGTGTTAACTAATAAACGGTTCTAATTTGTTTAACCATTTTGTAGCCATCTCTCACATAATAAAATGACAGACACACAATGAACATGTGTGCATTGCGATTTCTCTTCATTTCTTCTTTGTGCACATTTTCTAACATTGGTATAAAAGCCCTTGGTGCTCAAAAGGATCTGCCAACTGGAGGGAGAACATTCAAAATAATTTTGAGGTTTATCTAGGGCAAAAACGTGAATCATATAATCTCGAAGGGCACAAGAATATTAACAGTCGAAATCACAGTGGCTTAGACTGAATAAAAGCCACAAATTTGGTCAATTTTGAAGAAAATCGAAGGAAAGCTCAAAATCGCGAAAGTCAGAATTTCAAATGAAAATCAAATTTTTAGAAATTTCAAAAGGAAAATTTACATGCTAAAAAGGAATAATATACAGTCATGAATCGCAAGTTTCAAAAATCCTGTCACAGTTCAATTCAAATAATATGAAATCGAGGGCAAAAAAAAAATTTTACCGTCAGAATACATAGTTTGATTCAAATAATACGAAATGAAAGGCACAAATAAAAGAAAAAATTTACATTCGTGATTTTTAGATTGCTTTGAAAGGAAATATCAGAATTGCAAAATAAGGGCAAAGGAATAAAGATTTCAGAAAATTTCTAGTCACAGGCATGAAATTATTTGCAATTGTGGAAGGGTTTCATTGTCTCAAACATTTTAATATGTTATATCAGTCAGATTGGAGGACATTTTCCAAGTATTCATACATGTTATTCACTTTTTTTTTCCGTCTAAATAAATGGAAATCCCAATGGAGAAATATTCTGGCTTTACCTTTCACACTTGGAAAGTTAAAATACAAATGCAATTAATGAACAAAAAATTGTGGGGTATTGTTAATGGAAAAGAAACACAACCCACTGATGCTGCCAAATTGTTAGAGTGGGAAAGCGATGATAAAGCTAAAGCTATAATTGGGCTTGCTCTTTCTGATTCTGAACTCCATCATATAGATTTAGACAAATCATCCAAAAATATTTGGGATAACTTGAATAGGTTGTTTGGGGCAAAAGCAGTGAATGCTAAATTTTCTTTAAAGCTTCAACTCTTTCGATTCAAGATGGTTGATGATGTTACTATGTCGAGTCATATAAATAATTTGAGATCTCTTCTTAGACAATTAGCAGAGGTTAAAGCTCCAGTAGATGATGAAGATTCTAAAGCCATTTTGTTAAATAGTTTACCTTCTTCATATAGCAATGTAATTTTTACTCTCAGTTAGATGCCTTTGCAAAGCCTGGAAGATATGATTTCAGCTCTTCTAGTTGAAGAAAAGAGAACTGCTACAAACAATACAAAAGGTAATTCTTCACATGAAAATGCACTATACTTTTGCATGAGAAATAATCACAGAAAATCAGATAAAGACACCATACAAGTTGAGTGTTATTATTGCAAGAAAAGAGGTCATACAACTTGGAATTGTCGCATTCGAGCTAATGATGTTCTCAAAGGCAAACTCAAAGAGAATGCAAAAGAAGTAAATGTGTCCTTTGTTGACAATTCACAAGATGCTGAAGATTTTATTGATGAAGAAGAAGATGAATACATACTCTAAGAAGTTAGTGTTTTGAAGACAATAAAGGATTCAGTGTAGGTAAAACTCGGCATGGATGGTTGTCTAGATAGTTCGAGAGTCTGTGGATCTTGGGAACTTACCCTTACGAGGGTCACGAGACAATTTGATGGAGCACTGTGGGAGTAGCTTAGCATGGAGGGTTGTCCAACAATTCAGGAGATTTTGTAATTTGGGAGTTCAGGGAGGTGGAATCCAGGTGGAAACCTCGAGAACTACACCTTTATGAAGGGTAGTGAGGCAGCTTGATGGAGTTCTACCTAGTCCAAGAATTGTTATTCAAAACAAAAGCTTCTGAAGATTGTAATTCTATCTTCTTTTCAGTACTATAAGCCTTAAGAGGGGATATTAAAATATAAGGCTTATACTTTAGTGTTAAGTTAATATTAGTTAGTATTAACTAATAAACGGTTGTAACCACTTCAACCATTTTGTAACCATCTCTCACACAATAAAATGAAGGACACACAATGAGCATGTGTGCATTCTGGTTTTCCTTTGTTTCTCTTTTCAATCATTCTACAAATTTTGCATATTCTACTCTGCATGTTTTTAAAACCATTAGTTAGTCTTTGGATTATGTTCACTTATATGCATCATATGGCTTAGGGATAATGTCAATTCATCATTGATAAGGTTCATGTAGACAATTTACATGGAAGGTTTGGGACTGAATGATGGCATGGTGCGCTTACATTTTGTGACCACACATGAGGAATTCCAAGGTGGGAAGAAAATGTTGTTTGCAAAACAATCATGAGAACTACTTCAAGAAATTGGGTGAAAATGGTTGGAAAAGGTCCCTAAATAAAATTTGGTCTTTCACCTTACCAATGGAGCTCTATTGTCAGGTGTGTTGAGATATGTATCCTCCAGAGGCTAAGTACCATTCAGACACACCAATCTTAGTGACAGGCTTTTGATCAGAGTGCAGGGTTGTAACATGACTCAAGTAGGTTCCACCAGGCATGCAAAAACTGTTGCGACAGATTGAGATTGTATAAATTTCTAGAAGCTAAACGACCAACAACACCTCAAAATGAAATATGAAAATCATTCAAAGTGTCCTAGCTAATGATCCTTCAAGGTCTCATAGGACTCTGAAAGGGTTGGTTCCTTCCACTCCAGGCATTACAACTAATCTAGGTGAGTAATATCATCTAGCAGTTACTAAGTTTTGTTTTAACCAGATTATTCAAGGTTTGGGTTTAGAAAGATGAAATAAAATGAAAGTAACATTAGGTGGAACCAAACTCCAAATGATTCTAAGGGTTTGAGAAAGAAAACACAAAAATGCATCTAATAGGGTAGAACCAAACCAAAAACTTTGAACACACAGTGGATCCATTGGAGAATAAATGTGAAGAAATACTCCAATTTGGACATTGGGTATCAAATGGTTACAATTTTGAGAATGTGTTGCCTCCTCTAAATGCAGCAAATCACTGTGCGGATAGCCATGCTTGTACCATTACTCATTTTGAGTCTCAACTTGCAACACCCATGGATTTGTTTGAGGTCCTCTAATTGTGTGTTGCGGTGAAAAGTTTGACCCCAGGTGCCAATATTTTGTTCTGTAAACCGTTCATCATAGAATAATAGACACAAACCCACAATGGCAATATCCTCCATTGCATTGACAAACAAAAATTGTAAAAGCAGACAAGAAACCATCATTTATAAGGACACACAAAAGATAGGCAAGCAACAAAAAACAAATAAGCATTAACGATACCAGTTATTGAATTTGAATTGTTGAAAAGTAATTCAACGTTGAAGTTGTTTTCCCAGGTTAGATTGAGCGAAACAATTTTGACAATACAAATATCAATCAAAATATAAACGACTTTGGAGTTCTTTGGTCATAGTTGCGAGTTTCTGCACGGAATCACGTGTAACCATCCACGGAATTTGGTCCTCCTCAACCCTACCAATTTCTTCTCAAAGTCATGTGCTCTGACAAAAAACAGTGAGTACTCAATAGGCAGTTGCATGCCAATGTTTTGAAAAGGAAAACACATCCTGGCGGCATGGCTTGCCACTCAGACCAAAATACTCCATTTCTGTCTCTGTCATTCAATGAACTAATGGTTAAACTTCAACATGAAACTGTTCTTGTAAAGATTGTGATTCAAATGCTTGCATAAGGCAGATCTTCGCAACTAAGGGATCACTTGAGTTCGCATGAATAATAATTTTCCTCTTTTTTCATTGCCTTCATCCATCATGAATTACAGCTAGATAATCATTTAAAATAAGTCTTGGTAGACCACCTGACAAACATTGGGGAAATGAAACCAAGAGTTGTGTGCTGTTAGTCATTGAAAACGACATCAATCCACAAAGACTTGCTACAATGAGGGGAAACCTTAAAATCTAATAAAAATTGAGAGGCCAAACCTTGATTGCCAAGTTTGGGCACAATTATGAAGAGGATAAAAATTGAAGCAAAGAGAATTTGAGAAATCCAGGCTGTAAATAAGAGAAGATGGCTTAATGATGCAAAGGGCTGCAAATATTATTCGATTATTCTACTAGAGTTGAAGGTTTGGTACACTGAGAAAACAACAAGTTTCCCTTGGAAGCTAGATTGCACATCGGTACGGGTACAGGTACGGTTTTGGTATGCTGAAACGACAAATTTTTATCAAAATCTAAAGAAAGGGTACGGTACATAAGATTTTTAGAGGCACACAATTTTATATATATATATATATGTATATACAATGTATATAAATATATAAATATGAAATAAAATTATAAATTTAAAGACGCATTTGCATACTTATTGAAATTTAATACTCATACATTTCATACTTATTGAAATTTAATACTCATACAACTTAAAATCATTCATAGAACATGAAAACAAATTTCCAATACTCTGAGAATTGAGACTTGAGTTTGTATTGATTCATAATGTTTAAAAGGATAATAGTTAATAATTAGACTGTATTATAGATTTGATATTTCATTCTTAATGCCTTAAGCTTGAGTTAACGTCTCATTGAAGACATTAAAAAAGACATTTCGAGAAAGAGTTGTATGCGCTTGAATATGTAACTAGCCTGAATGAAACCATAATGATTATGTCCTCAATTCTTCTAAAATTGTGATGTTATGTGTTCTCTATGCCTCTGAGGCAAATTGGTGTCCATTTACCAAACAGTTGGACCTCCATGTTGGCAAGCCGCAAATTCCAAGAATCCAAACCCATCCTTGTAATAACAGTTTCTTTTTTCTGACACAGGGCATGGAGTTTTTCAATGGCTCTGTTTTATAAAGACATGTTGCATTTGAACTTATTCCAAGTTTATATATTGACAGGTTACATGCCTTGATGAGAGTTATATTACTAAAATAAGGAATACATAAACCTCAATAATTTAAAATGAGCTAACAATTCCACACAGCTTACATTGCTTGCTACTTTGATAATGAGAGGTTCAAATGTAACATGTAGCCTGATTTAATACACATGAATTGTGAAGACCATCATATTTGGTATCATTTTTTAGTAAAAGTGAGATTTCAGTATTTTGTAATGTCCTTTTCTAGGGCTGAAAGAAAAATAAAAAAAACGTTTTCCCACCTGAGAGTAATCTGATTGTTTATAACAGCAGATCTAAAAACTCAGGTAAAAAACCCTAGCAGCGAACCGAAAATTACACCTGGTAGGGCTACACACATACCTTCAAATGCGTAGCTGAAAATTATTACATAAATATTCTTAGGGCAGAAAACTGTTATTAGCAATTAATGACGTCAATTCTCATGGCAAAAAGGACTTATAATCAATATAGAAATATCCTAAATACTTCATAAATCCAGCTATATGAAATCTGGAACAAATTTATGCACTTTAATGCAATCTATTGCAAATGACAAGGGTTTCTTAGAGGTACACACATCTACCTAGATGAAGACTTAACCCCCGAACAACAAGAAGAGAGAAGAAAAGAATGGGAGAAAGTGAAAACATCAAGGGATGCAAGAAATTGGGCATGGTTACAAAATGGAAAAGCTTGAATCAGCTATAGAATGACACACAAGAAATAGGGATTCAAGGACCTTGGCAGCACTTGACCATGGTTGGCTTGAATTGTAGAGGTTATCCTTGGAGGAGAAGTCGTGGGTTGGGGCCCATAGCAGAGGGAAAAGACATTATCATTCTTATTGAAATTCGTGAGCATGATGGATGCAAAGTCCCAAATTTTGACAGATATAAGAAAATAGCAGTTTGGAATGAAAGGACTGAAAGTGGCAAGGGACATGGAGGGGTTATAGTGCTAAACAAAGAAACAAGGTGCGGAATTATAAAAGTGGAAAAAGATCCAAATAAACAATACATATGGTTGAAGATAATATAAAATGAGTTAACAATTAGACTCATCGCTTGCTACTTTGCACTGAAAGGATCTAAAACATATAAGAAGAGGAAGTTAGATTGTGAAGATCCATATGCGTCACTAAAAAGCGACCTTTCAATGTTTAGGACCTTGGGGGGAGTCTTGATAATAGGGGACTTCAATGTGCAAACAGCAAACAACCAAGCCCTTAATCTAAGAAATGAGGGTGCAATGAAAAGCAATATGTTATGGCTAGAAGAAGAAGAAAACCAACTTTGGGAAAGGACATCACAAGACAAAACAAGGTGTCACACACACTATGGAGCAGAATTATTGGGATATGTAGTTTGTATGACATGGTTATATGTAATGGCATGAGAACATGGCCGAAATCAGGGAACGTCACTTGTAAAACTTACAACGGCCAAAATGTGGTGGACCATGTTATTTGCTCACAGAACTGTATCTCAAGACTTGTAGAATTAGAAGTTGGGGAGAGCCCTATAGAACTGAAATCAGATCACAATCCAATTTATATAAAATTGAGCATACACATAAATAATCAGCAAGAAGAACAAGCCCACTGCAAGCAAAAGAAGTATTCCTTTAGAGTAAAATTCTCATGACTCAAGAGAATGTGAACTCTTCAAAGCAGCCCTTGAAACATGTTAAGGAAACACAAAATAGTACAATTTATACAAGGAGATCATCTAGTAAACAACAATATGTTGATTCCCTAATTCATAGAGCTCTAAAGCTCGTGCAAAAGAAGTAAACCTAAAAAGGAAAGGCAAGTAGTTTTCCTAGACAAACCCATAGTATGATGAAGAGTGCAAGGCAGCAAAGAGAGTGTTGAGAAGACTTGGAATGGATAAAGAAAATAAGAAGGCTTACGAGAAAATCTTATGGTCTAAAAAGAAACCTACATGAACACAAGAATGAAAGAGTTAATTTCCCTCGGAAAACACAACCCCAAAGCCTTCTGGAGGGAATTACAGCAAAAGAGTAAACAAACAAAGAAAAGTATCATGGATACCCAATGGTTAGAATATGCAAAACTCCTCTATGAACGGGTTTAGGATAAAGACATACCTTCTGTAATCAACACTACAATTGAACCCTTTTCCAAGGAGGATATCACTCAAGGCATAAAAGATTAGCAAAAGCTAAAGCACAAGACATAGATGGATTGCAAGCAGAATATCTAAGATGAGGTTTAGAAGCTCTCACACCACACATCAAAAGCATATCCAATGGTATCATCCATGAAGGCTTCTTGATCAGAATGGACGACTAGTGTTGTTGTTCCACTCTATAAAAAGTGGAGATGTTAATAACCTGTCCAACTATCGCACCATCATGGTCAACCCCCTCCTTGAAAGCTATTTGCTAGCACGGTAGAGCGTAGAATTAGTAGTTGGGTAGAAACAAAAGGAAAAAGAGCAAAAGGTCAAGCAGGGTTCAGACCAAAGCATTCCACTATCAAACACGGCGTCACTCTCAAGAACTTGATTGCAAAAATATGGGATACTCAAGGAGAAGAATTTTTTTGTTGTTTTGTTGACTTCAAAAAAACATTTGACACGGTTCCTAGAGGCAAACTTTAGAGCATGATGGAGGAGCTCGAAGTTCTAAATGAGTATAGAGCGACAATGCATAGACTATATGAGCAAGTCAGGGCCAAAATCAGAATAGATGAAAGAATGTCATAATGTTTTGGAAGTGACATTGGTGACAAACAAGGATGTCCTCAATCTCTCACTTTGTTTGGGTTATACATTGACAAATTGGAGTGGATAAATAAACTGGGTGGAGGGGGCATTCAATTAGCTAACCATGTAGTAAAGTTAATTCTTTATGCAGATGATCTTATTCTAATTGCAAAAACAACGCATAGTTTGAAAGAACATCTAAGGGCTCTAGAACTATTTTGCCAAGAGGTGGGAATGCAAGTAATACCAACAAAACCAAAGTCATGATCTTTTTGCTACAAAGGAAAAAGAAGCGAATTAACTTCCTTTTCGAAGGAAACCCATTGGAAGTAGTGGAAAAATACAAGTATCTCAGGCTTGAATTCCACAACAAACTTAGTTGGGAGACCTGCAAGGAAAAAAGAATCCCAGGGGGATGGCATGTTTTATACTCACTGCAAAACAGATGCAAGATTGCAGAATTATGCGACTAGAAAACCAGGTGAACCTTGTTCAGCCTACTTGTCACACCGGTGATCCTATATGGATGTGAAGTTTGGGAAAGCAACATGTCTGACATAAAGTGAAGGAAGATAGAGCGAATCCAAAAACATTTCATCACAACCAGTTTCAAATTTAATACATCAATTCCATATGAGATCTTGTTAGCTGAAACAAAGGACTTTCCATTGGAGGCATCAGTAATGACTCAGACACTAAGTTATTTAAGAAAGGCTCAAAACATGGCGACTGATCGGTGGCCCAGAATAGTGTTAGAGGAGTTAAGATGAAGGAAAAACACATGGATGAACCAAAACAATATGTGGATGAGTAAATGGGGAATCAACATGCAAGAGTGCCCAAGCAATAATGGGGAAATAAAAAATATGTGAGAGAGAAATTCAAGACAGCTATGTGGACAAAGCAATTGGGACGGAAGAAGGCTTACTCTATCAAAGAGTTTAATTCCACATGGGAACATGATGAAAAAGGTTACATAGGAGCAGATATTAAGTGGAAGGCGAAAATGTTGCTGGCCCAATTAAGGACCAGCTCACATCATCTTAGATGTGAAACTGGTAAGTGGACAACGCCTAAAGAGGAGTCGGAAGCGAGAACTTGTCTTTTTTGTGTCAAAGGGGTCATGGAGACATAATGTCACTACATCATGGAGTGCGCGGTCTATAGGGACATTTGCATCGACTACAACCTTAGTGCCAAAAAGCTAACTGACTTGTTCGAGGAAATGAAGCTAGTCAAAACAATAAGTATTTTGATCAAGATCCACAGTAGAAGATCCAACTTCAAAAGGAATTGGAAGTTTTACATGATTCTTAAGGCAGCCCTTGTGTCAAGCAGTTGAGTTTGTGCAAGTCAGCATTATTGCAACTCTTGGTCCCATAGACTGCAGCTATATTGAATATAAATGTGGTCACCTAAAAAATATGGATGGGTGTGGGTACAGGGATGCGGTCCTCGTCCTACACTGGAGTTTCCTGGTAGCTGTGATCCCTCTCAAGGCACCATCAAAATAAATTTTCAGGCCACCTTCACAAAGAGGATACTGCTGGAGAAATTTTCTATCTGATTTGGCTGAACTTAAACCATTGGACGGAGTCTAAGCTTTAAACCTGTTGTTCGATTGTTGTAATTATTCATTATGTAATTATTCATTACATGAAATTACATGCAGTAATATAAGGTGCATTTCTACCAATAAAAACAAAACGGCGAACCTATATATGACATGAAAACTTTCTAACATCCACAGGGCTAAAATAGCCTATGAGACAGTAAAACCAGTTTCTTTTAGTTTCATCAATTCTGATTTCTTTTGTTAATCTTGTATATCAGCGGGGAAAAAAAAGTTTCTCTTCTGGTTTTAAAACTCTATACCAGACTTAGAAAAGGAAGAAAACTCTGTATTTGTGATCTATGACCCATAGACAGGATTTTTAGTCTATATCTTTAATCCTTCTAGTTTTTTGGGATGTTGCTGTCAATATGCCGTTGAAGCTACGCCTAACAGTCCTGGTATATTGAAATATCTTATATTTATGGATATTAAATCATGGGTATTACATATTTATCTGATCATTCCGTGCCAAGTCTTCAAATCTTTGGCAGGTTCATCAAATCAAGTACAATCCGATACCCAAAAACGAAACAGAAACCAGGTAATATAAATTTAATTAATTTACAAATGGGAAAACGAGGAATGTAAATGGTATGGAAAATGTAATGTACCTTTCCGGGTAGCCTTAAGCGAAGATTGCCAGAGGGCTCGAAACCTGGACATACCGAGTGATGCCCCTTAAATGCAATCCTCGAAATTAATGTGTGTTGTTTATTGTAACACAATAAGTAGTCTCATACAGTCCAGAGCTGCAATTGATTCGGGACAGATTTTCAAATATATCTACTAGTTGGAGGGCCTCCTCTTTGTTCGGCTATGTAGGGTGTGGTCATGTTCTTGGCCACTCTAAGTTAATAAATATAGAATAAAGTCACACTTTAGATAATATTCAAGAATTTATGAAGAATTTGCACTTTTTATTGAGGTCGCAAGTTCAAATCTTTAAGAGGAGAACACATTGGGGACTCCAGTTTTGTGTTTTGGATAGTTCGGCTTTGTTTGGATTGCATGGTCTCATGCATGTTTGTAATTATTCTTGTCTTTATTTTCGTTGTTCTTGGCCTTCATATCGCTTTTGCAAGAACAGCCAGTTTGGTTGTTACCATCCTTCTTACCGCTCTTAAGGCAGTTTAGTTGGGCCTTTTTATATGGCCTCTTCTCAAACCGCAACAACTTTGGTTGCGAGCAAAGCGGAAGATGACGCCCAAACGCTCTTAGAAGTTTGTCTCGAAGATGTACGACGAGGTAATAACCCTACTCCTTTTGTTTCTATTAGTTTAGATGTTGTTTACCATGTTGTTAAATGGTGTCAAAATTTTAGTTTCATTGCTATTTTGTGGGCCACATCCCATCTGAAAGTTACCTCAATACTTGGTTTAAAAACAGATGGGAGTCGTCTGGTATCCATGTCACCAGTGTGTGTAACCTTACCAAGGGTTTTTACCTTTTTACTTTCAAAAAACCTTCCCAAGTTCAAGCCCTTTTGCTTAAAGCTTACACTTGGCATCTACACAACACACAGCTAGTGTTATCATGCTAGACTTCAAATTTTAATGTTACGAACAAGGTTTCTCCCTACGTCCCTATGTGGCTTGAGCGTCCAAGTTTTTCACTTCACCTTCGGTCATTATAATGTCCCTTTCTAGGGCTAAACTGAAAAACAATGAAATAACACAAACCTCAAACTAAAGTACTCTAATTTTTATATCAAACTAAAAAATATAACATCGGTGAACAACAGTCTAATTTTTAGGACATCAGCAAGGAAAAAACAATAATTCATCAAAATATCACTATTCACATTGTTTAAAACATGTAGATGCACTTTAGGAATATTTTAGGACAATTATCACCCAAGAAATCAACCTCTAAACACAAGTTGGAAATTAATTAAATGACAACATAGGTACAACCTGCATTAAGGGTTGGAAATGATGTTTCAAAACCTCAACAAATACCAATGAAGTGAGAAATCAACCTTATAAATTAGGAGGAATATGAATATCAACACAAAATGTCAATTGGTGCCTTAGAAGGCACTCAAACCCTTCTCCACCCAAGTCGTCGCCCTTGGAGAAGGTGCCAAATTGATGTAGAAGACCTTGATATCTCTTTCTTCTTCAAGCCCTAGTATCCAACTAGCAATATAACCTTCTTTGAAGCCCTTGTAACCACCAATTGGAGAGTTTTCATTCTCTAACCTTGAACAAGGAAGGGTTTTGTCTTCCTTGCTTGCCACACTAAAGGATTTTCACCCTCTAGTGGAATGGAATCAAGCAATCAGCCCCAAAACCAAGTGGAATAAAATTATAATAGGGAAGCATGCCCAAAATGATCTTGAATGACCCCATTTATATCCTTAAGGTGGCACCAAAAACCCATGAGGGAGTTTCCCCCGTGACTGACCACAATAAGAAGTTTGTTTTATCTTTTAATTTTCCTTTGAGGTCCTCCAACCCAACTGACCTGCTACAAAAGGGAAAACACTAAAGAAAAATGTAAATGAAGACTAAAAACATCAATCAAAGAATTCTCTTGTTCGCCTACTTCTTGCGCATGACAAGTGGAATGGGCAAGAAGTCTTCAAATGAATTAATTCGATAAAGGGGACATTGCAGTCATCCCTTCCTGAAATTGTTTGCCCTCAAACAATCACAACTCTCATGCCCAAGTGTCAATGTGCCAAAGTGAATGAATATGATGTAGTACTCCCACAATCTAGCTCCTAAGCCTGTCAAGTGAGATAACTTCTACAAAAACAAACTTATGTAATGGTTGCCCCTATCTTCATTGAAGTCCCTTGGCATCCCATGAAGTTTTATGGCTATCTTGAAGAAAAAACTAGTTGTCCCAATTTTGTCCTAAAAAATAATAATAGCAATTTATTCCCTTGTCCGCTCAGTTATACAAAATAATTTCCAGCTAGCAGCATGCTCAAACAAAGGGTAAAAATCTGAAAAATGCTCAACAACTTGACCAACAAAAGCATTTTCCAATGGGGCATCTTCCCCTTTCATCTCACCTTGTCAACTATGTTAGAAGAAGACCCTCTAATCACATGCACAAATACAACTGAAAAAGAATGAGGGCTGCCAAAAATGATGTCAAAAATGTCATTGAGTACAAATGGGCTTATAGTTTTCATAAGGATGTTTCTTCTAACATTCGAGAGTAACCAAACACCGCCCCTTATTTCTTTTGTGACTGGTTGGAGCCTTTTTTGCAAAAATAACCAAATTATGAGTCATCATACCTTATTTTTGCTATGTTGCTCATGTTCATTGTTGCGCTTTACCTCTTCCATGTCTCTAATCTTTTCTGCTTTAACTCAAGTATAGAAGAAGCTTTATCTCTTTACAAAGGGTGATCACATGTGACCATAAATTTGACATTGTTCATGATGTCATCTGATGAGACCAAAATATGTCTCATTATATCACCAAATAACACTCTTATTCTCTCTCTCAAAATCAAGCTTTCAACTGAATCTAGATGTAGTTTTAATAATGGATAGCATATTTAAGGTAGAATATAGAATTTATCTTATCATCTCTTTATAAATCTATTTGCAATATAATTATTGTTATTTCCTAATATTTCTTCTAAAGTTGGAATGCAATAGTGTGTAGAAAACAAGTCATAAGCAACTCTACTCCAAGTTCATAGATTGCAGCTACCGAAAGTCTTCACGCAACTACTGAAACGCCCAGCTACCGAAAGTCTTCATGCAACTACGGAAATGCCCAGCTACCGAAAGTCTTCACGCAGCTACGGAAACACCCAGCTAGTGAAAGTATGTTGGTTTATTCCAAAGTAATGTAAAGGAGCACCAAACTATTCAATCCACTCTTTGCTTCCACGTCATTAACCAAGAATACAAACCCAAAACATGTGGCAATCTAAAGTCATGCATGCATGTGGCATTCCAAGAAGAATTCAAAGTCATGGACTTAACACTCCTCCATTTTCTCTTCATGTTTCAAGGATGAGAAAATAGTGGAATAGTATTAGGAATGTTGAATAAATACTCTCCCACTTTGTGTTCCTAGATTAAAGGGATACGTTATTAGGAATGTTGAATAAGTACTCTCCCATTTTATGTTCCTAGATTAAAGGGATGAGTTGTAGAAATATCCACCATGATAAGTGGATTGTTGTAGTCAAGTTTGTTTAGGATTTATTGCTTTGAATAAATCCGCCCAAGAATAGGTAGTTAGTTCTTAGTGTGTGGACTACGGAGTTGGTTGGATGCATAAACTATAAATGTAACCTTCCATACTCTTGTATGTAATCTTTTACCAATCAATGAAAATCTAATCTTTCTCTCCAATATTTTGAGTAAAATTATTCTGCAGTTTTGAATTAAGATTTGGAAGCATGAATTAAATCCTCTTCCAAGGAATGAGTTGGCCGCTCATTCCAAGGAAGATGGATCTGTGTATATGTGTTTTTAATGTAATAATTTTGTTTTGTTTATTCCTTTTTCTGATTTATTTTGTTTATTGTTTTTCTCCTTGTATTTCTATACAATTTTCATTCACTTTTTTGTGAACCTGCAAGTGTCTTATTTATTTGATTTATTTCCAATTCAGAAATTTCTTTATGCAAGTGTGATTTCATTTATGCAAGTGTGATTTTGATTTCTGCAAGTGTGCTTTTCCATTTCTGCAAGTGTTCTTTTTAATTTATGCAAGTTTGGATTGTGTTTGAAGGAGTTATTTTCCAAAGATCTCTTTCTCCTATTGCATACAACCATCAGACACCAGCCCTGGATTGACATTATTAATGAAGAGGATTGGCGACCCTCATCATTTTGGTGTCGTTTCTGGGGATCATGGTGTTATTAGGAGACTCATATTTTTCTAAAAGAATATTCTAGTGACAGTAGAATACCTCTTAGAAAATTCTGTGACAGGAAGTATTTGGTGGTAGTTTCTTTAAACTTTTATTTTCTACAAAATAGATTAATATTTCTTTTCTACAAATAGATTAAATTTTATTTCTGCAATTATATTTAAAAACCTACCGGAGATTTCCAAAAGCACCCCCCCCCTCAATAAAATGGAAACATCATTTCATGTTTATTATTTCATGCAATGAGGTTTCCTATTCTAAAATATTTTTTGTTTGCATGTATTGTTACTTTTGCAAAGATTAAATAATAGTTCATGCATGCAAGAAATACAAAAAAAATTTAACTTTGTGCAGGTCAATAGAGACAAAGATTTATGTGGAATATTTGTGTAAACAAATTAAGAATTGAAGAAAAAGTTGAGTTGTTTCTGTCACAGAAGAAGGAAACGCCATGTTGAAGGAAAAGATGTAGGATGTCTTCATGCTTGCATCCTTTCATCTGCAGCTCTTTCCCTACAGGTTGAAACCCTTGGTGTATATTTTGGCAAAGTTTTTTGCATGCAACCATCTCTGTAACTCAAATTCCTTGAATAAAAAATGAATCTACATAAATAATGAAATTTATTAGAACATGGTAGACAAATGCAAAAAGGTATGCATTATTCTCTCATATAACAACTCATTTTGTTGAAGAGTTCAAACATGCAAGAAGAAAATTCTATTTTTAACTCTTACATTTAATGAAGTGAGATATTCCTTTTTGCATGCAACGACTCATGCAGTTGTTAGAAAAATTCAAATAGCATGCATCCCTATTTTATCTCTTTTATTTAATGAATTAGTAAAAAAATAGTTTTTCTTTGCATGTCGACCTAATTGATTTAGAAATATATTTTGCATTAACAAAGAGGAAATAAATTTGCATGCAATGAATGCTACAGGTTGCATATATTTTAATCAATTAAGTCTCATGCAAATAATGCTCCTAAATTGACTCTATTTATTTAATGAGAGAGACGTGTTCTAAATTGTTTTCAATAATTATTGGAGATTCAAATTTGAAAGAGCTAATTATATGTTGCAAGCATCTATTTTTTAGATGACATAATTAGCGCAGGAAAATGCAAAATCGACAGGAATGGAGCATTGCAGAGGAAGTCAAAGAAAAAATTCAGTTGATAAGGAGTTCTTGTGTGAAAAATAGAAGTTTTTCCATATACAAACTACTCGCATCTCGCAAAGAAATATCTCAAACGATTTCTAGGACTTTTTCTACATGACATGATCTTTCCAGATCATTTTTAATCACTCATTTTCATTGAGAAATGATCAAGCTATCACAATTTGAATACACACTACTAAAAAAATAACATGCTGAAGATTATTATTATTTTCTTTAAAAAAATCTTATGATACATGCAAGTATTCTTTTAATACTCCTTATTTTCAGTACCTAATTCATTCCATACTACCCTCTCTATCTTAATTTTTGTTTTTTTTTTTAAAAGTCATTTTCCCAACCACTGAAACCACTAAAAATTCCTCTAATATTTTGTACTCAATGTTAATCCTTCTCATGATTGTAGAAAAATATTGGCTTAGCCAGTATATGCTAATTGAAATTTCAACATATCATTGCATCCAAGGTTCATACCCACAACCTCTCATAATAAGTCATTCATTCCCAATAAATGAAGAAGTCCCTGAACCATTCCATTTCCCAGAACAGTTTACCATTATTTTCTCAATTTCTTAAATCAGCTTTCTAAACCGGTTGGATGTTGCAGACACTCTGGAAGATTGCTTCCTGATTTTCCATCATGTTGACATTTTTCAAAAGGATAGTGATTGGTTAGAAAATTAGTTTACTGGCTGACCAATTACTAAAAAAAACAAAGGGGAAAGTTGAAAACCAACAAATGGCTACTTTTCCCAAACAAAAAATTGCACTTCAAAGTCTTTCTTGGATACATATAACTACTTCTCTTAGGCCAACTTAGTTTATGAAATAATTTTCTACTAAAAATTTCTATGTTGCTGAGGCCTTGACTTCATATATATTTGTTTTGTTCAACTGCAGACGGAAGTCAAAGTTATACAACATGATGAAAGCAAGGATAACTCCTGAGTATGGTATGGTAACTTATATTTTTCTATTCTCGAATATTGTTATTTGTTGTTTTAATTGCAAATAGATTCACTTATAGAAAGCTTAAAAAAAGAACAAAAGAGAGAGATATTTGTCAAGATATACATGTGCAGATGAAGTATTTCCAGTTTGCAGCAATTAGGATCTATAAGTTGTTAAAAAAACACAGTTTGCATGAGGGCATGCATAGAGCTAAGTGTGGGGGAGACTCAATCTCTTCCAAATCATTTCAAGAATGAATGAAAAAACAAAGAGCTGAGTATGGGGGGGAAAATCTCTCTACATTATTGAAGAAAAACCTCATGAGAGCATGAATAAGAAAGAAGTAAAAGTTTTATTTCTAGAAATCTCAGTTTGCTTTTATCATGAAAAGAGGAGGAGACAATTTGAAAGATGCATAAGTATTGACAACATCAAGTTCTACAAGAAGATCATAGCTTCCATGAGGGCATGCAAGAAGTTAAGTATGGGGGAAATGATGAGACCAAAATATGTCTCATTATATCACCAAATAACACTCTTATTCTCTCTCTTAAAATCAAGCTTTCAAGTGAATTTATATGTAGTTTTAATAACAGATAGCATATTTAAGGTAGAATATAGGATTTATCTTATTATCTCTTTAGAAATATATTTGCAATATACTTGTTGTTATTTCCTGATATTTCTTCTAAAGTTGGAATGCAATAGTGTGTAGAATCTATGTCATAAGCAACTCTACTCCAAGTTCATAGATTGCATCTACCGAAAGTCTTCACGCAGGCTACTGAAACAAGCTACCAATTCTTCATAAAGCCAGCTCACCGAAAAACACCCAGCTACGAAAGTCTTCACATAGCCATGGAAACACCCAGCTACTGAAAGTATGTTGGTTTATTCCAAAGTCATGTAAAGGAGCACCGAACTATTCATTCCGCTCTTTGCTTCCACATCATCAACCAAGAATACAAATCCAAACATGTGGCAATCTAAAGTCATGCATCCATGTGGCATTCCAAGAAGAATTCAAAGTCATTGACTTAACACTCCTCCATTTTCTCTCCATATTTTAAGGATGAGCAAATAGTGGAATAATATTAGGAATGTTGAATAAATACTCTCCCACTTTGTGTTCCTAGATTAAAGGGATGCGTTATTAGGAATGTTGAATAAGTACTCTCCCATTTTGTGTTCCTAGATTAAAGGGATGAGTTGTAGAAATTTCCACCATTATAAGTGGATTGTTGTAGTCAAGTTTGTTTAGGATTTATTGCTTTGAATAAATATTCCCAAAAAATAGGTAGTTAGTTCTTAGTTGTGTGGACTAAGGAGTTAGTTGGATGCATGAACTATAAATGTAACCTTCCATACTCTTGTATGTAATGTTTGCAACAAGAATAACTATACATTTGTTAAGATTTCTCTCCAATATTTTCCATTTACTTAAGGTTTTGAAGTTAAAGTTATGCAAAATAAAGTACAAGAGAAGGTAAAGAGTCCATGCCTAGGAAGATGGATGAAACAAGGTTGAGAGGTATTCCGTAGTGGTTCCTTTTGTTATGTGCTCCATTTTATGTTAGATCACATTTGTTATCTGCCCTTAGAATAACCTTCTAATCCCTTCCAAAGGTCTATCACCCAGCGGGTGCTAGGCGCTCACCCAATTATGATCCGATGAAGACCCTCTTTTATGTGAGCATTGTGAGGAATCTATGTTGTCATTGATGACTTTTACTTTGCAAAAAAGTAAATGATCATGCAGTAAACCCATTTTGAAATCATAGGATGATCATTACATTCAATGATACCCATTCAGATAAAAGAAACATCATGTACATGTAGTAAATTTGACCATAAAATAAAGAAAAAGGCACTAAGGTTTGCACCCATGAACAATATATTTACAACTGACCATATATTCATGTTGATCATAGTTCCATAACCACATTGTTAGCTCACAAGATCATAACACCAATATAGGGGAGACTCAGGTATCAATAGTTCTAGCTATTCTTCCTCATTACAAAGATTTAACAGACCCATCCCCCTAGATATGTTAACATTTTATAGTCCTCTAATGAGAACCCCCTCCCTAGAATCCTTCTACTTCATTTCTAAGGGAGCGAAGTTCAGGCACCTTCTCCATTCAGGGTGTGGTCTTTCTCACTCTGGAGCATCTCTATAAATAGGTTTAGCACCCACCCCATGCATTCCTGAAGTAGTAGATTATTTGCCAAGTGTCAAGGTGAGTCCTCAATGGAGCATGCTTCTTTAGATTGAGCTCTCCACTTTCTACAATGATGTCTTGGAGGAATGTAGCCATGCATGGAATATTCTTTCCTTGACCACCAAGTGGTCCAGGAAGCACCTTATCCACTCAGCATGCCTAACTCGGGTATATGTTTTTCCTCAAGTGCCTCTTGGATGGTCCAGAATATGACTAAGTCTTGGATCCTTTGCTCTGCCTTACGTGCAGCATTGATGGTTTCTACTAAACCCTTCTAAAATCCCATGAGTGAATACGTGCTTTTGAGACATGTATGTTCTTCACTAGTCCTGCGCGCGCAAGTGGATCCTTTGGGACTTAGTCAATATTTTGAGGCCCAACATCACCCCACAAAAGTAATTACTAAGTAATTATTCTTTGAGATGGAAAGATGGATTTCTCCAAAGAATAAAGAATGATAGGACTAAAGAATGAAGAATGAAGAATGAAAAATGGAACCATTAAAGAATGGAGGAATGAAGAAGAATTTGTTTATTGCTGAAGGATGATATTGGGAAATCCTTCCTTACAAGAAATCTGCCTCAATCTTCTCCAAGGCATCCACCTCACCCTGTGCCTATTGATAGAGGTCACCTACTAAGGCGCTCACCTCTTGAAACCTAGTTCATCACCCTTAGCATTATGTATCAACAATGTTTTCCAACTAGGGACCCCTAAGGTCATCCAATGCATTGCCCATCCTGCAGGTGATCTCAGGATATAATTCCTTACAGGTCCCACATTTTTGATTGAGCCTCTCAAGTACCCTTGATGGCTTCTTAAACTTCTTCTCTACCTATGGCCAGGATCTTATCCAACTCTACCCTATTTCCATTTATTCTTCAGCCATAAATTCCTTGAGATCATGTCATGGGTCAGCAACTAAATCATCCCACTCTATCTCATATCCACGAAAACATGTCATACAATCACTTTAGGCTATCTAAAACAGTGGCTTTTACAACTTGGCAAGGAGCTTAGTGTACCAAGTGATGTATATCTCCACAACCTTCTTGTTTTCCTCTTTATCCTGGTGTGCTAATCACTTCTTCTGTTGATTCCAAAATGAGGGAATACAACAGCACCTCCATGGTGAGGATGCGAGTTAGGTCTTCCAAGCATTGCAAGGTAAACTCATACTTCCTTCAAAACGGTCCCCTCTAGGTCTAAAAACTTTAAGACCAATCATCTCTTAATCATCTCAAATACCTTCCACTTATATACCTTGTGCACCTTTAGGGTTTTAGAGAATATCCATTCATACTTCTGCCATTAACTCATGCGCTGAGCCACTCTTCGAGGCTGCCAGATCCAGAGCTCTTTCTCAATGAGCTCCTCCTTTTTCTTTTCCAATTCCGCCATCTAGGAATCTCACCATGTCATTCCTCCCAAAATATTTTCCATTCCTCATAATTCAATATCAAATTTGTTGAGCGTGTTATAGACTGTGCTCATAAGACAATAAATTGAGACATTCACTTAACAGGTTTATACATTTTTAATCTCTGGCACTTACTTCATATAGCCCCCCTAAATCTTAACTTTAACTCCCAGGCTCATCAACATGGGACTCAAGGCCTAATATAGCATTTATGGTGACATGAGTACACGCCATCATCCTCAAATGAAGACTATTTAAGATGGCATGATAGGCCACAAACCTACCTCATAAATCCATACACGTAACACTTTGTTTGGATCCTGGATATAATCATTCCCTCCCGTGTGCCACTACCACCTTTTCCCTCTTGTGAGCAGAGTCCTACTTTGGAAAGCTCACCCGCCTAAGTGGGATCTCCACCCATGCTTCTAATGAACTCCTTTCCTATGTATCTCTTCTTCAATCTCCTTGAGTATCTCCCCAGATACTACACTCCACTTCCTGCTCCACTAATTTCTCTATTATGTGTGCCTATTTCTCTTTCTTCGGCCTCTTCTATCTTCTCCTTGGTGAACTTGGGGGTCCATCTGATCCTTTATTTACTTCTTCTTTCTCCCCTTTTCCTTGAGTGCCTTGGTATATTCTCCATCCTTCCCCTCACTTGATTTCTTCCTGACTACAAAGCTCTTTGTACCAATCCCACTGAGTATATGGGATGATGACTGAACCTTCAATCCTCATGCATCGTTTCTCTAGCCCCTGTAGGATTCCAAGCTCTCTGGAAACTACCTTCTGAAATATGGGCCATAATGAGTACCCAAGCTATTCTTCCAAGTTGGGGATTCGTCCTCTTCCTCAACAGGTGATTCCTTTCTAGGTGAATCTTCTTGCTGGAACCTCTTCCTCAGGTGTCTTTTTTTCTCCTTGATGGGGGATTCTCTCCTACGCTGTATGTGCTTGCATTGGCACCTAGACTCCGAGAGAATTCACCACAGATTGTATTTCTGCACACTTGGTGCTTTCTTCTCTGAGTCTCTGGAGAAAGGGTCTCTGGCCTTTCCCTCTTCTTTGGGGGCCTTCTTCCTATAGTGGGATCCTTTAGGATGGAGGAAATCATTCTCTAAGTAAGTGCCCTTCTCATACTTCAGCCTAATGTGCAGGTATACTCTTGTTGCGGTCCTTGCAATTGGTAAGTCAAGGGTTTTCGGCATATTTGTGCACCTCATGGGAAGAGATAGTTTCTCCAGATAGGAATTAGTATAGATAGAAGCTTCCTTGGTGTTCCCAGATTTCACCCTGAAATCTGGGACTACCCCATGTCAAAAAATTCATACTTTTAAAATAATGGGTCATTTTGTGTTTTAATTTCTATAAAGTGTTTGTATTGTGTCAGGATATTACCAGAGAGTCATATAAGCCAATTTCACCAAATACCCAGATGCCCAAAATTATTTTATTTTGTCGCTAGGGTTTACCTGCGGTAAATTTTTATTTAATTATTCTAAGCCTCGTTTGAGACAAATTGTGCTCCAATTTAACCCTGTTGTGGTCTTACATGTCAATATACCCATATACCAATAGGGTTTCCACAAGAAATGAATCCTGGGCTTTATCTGTGACTTTTGGCAACGTTTTGTGTTTTTGGTGTTTTCTCGTTTTTTTTTCTGTGAAATTTCTCTAGGTCAATTCCTTTGCCAGTTTAGCTTGTTATCTTTCCTAGAGTATTTGGATCATCTATAGACATCATGCCAGAAGGAATTTTCCACAGGAGGTTTGGGTCTCTCTAGAAAGATGAATTCGTGCACAGAAAAGGCCTCTTCAAGGCAAGTCACATTTTTGGGAAAGGAAGGTTTTAAGCTACAATGGGATTTTTTGTAGCAGCAGGCAGGTGGGAATTTTGTACCTACTTGGAAGGGTACTTTTTCCCATGATAGCAAAGCCACTTAACTCATAATGGGAAAATTTGAGGCAGCAAGCAGGCGGGAATTTCTTACCTGCCTTGCAGGGTAAAAATTCCCATTGTGAAATAAAAGAAAATCACTTAAGGCATTGATGGGAATTTCTTACCTACCTTGTAGGGTAAATAATCCCATTATAAAATTCAAACAGCTTAAGTGGATCATGGGATTTTTGGAGCTGCGGTGTAGGGTAAATAATCCCATTGGAAATTGACTTTTAAAAATAGAAATTGGCTATGTCAAAAAGTGCGACCCCTTTTGGGATAGAAGGACAACTTAAAATGCATTTATTAATTAATTCTATTTCCAAATTTGGCACCCAAGCATGAGGAAAAGTCAACAAGGAAGAATAGGATAAAGTAAATTAGAATAGAGTTCTAAAATTAAATAAATGTAATTTATTTAATGCAGCCCCCTCTCATGTCAAAAAGTGCGACCCATATTGGGGAGAAATAATACTTTTTAAATTATTAATTAGTGGAATTAAGTCCTATTTTTGGTGCATGAAGTCAAAGCACACTGTGAAGTCAAAGTGGACTGGAAGTAGAAAGTCTAAAATTAAATAGATTTAATTTATTTAATGGTAGCCATGAGCATGCACAAAATAGGCACCCAAATTGAAGAGTAAAATCATGTTTATTAATTAATTAATTGTCAGGAATAAGAGATGAAATTATTAATTATAGAATGGTGAAGGTTATATAAGAAGGGGCTGCCATAATGATGAATTAATTAATTCTTTAGCAAAGAAGTGCAACCCAGGCAATTTTGGCACCCAATTAAGGAGGATTTTTGCTCAAAGGAAGGTGTTTTCACTGCCGAAAAGCTTCAAAGTTTGGCGCCTAGGTTTGAAGGAGCTTGAATTAAGTCTGATTAATTGTCTACATAGTGGTATAGGTGCTTAGGTGAATTTGAAAAAATTCATGCTTTCTTTGCATGCAAACAAAACTTCAAATTTTGGGGCATCAGGCTTGATATATGCAGATTTTTATAATTAAAATCAAGTGTTCATGTTCCGGTTGCCGTCTTTG
This sequence comes from Taxus chinensis, assembly GCA_019776745.2. Taxonomy (NCBI): domain Eukaryota; kingdom Viridiplantae; phylum Streptophyta; class Pinopsida; order Cupressales; family Taxaceae; genus Taxus; species Taxus chinensis. The sequence continues at coordinate 17,317,548 of CM034157.1, forward strand.
TCTGAATTAACTATAGGTATTCATTGCAGGTGCTTATATAAGAGAAAGGGAGCATAAATCAATGTCCAATACATTGAACATATCCTCTGAATCTGAAGAAATATCCAGATCTTCACTGGTTGTGAAGAATTCCAGCTGAATAAAGAGAGAAATATGTGCTCAGACAAAGATTGCTCCAGCCATGGCAAAGTAGGATGAACGTGAAAGCTCAGCAAAATCATGCATTACTTCCAAATTTGCTGACATTGGAGACACAAATCTAGGCCCAGATCCAGATCCAGATTCAAATCTAGATCTCATAATTGCAAAAGCTTTCGGAGAAGAACTGCAAAAGCTTTAAGGATAAAAGGGAAGACAAGGCGAAGGAAAAATTCCAGCCGCTTCCAGATGTTTCCAGATCCAGCTGCTTCTAGACGCTTCCAGATCCAGCGGCTTCCAGATGTTTCCAGATCCAGCCACCTCCAGACGCTTCTAGATCCAGCTGCTTCCAGATGCTTCCAGATCTAGGCGCTTCCAAACGCTTCCAAATCCAGCCGCTTCCAGATCTAGCCGCTTCCAGATCCAGCTTGGTGAGAATCAAAGGCAAAAGAACCAGCTACATGCAGAATATGAAAAAGGACAAGACTACAACTTTCCTCTTTCTTATTCTTTCTCTTATTTCCTCCGACAAAATAATTGAGCGATCAATTAAATTATACAACTTAAGTGATTGGTTTAAAAGCCATTACTTGAAGAAGTCAACTACTTGGAGATAGGTGGCAGACGTGCAAAATAGAAGGTTCTATTTTCAGTTGCAAATCATGCATGTCGTGCAAAGAGGAATTCCAGGAGGGAAATTGTCAGTTGTTTCTTTTCCAACTTCCACATGTGCCAATTCAACTAAAAGCTTTTGACTTATAATTGCCCCTCTACATTCTATAAGTAGAGGAAGAACCTTCGCGTAAAAGATGAAAATTTGTAAGCAACATTCTTGTGTTCCAGACTTTGTGCTGAAACCCCTGAGAGCCACTTGAAGCAAAGGAATGTAAAGGAGCAGATTTCCAGAGAACTTTGTGTCATGGTGCATTGGGTTTCTAGCTTTTTATCTTAGATCTTATAATAAACTGTGTTATTTTAGATCTAGATCTGAAGTTGCCTTTACTTATAATTCTGTGCATTGATATCTATTGGTTTCTTCTATGTGCATGCAATCAACTCTGTTATCTATTGATTGGGATGCACATCTTCCCTATTTCTTCCCTATGTTTATATAATTCCCTTCTTCTTTAAATATTTCCCTTCTTTAAACAACTGCTTACTTGCTGTAGAACTATACAACTATGGTTCATGAGCTGAATAGTTAAAGTAAAACCCCATATAGATACTAGCATATTTTAATTGACAAATCTGACACGGGAGCCTCATCGGTAAATGAGGGAGATTTATCTCATGACTGCCTAGGTTTTCAGCTATGTAGAAAATTTAGCCAACACACACTTCACACACACACACACACACACACATAGTCCATATATATATATATATATATATATAGTATATATATATATATAATGTGCAAGGGCCATGGACCCCTGCTTACAAGCATATTTTGGCACGGTGAATTGTTATGTTAAAAGTTATTTACACCATTTAATCAACCTCCCATCTGACAGAGTGGTCAACCTTTTAATTGCACAAGTGCTGATAGACTAATGAAACTCAACTTCTACATGGTACTAGGTGATTTAGCATACTGACTCAGGTATCCTCCACTTTGCACTTTATGACGATCATACATTCTCTTATACCATTTATCTAGGTGTGCTATGTGGGCAGCTTTCAAAATAAAATAAAACATGCAAGTGTGTCTCAATGCCCATCTAAACCATGGGGGAGGGATGCTTCATCTAGATACTCCCATACAATAGTTCTAGTGGCCCAGTTGAGTCATTCAAATACCATTGATAAGACCTTGGTCTTTTGATATGCAACAGTTCCGACACAAAATCTTAGTACTCATTCTAATGTGCGTTGCTACATTACGCTCTAGCCGTAATACATAGCGATAGGAAAAATTGAACATTGAATTAACTAATATGTGTCCCTATTAGATAAAGTTTTTGGGTATAAATTCAACCTTTCCTAAATCTCTATTTGTGTCCACATATTGCCTTTTGCAAGTTAATCTTAGATACCAAGCGAAATGTGAAAATCCTGCACTCATTTTTGGTCAGTTTTATCTGAGATATGTAAAGTATTCTGATACCCCTTCTTACGTGTCTTCTTAATATGCCTACATTATCAAAATAGGTAATCATCAAATTTATCTATTTTAGCAGATTATTTTAGTAAACTTGTTAAGATGAGCTTGGGATTTAAAAATGTGCATTCATGTAAATTACAAAGTAGTAAGTGGTCCTCGTGCACGCGCAAGTTTTAACCATTGGTAAAATGCCACGTTTGGGATTGACAAAGTAGGGCAATTTGAGTAGTTGCAGCAACCTGACCTTCATCCATATTTTACCTGTCAAAGCACCGCTATAGACTGTACATCCCCTCTAGTGTCACTCTAATAAGTTGGACTAACATTAATTGTAGTTTCACAACTTTTTCTTTGGAACCAAAAGTGATGGTAAATAGTCGCTCGAGGCTCATCCTGGCAACAATAATGAGATACCACAATCAGGTTGACAAGCTAGATCAAATCCATCAGTGCCCTCCATGAGAGCAGAGACCGAATTGTTTCCTTAGAGAAGGAAATTCGTGGCAGTCTATTTTCCTGGATCCCTTGAGCTTGATCAGGGAGAGAACCAAGAAGGTTATGATCAGTGAGCATTCACAAGTCAAGGCCTAGAGACAAGAAACTCCTCGGTTGCTCCGCTTGCTTGAATCTGTTTAGAATATTGAGAGGATCACCTCCACAAAAAATCCTAGATGGAGTCCTGAGGTCTAGCTATATAACCCTAAGATGGTGAAATACTCTTTCACAAGACTCCGTGATTCCATTAGAAGACCTCCCAAAGGCCGTATGCAGGCGCATCCACTAGTTGTTCTGGCAAAGGTTTGGCTTAGTGGGATAACACAGAAGACAGTTGGGACTGGAGGTGGCTTCTTTCTTCGTGGAAACAGTTCAAGGGGTAATTCAAGCAGCAGATGCCCTTGTTCACAAGATATGTGCAATCTCGTAATCAGCAAGATGACTGAATTCCGGAATGCCTGACACCTTTAGGGAGAGCTTTTAGCATCTACTCAATCTTGTGAGAAATGCTACTCGACTTCTGCAAGACTGTGCCGTAGTACTAAAAGGATTAGAGGGTTCCACTAAATTAGGAAGTTAAGCATTCTTACCCACATGCTTAAATCCAAACATTGATGGAGAGGTGGACATCTGCATGAACCTTTTACCATGGACGCAATATTTGAAAAAATAATAAAACGAAGAATAGAAAATGCGAGCTCTGTAGAGAGGAAAGGCATTTCTTCTTTCAATCTTCATTTTTTCCCTCGCCTACCGGATCAAGTTTCAAGAAGACTTGGTGATCCTTTGTACATGAGAATAAGAAAGGAAAGCTCTTATCATAAGAAATTTAGGAATAGCAAAACAAGCAACACTTTCAAGAAAGGCACAAATCATCAGGGGAATAATGGAAGGAAAACAAAAAAGAGAACCACCAAGAGGGTGCTTCAAATGTGGAGGTGATCACTATGCAAATATTTGTCCACAGAGGGGTCAGAGCAACTTTCAGCAACGTAAAACTTTACCTGATAAACGGAAATCATTTTACTATAGGATTCATGCAACAAGCATCAATCGACAATCGCCAAGCTGAGCATCAAACCACATCAATAGAAACTTCGGGTATGTTATTTGGTTTGCATATTATTTTGATTGATACGAAAGCTACAAAATATTTTGTTTCACGTGATTTGCTAACAAAAAAAACCTAGGAAAGTTAGTTATATGAACAAGTTATGGACCATCCAATATGGCAATAAAGCAGAGCATCACAATAGATCAATGGTTATGTATGAGGTGGAACTAGATTTTTCTGACCTTTGACTACAACTAGGTTATATTTCTGTATGTGGCACCCTTAGGAACATACATCATTGACTAGGTGTGAACTAGCTAAGCCAACATAAGGCCGTGGTAGATTGATTGTGCAAAGAAAGTTGAGTGTCTTGATGATTTTGGGCACCCAATTAGAATTCATGGAATTAAGAGACAAATCATGTTTAGACTGAATATATGTTATGCTTGTTAATAGATCCATTTTCACAACGGATAGGGTTGCATGTTCTACATCTGTGAAGGTGGATGGAATTAGAAGAAACCAAGGAACTCAACCCTAGAAGAATATCATCCTTGGATCTATTCCATTGAACTCCAAGATATATTCCCTAAGATCTTCTTACCAAGATTTGCCACCAAAGTGGGAATTTGACTTCTCAGAGGTTGACATAGCGCCTAGACGGACTAAACCGATTGCAAAAGTTTACAAATACAAGATTGACTTACAACAAAGTTGGCCTGCATTCTGTTGTAAGCCTCATTTATAGCTCGAATATGGAACACTTAGATTGTGCATTGATTACAGAATGTTAAACAAAGTAACAATCAAGAATAGATATCCACTCCCTAGAATTGATGATCTATTTGATCAGATGTGTGGAGCATCGGTATATTCTAAGATAGATCTTCGATCTGGATATCATCAATTATGGATTAAGGATGAGGACATTCATAAAACAACTTTTAGAACAAGGTATGGACATTATGAGTTCACAGTTTTACCCTTTGGATTAACAAATGCACCTGCAGCTTTTATGAATTTGATGAACAATATTTTTCAAGAATACTTGGACAAATTTGTGCTTGTATTCTTGGACGACATTCTCATATATTCTAAAAGTATTGAGGAACACCATGAGCATTTGAAGATAGTTTTGGAAATTTTGAGAAAGAGACGGTTATATGGTAAGCTATCTAAATGTTCTTTCTATGACACAGAAGTGCACTATTTGGGTCATGTTATAAGTAAGAATGGAATTTTTGTAGATCCTTCTAAAATTGTAGCTATAACTGAGTGGCCTGCACCAAAGAATGTACATGAAGTTAGAAGCTTCATGGGTCTTGCTGGTTACTATAGAAAATTTGTAAAAGATTTTTCTAAAGTGGCTGCACCAATAACTTCATTACAGAAAAAGGATAAGAAGTTTGTTTGGAATGAGAAATGTGAATCTGCATTCAGAACTTTGAAGGATCAGTTAACATCAACACCTATTTTAGTTGTACCAGACCCTAATGGAGACTTTACTGTTGTAACAGATGCATCTGGGGAAGGTCTTGGAGGTATTTTGTTACAAAATGATCATGTCATAGCTTACGAAAGTAGAAAACTAAAGTTACATGAGTTGAATTATGCTCCACATGATTTAGAGCTTGCTACCATTGTTCATGCACTACAAGTTTGGAGGCATTATCTGCTTGGTAAACCTTTTGAATTAAAAACTGATCATCTTGGGCTGAAGTATATTTTCACTCAGCCAAATCTAAATGCAAGACAACGTAGGTGGCTAGAGTTTTTGTCTCAATATGATTTTGACTTAAATTACATTAAAGGTAAAGAAAATAGAGTAATTGATGCTCTAAGTCGTAGGAAGCACATTTCTACTCTTATAACATTGAGAACTCAGTTTAAGGATGAAGTAAAAAGTGTTATGGAATCTGATTCTTACTTTTAGCAAGTAAAAACAATGCTTGCTGCAGATCCAAATGATGTGAGATATAAAGGTTTTCACTTTGACAATGAAGGAATCTTAAGATTTGAAAACAGAGTATACATACCTTCGCTAAATGATTTAAGAAAGAAATTGTTAGCAGAATTTCACAATTCACCTTTCTCTGGACACCCTGGTATTACAAAGATGCTTGCTGATATAAAACAACAATATTTCTGGAAAGGGATGAAAAAGGATGTTATTGATTTTGTGACACATTGTTTGGAATGTCAACGTGTTAAAGCTGAACATATGCATCTAGCCAGGTTTATTGTATCCTCACAACATAACACAGTACAAATGGCAAGTAATAAGCATGGATTTTGTACAAGGGTTGCCTATGTCAAGAAATAAACATGATGTTATTTTGGTAGTTGTTGATAAACTAACAAAAGTAGCACATTTTATTGCTGGTAATCTGAAGGATGATTCTCCTGTTTTGGCAAAGAGGTTTGTACATGAAATTTTCAGATTACATGGAGTACCTGAATTAATCATATCTGATAGAGATCCTAGAATGACTTCAAGGTTTTGGAAAACACTTAATGCAGCTCTAGGAACTAAGTTGAATTTCAGTTCTGCGTATCATCCAGAAATGGATGGACAGACTGAAAGAGTTAATCAAGTTTTAGAGGATATGTTACGAATGTATTGTATGGATCAACAGTATAAATGGGAAGAGTACCTTCCACTAGTTGATTTTGCATACAATAACACATATCATGCCTCTCTTAAGATGGCACCTTTCGAAGCATTATACAGAAGAAAATGCAGAACCCCCGTTAGTTGGGACAACATTGAGGATAGAGAGGTAATTGGACCTGAAATCCTTACGGAAATGGAACAACAAGTTAAAATGATTCGTGAACGCTTGAAAGAAGCAACAGATAGGTAAAAGAGTTATGCTGACTTGAAGCGGGTTGATAGGAAATTTGAACTTGGTGAGAAGGTCTTTCTTCGGGTTAAACCGAAAAAGAGTTCTATAACTTTTGGCAAGGCTACCAAGTTATCACCTCGTTATGTGGGACCTTTTGAAATAGTTGAAGTAATCAACCCTGTAGCTTATCGTTTAGCATTACCTCCTACTTTGTCATGAATGCATGATGTTTTCCATATTTCTTTGCTTAAGAAATACGTTTCAGATTTATCACATGTGTTAAATTGGAATTCCTTGCAGGTCCAAGACCCAGGAATAATCATGGTTAAACCCATACGAGTGCTAGAAACTCACCAGTTGCATTTAAGAAATCATGAAATAAGTCAATGTAAGGTCCAGTGGGACCAGTTTAACGAAGAAAGTGCAACCTGGGAAAATCTAGAAGATATGAAAACTACTTTTCCATATTTATTTGAACAGAATTGATTCTGATGACTGATAAAAATTTGTGATTTTATCTTTATATGACAATAAGTCTGCCAGTTTTGGATAGATATCTATTTATTTTAAATAAATAGCTACGTGAATGCTGATTTCTGGAACTTTAAAATTCTGATATGTTGCAAACATATGAAAAGAAAGTGAATAAATTGATTGTCCTTAATGCAAATTGTCAAAATAAGATAATCATCGGGATGATGATTCTTTTTAGGAGGGAAGTATGTAACACCTTTGACAAACTGTTATATTTCTCTTTTGCATTGCAAGCGTTGACATGTGATTTTCTTGATGTGAGGTGTGTTCCTTTGATTGTTGAAGATCATGCTTGCCATGGATAAATCATTTCTGCTCTTGGATTCGTTAGGCTGAAATGTTGTTGCTTGCAAGAATCCATTTTCACTTCTGATAGGTGAGTTGTAATCTGGTAATGATGGTTGCAAACTTATCTCTTTTTAATTAATACATCCTTGGATCAATTCCATTGATCCAAGGTATGTTATAAATCTTCTTACCTGATCTGAATGGAAAACTGACATTCAGAGGTTGAGAGACATAACAGACTGAACTTTTGTATGTTTACAAATTCTTTATTGTCTTGTAAGATCGTGCCTGCATTCTGTTGTATGTTTTGTGCTTGGATCTTCTTGATTGATCTCAGCAGGATGCTTAATGGTGTTAAGTGAAAAGAGGCCTGCGTCAGGACTATTGAGGAAAAAAAAAATAAAAACTAAGTCCTAGACCTATGAAATCTATCCTAGCGGGATTTTAAACTAAGGTAAGAGTACCTATCTCCTATCTATGTCTGCTCTATTGGGATGACATCCTAACCTAAGTTGCATATACTAAGTTGGGATGAGGGAAACCTAAGGTGATGCTAGATTATTTCTAACCTAATACCTAATACTATTTGGTTATGAATTATGATCTAACCTAAGATGACTATTTACCTATTGTAATGTTTATAACCTAAGGTAAATATTTTTAAACTAGCCTATGGTCTATCCTAAGCTAATGGTATCTATCCTAAACTAATGAAGTGTGGAAAGGGGACCTAAGGGTCATATGGAAAGTGGGAGGATAGGTGGTGGTTCCTAAGCTATTAATGTGATTTGATCTTGGGAATTAAGTGATAGTGTACTATCAGATTAGGAAGAGGCATGAAATTTGGAGGAAGCCTATGTGGAGGCATCACTAAGGTTTAGTGATGCATGCAAAATTTCAATTAGGTCTCGCCAATTTTGGATGGCGGTGGCAAGGAGAGATAGGTGGGAATTTGAGAGTAAATGGCATTAATGAGCCTCATTTTTGTGAGCAAACCATCTTGGAAACAATGTGGGTGGATTTGTTGGGGGTTGTTTGGTCTTGCATGCTTTGTGATTTTTTCTCTACATGGAGCTATCTGGTTCTTCGAACCAGCAGTTTGATTTTCACTTTGTGGCTATTTTTGGTTTCCCTGGTCTATTTTCGATTCAAGGAAAGTATATGAGACATTGGGGAAAGAGATTTTTGATTGTTGATCTTTCTTGGAGGAGAAGAAGAGTTGGAAGCTTGGCTGGAAGTCTCCTTCAAATTGGCAGAAGCACTATCAGGCATGATAGGCTCTATCCATTAAGATTTCTTCTTTTCTCTAAATGTTTCATTAAAACAACTCTGCTCTCATGAGATAAATGTTTTTGGTTATTGTTCTAGTTATTTTCTCTCTTGTTGTAAGAATCTCTATGATTTTTGGTTTTGGGACCCTTGCATGATAATGTAGTTTTTGGGTGTTTTCTCTGAGTAAGTTTAAATGTGAAAATACATTTGGAACTGTAGAGACTTTAGTGTTTTGATTAAAATATGCATTCTGGACTGTCTGCTCGTAAAAGAGTTTAAGTAAATGGTTTTTGTTTTGAGCTTCGAACTGGAAGTCTCTTTGGAAAGTAGAAAATAAGTGAATACTTTTCTCTGATGCATCTTTGAGTTTTAAAAGTTGTATTATTTCTCTTTCGGTCTGTCTGGGTTGATATTTCGACCCTTTTGCATGAACACGTATTTATATGAAGCAAGGAAATGATGTCTTGTTTCTTTATCTGTACTGGTAAAATGGCATTGTTCAGACTAGATGCCTTTGATGGTTTAGAAAGGTAGTTGAATACTCTTTTAAACTATATCTTGTTTTGTGAAGATTTAGTACTTTTTTTTGGGACTTTATTGGATACTTTTATCTACATTATGAACTCGAAATTATGTTAAAACAAAGATAACTGGAGGAATGTTGTTTATGACATTGTATGTGTCCTGAATTTCAACTTGTATAAGAACTGGGAAGTAATAACTTGCTTTTTCTCTGTACTGAACTTCACTGCTTCAAATTTTATATTTGATGGAGCTGGGTAAGTTATGGTATTTGATGTTACTGATACGGTTTGAGCTCGTAAGGAAAATAGAAGTAATGTTTGACATTAAACTTCACGTTTGGTTTTGTATTCTCTATTGGAACTTTTGAAAGAACTTCTGGGTTTTAAAAAGGGTTTTGGAATTCAATTGTTAAAACAGTGGTGATTAAGCTCTCGGTTCAGATCCTTTCTGTTAAGTCTTCCTTTAAAAGTATGGAAGTCACGTTTGGTTAAATGGGTGAAGTTCTGTTTGTTTGAAATAAACTGTTGATTGACTCTCTCCAAGTCATTAAGGTGAATACCTTCCTAGGTCTGTTCAACCTTCTTAAGTTTGATTCTCTGTCCTTTTTGAACTTGGACGAGGTGATGTGAACTTACTCTCCAGAACTAGAAACTTCTTTGTAGTTTGTTAATGCATCATGTTATGAGAAGACTGTGGAAAGTTAATGGGATTTGTTTGATGTGTAAGAAACTTTTGGGACTGATATTTTTGGTATGTTGAACAAACAAAACCATTCCTATTTGGTTACTCTCTTGATATCTGTTTATTTGTGTGGAATCAATGTCTTGTCGATTTCATGACCGTGAACAACTGAGCCTGTCCCTTGGAAAGGAAAACTTACACCTTTCTTTGACTGATTGTTTTCAAGGGCAGAGTCATGTTTCTCTTTCGATGCATCTTTAGGTAACTACTTCTGATGGTCTCCTCTCTGTGCACACAATAGATAATATGACCCTTCTCTGGATGGATATGAGTAAGAAATAATCCTTTTGTAAATCTACTTGTTTGATGGAATGTATGGTTTTAAATCACTGACTGATATCTCCAATAATGTTGAATAATTCATAAGGGTTGCAAGTGAGTTGATAACTGTTTTAATTCTCTTCCTTCTTGGATTGGATTGAGATCCCTGTTAGCAGTTGTTGTCTCTTAAATGATGAATCTCTTTATTGGCTTCCTTGTTTGATTCAGTTATGTACTTTCTGAACCTGATTTCTATCTCTTAGAAGAATGGTGAGTTTGTGGATAGTCTGTATTGATTCTTCTTCTTATTTATTTAAGTTGTAGGATGTTGACTCTCCTTTTCTGATGATGCATATGAGAATTTGGTTTAACCGAATGATAAAGGAAATTGTAAACTGTGTACCTTTCAGTTCGTTCTCCTTTATTTTTATAAAAACCTGTCATAGGTTTAGTTGAATCAATTACATTACTTTTATTAAGTAATTGATTAATAACTATTATTAATTACTCCTCTACTTAAAAGGTATTTAATAATTGTTTCAGTTATTTAAAATGAAACATTGTTGTTGGGAAATACTTATCTAGTATTGATAAGAGACCTAATCTAAGAACCTAGGTTACATTATTTGACCTAGAATTAGGCTGCCACATCTGAATTGTGAATCTCTTATTTATTTAAGTTGTTGGATGATTCATCTTAAAAATGTTACGATGCTAAAATGAACTTGACTGTACATGTTTTCTGGAAACTTGGTAAAGATGACTAGGAGGTCTTTGATTATGAAAGTAACTCTTTTTGTTTATATAGTAAAGTTAAATTATGTATTTCAAATTCAAAAAGAATTATGAAATAATTAAATGACAAGAGTTGTTGTTTGATATAAATAAGTAATTGTTTGGGACAATACTTATCTGATATAATGCAGTAGTTTGCTAATTATATTATGATCTTTTCTTAAAAGTGAATTCAGACTTATTATTTGTACTTCTTTTATGGTTGTTATTACTTATGCTTATTTGTATGATACATTAATTGTTTCATTAAAGAAGAGTTGTTTTAATGGAACAATTAGTTGAATGCACTTCGTTTTAATGCTTAGTGCTTATCATGCTTAGTTCAATGAACTGACCCGTGCTAGCAATTTTTGCAGATGGACTTCGTAAGTGATAAAAGAAGGCAATTTTTTTTATGATGTATTGGCTGATTTAAAGTTTGGCTCTTTTGTAAAGAATTCTGATTCATTCATGAGTTGTATTGAAAAAGAAAAGTTGTATTCTTCTATGATCTTAATGTTGTTTGACATGCAGTATGCCTGAAATGCATAGTCTTGTAAAGTGTATATTTTTATCATGATGAATTGAAAAGTTTGGAGACTGACTTCAAATTGTTGTGTAAATTCTCTTGTACTTTTTATGAAGGAAATTGGAATGCTATCTTGTCGATATTCTTCATATCTGTTTGTATACTTATTACTGTTATCATTTAATAAGTTGGATGAAGGGAATAGTTCAATCTCCCTTACTAAGATGCAACTTGCTAAGTTGCATAAGATGTCATTCTCTATCTAAACAATTATAGTATAATAATGGAATGTGTAATGGACATACAATTAAACTATAGGAATTGTGAAAGATAAAAAGGGTATGATAACCCTAACACTTAATCATGTAGAGGAAGACTCTTCCTCTCTCAAAAGAATGTAAAACAAAAAGAATGGTGTTTATGATCGTTAATCATTGTACTTCATTTTCTATGAAGTCTACTCTAGCTGAACCTATGTGGATGCTACACCTTCTTTGAACAGTTAAGTTACATTAAATTAACCTTATGATGTTTGTTGTCCTATTTTTGGATAACTGCTTGTTATGCCAAAGTTAATGAACATAAAAGCAATCATGAGTTAATGAAGTTCTTAATATTAATCAGATCAAATATGGAAGAAGAACTTAAGGAATGTTGGATTTAGGGTTTTGCAAGGTTGTTGTAATCTGAATCTTAATCCAAATTTAATTAAGTGTTAATGACCTCCTAGGGGTATGTACATCGTGATGAAGCAGTTCTGATGGATGTTGGCACATGCCAACTGCAGGACTGTACCTTTGAGAAGACTAAGGACTTCTCGAGGATACAGTGTTGCAGTTGACATGTGGCAACACCCTTCCACATTTGTTCATCTAGATCTACACACATCTGGACTTGAACTTAGTTTCTCTCTAGGTCAAGTTAGTAGCATGATTTGAATAGGAAGTAGCTTTCTATGACTCAGGGTACCTAGGCACATTCGATCGACTTAGGTCGGTTGAGTATGCCCATATACCCTAAGTCATCGTGAGCATCTCCCTATAACAAATTATGTCGCTAACCTGGGTTAGGGTCAAACCTTGGGCAAGTGGACTGACAGAAGTCAGTAAAGACCATTCTAGATAACAGAAGAGTGAGGTGAAGGATGTATTCTGATTTGATGAATATGTCGTCTAGGAATAGTAACATGAACAATATGTTGGAAATCTTTGGCCAAAGTATCGCAAGCTACTGGTTGTGTTGTCCTATGTCACCTAGTTTAAAGAAATGTGATGTCAGATGAATATTGGTAAAAAATATTCAAATATGTTCTTTAATAAGATCAATCAGTACCCAGAATAGGGTAAGAAAACCAAGTATATGTAGTATACATAAAGTATTCCATACTTAAAGACAAACATGAGAGATCGGTTAGAAACTGAGTCATGAAATGAGAGATCGGTAGTTTACTGAGTCATTTACAGCTGCATATGGTTATCTGTTATGAGATTGATTGGCATGGAATGTGTGTTCTAAATGATGTTTTATTTAGAACAGAGAACATTGTGTAAAAAAAAAAATTCCCTTGTTTCTAAAGTCTTAAAATGGGAATGTTAGACTCAAAATTTTGTTAAATGCCTCAGCAATTCCATTAGCTTGTGGGTGATATGGAGTAGTCTTATGATGGGCCATCATGAACTCTACCAACAAAATACTGACTGTTTCATTCAGAAAATGTGTACCCCTGTCACTGGTCAAGCTTAAAGGACATCCATACCTACTTATTATGTTCTCCCATAAGAATCTAGCAGTTATCGCTACTGTACAGTCCTTTGTAGGTGCTACCTCCACCCACCTTGTTAAGTAATCTATGCAAGTGATGATATAGCATGATCCCGTCCTTTGCGTGGTAGGTGAAATAGGTCCTAGAAAGTCAATGGCCCACTTTTCAAATGGTTTTGTGCTGGCTATAGGTCTCAGGGACATCTCATATCTTTTTCCTGGTCTTCCAAGGTGCTGACAATGGTCACAAGCCTTAAAAAATTTCAATGCAATCTTGGTATATACTTTCCCACCAAAGCCCTGTGAGTAGAATTTTTTGCGCTGTGGCATTCCTTACATAGTGCCCTCTTGTAATCCTACCATGTGTTTCTTTCATGATTGCAAATGCACTCATGTTCTAGCACGCATTGACGTAGAAACTCATCACGACCTAACTTGTATAAGTCCTCACTAATTAGCATGTAAAGTGCGATGCGTATAACTAACTTGTTTCTTTCCAATGCTTTCATTCCTTCCGGCACCACACCCATTTTAAGAAACATGGAAATATCCTCTAAGTTAGAGGGTGCACGTCGTAACCTAAATAATTACATGTCTGGCATAACATCCTCAATGCTCTGCGTGTCCTCCCCTGAATCAATTCTTGACAAATGGTCAGATCCTGAGTTATTTTTTCCTAGTTTTAAAACAATTGTTAACTAAAATTCCTAAAAAAAAGGACCCACCGACATATGTGCCCTTGCAAAATGGGCTTGTTCATCAAGTACTTCAAGGCCATGTGATATGTATAAAATATGAAAGGTGTTGCCAGTAGATACTGCCTGAACTTATGCAACGCGTAGATCATTGAAAGTGCTTTGTGCTCAGTAGTGGTGTAGTTTTACTCTGCTGGTGTCAGTTTCCTACTTGCAAAACAAAGGGGGTGATCAACAATCCCCTCACCAGGTTGTGCTAGTACTGCTCCAATGGTTGTCCCTGAGGCATCAACATGCACATGGAAAGGTTTATCCCAAGAGGGAAACCGTAATATGGGTGCAGTGAAAAGTCTATTCTTCAAAGTGTTAAACTTTGTCTGTTGCGCCTCTCCCCAATGAAATGCACTCTTGTGTTTTAGTAACTTCTCCAATGGTGTGGTGATCTTGGCATATCCCTTGATAAACTTCTGGTAGTATCCTGTATGCCCAAGGAATCCATGCACTGCACTCTGACTGGTAGGCTCCCCCAATCCCACAATAACAACAACTTTGGTGGGATCCACCAACAAACCTTCCTTGCATATAATATGTCCTAACAGGGTCCCAAATGGTGTTTCAAAAACAAACTTCTTGATGTTGAGGGATATCTTGAACTACCAACATCTTTCAATATCAGCCTTAAATTTTCACAACGGTCTTTCACTAGTCCATATATTATCAAGTCATCAAGGAAGACTTGCAGAAACTTGTGGATAAAATGTTGAAATTCCTAGACCACTATGCGTGAGAACACAACAAGGTGCATTCTTCAAGTCCAAAAGGCATGACCGTATATAGGAAAAAATTCCCCATTCAGTGGTGAAAAATTGTCTTCTCCTGGTCTTCTTTAGCAATTCTAACTTGATGGTATCCTGAGAATCCATCCATGAAGGAATAGATTTTCGCACCTAGCCACTCCTTCCAGGATTTCCTTCAGTAAAAGGGGTTGGAAAAGGATCAATTACACATACTGCATTCAAGTCTTTGTAGTCAACACATATCCTTATCCTTCCATCCTTTTTAATGTTGATGACCATGGGGCTTACCCATTTTGATTCCTTCATAGCTTCAATGATGCCTGATGCTATCATCTTGTCTATCTCCTCCTTAACCTTGATGTGAAGATTCAGATTCATTCGATAGGGCCTCTTCCGAATCAGGCGTGCACCTTCTTTCAACTTGATCTTCATCTCTCCCAGAGAGTGGTGAACACCTTTAAGTTCATGGTACCCATGGGAATAAATCCTAAAACTATCGTAATAGATCAATGATCTTTGAGACTTCCTTCTTTGACTAATAGTTTCCAATAGTGGCCTCCTTAGGTTCAGCCTCTGAACCAATGTTAACCTTCTTTGTTTTCAGGGGTTCATGGTATGTGCACGCTTTCTCATCAACACTATCAATAACTTCACATGTACCTTCAGTATGGTTAACATCCAAACTCTCCATCTCTTCACCATCTATTACGTAGACCATATTTCCCTTTTCTTTCTCCATGCATGCGTGCTCAAGCTACACTTCTTCTGACTCTTCCTCATCAAGGCATGGTTCCAAACCAGGTTCACCCAATAATTCTGATATCCTATCTTCTTCCATGGCACTATCTCCCATCGTTAGGCACTTAACAACCTACATGTATCACTCTATCCACTGATGGTTTAGTGCTTCGATACTCGAAGGCTTGAAGAAGGTCAGCTGTTAGCTCCTACCAATTTCCTGTTTGACAACACATTTCAGAGTGAATATACCATGTGCGTGCACAACCTTGCAAGGTGGAATACAACTTATGTACCCATAAAGAAGGTGGTAAGGCCTCTGTGCCTCCCATCCATGCCTTCTCACATGCTTGGATGTGGAATGAGGTGGGTTCCTTCCCATGGTAGTCTTGTATTGTAGTGGGTGCATTACTTTGGGAGAACCTTACAGATAACATGATTCTCACCTCATGCCACTCTAGAAGGCTATCGTGATGAGTTTCCCACCAATGCGCTGCTGTCCCAAGAAAGTTGTAGCTAAGCATTTCTCTTCTTTTGACCTCATTTTTCCACTGAGCCTCCATTTTGCACAAGAAATCTTTAGGGTTGGCCCCTCTAGAGTAACTTGGAAACTTCTTCCCTCCAAGGCACCTGACTAAGTGCACCTTCATTACCCTTATCACAGAGCCTCTTAGCTATCACCCAATTAACTCATAAGTCTGTGTGCCCAATTGTCACATGCCACACTAGTTGTATCACTCATGGACTGAGCATCTTCAAACTAGATAACTCCCTCTGTAGGGTGAATCACCTCAGGGTCCCTGATAGAGCACACATAGATCCTGTCAAGAACTTCTTCTCCCAAGGGCTCAGTATATGGTGTTGATTTTCCATCAGTTAAGGGGATGATGACCCACTCTTCCTTGTTTTCAAAACTTATGTATCCCTTATTGAACCTTAGGTCAACATTGTTTTTGTAACACCAGGGGCACCCAAGTAATGCTGAAAAGTTGTCTGCCTCAACTAGCGCCAAGACTTCAAAATCCCCAATGAACTTTTCCCCTTGAATAGTGATAACAACATCCTTCAAGACACCAATGGGCATTTCCTTTGTCTTGTTAGCCATATACAACACATTTGAAGATGGTTGTAATGGGGGCCTTCCCATTTGATGCCATGCATCTAAGGTGAGAACATTGACTTCCACACTTGTGTCAATCAGAATATTTCTCAGAAGCCACCCATCTACAACAACATTCAAGGTAATCTCCTTGTCATAATCAAGGCTATGGGGAGGAAGGTTGGCATGCAGAACCTACCTCTCGTGCCCTTCTCCAGCATGTGGTACCTTCTCTTGTAACCACTCTCCTAGCAAGGGAATGATATTCTCTTACCTCAACATCTTGCATACTTCTCTAACCTCATCCAGATCCTTCTGTGGAGCCTCAACATTCTTCCTTTTCTCTAACTACCTTGACTTCTCTTTCAAGCACTAGATCTCTCCTTGTAGGCTTCGAATCACATCCATGGCTTCTTGATACACTTATTTCTGATGAGTAGGGTCTAGATACTTTCCATGCACCACCTCTTCTCTAATAACTAGTGGCCTGTGCCTCGGTACTTCCCTCATGCGTGCAGCCTCAGCTCACATCGTAACTAGTACCGGTTCTAGTTCTGACTCGCACACCACTCTTGGCATCCATTGTGAATCGACCTTCCTCATGCTTACCATCCTGATGCCTTTGTCTTTCTGGTGCTACTGGATCATGTGCTCAAATAACTCTGGGAACTCCTCATACTTGTGCTTCTTTCCACACCATGAACATTGTAGCAGATCAGGGCACATGCATTTGTAATGCTCTGTGGATCCACAGTTGTAACATGTCCCACGTGGGAACTCACTTCTTCCTCCTCGGTTACCATGACCACAAAATCCTCCTCGGAAGCCTCTCCCATGTGCTCCTCCATCTGTGCATGCCCTTCATAGTGATGACCATCATCCTTGGAACTGCTTGTGAGGCTGGTCTGGTGCACACCAATGTCAATGACATCATGTATCTGGTCAATCAATCTACAATCCTTGGTGTCATGGGTAGTAGAGGTGTAAATATTGCAATAGCAAGACACATTCTTATGGATCGCACTGTAGCAGTAGTGGGCACCTACTTGCATCATGATCTCCGTGGAAAATTTCACAGTCAACTGTTATGGTGTATACCGATCTTCTAGGGAAACTATCCTTTGTATGCCCCTCTACCTCACAGTCCATGCACCAAAGACCACTGTGAGTGTTATGCACCACATTCGTAGATAGTTTCTCCAGCTACTTCACCATTACAACAATTTGAGCCTCAAGGAAAGGGCTAACACTGGTATCCATGCTTCCAATAGCCTCAGTGTAGGGCAGCCTCCAAAGGCCTTGTGCATGGGTCTGTGAAAGTATTATGTGAAAGTTATCTTCTAAATGGTGTTATCAATCCTCCAACAAACCACTGAGCATGCTGAGAGGGGTGAATATCATAGGATAGCTTTGATAAGAGAGTCTTGAAATGCACATTGTACTCCTACACACTCTCTACCATTCCTTGTTGGATCTCCTTTAGTGTGTTGATGCTCTTCTGTTTAAACTCAGAGATATGAAATTCAACCAAGAAGGCATTCCACAGTGTGGTGTAATATGCCACTATTGTCTGGTGGGGGTCATACTTCTGGTACTAACTATACGTGTGCCCTTGCAATGTCATTACAAACTGAATTACCTTTCACTCTGGGGTAGTGATCCCCTTTGTGCACCATAGCAGCTCACACTTGTGAACATGCTCTGCAACATCCTCAACACCTTTGTAGTTTGGTAGGTGCAAAGACATCTCAAAAAACACTTGTTGAGGTGGTTGAGGTCCTTGTCCACCTGACCCAGAACCTTGATTCCCTCTGGTGTGACCTCCACCACTAGATCCACTAGATCCACTAGGTCCTGTCCCTCTTGACCCACCAGATCCTCCAAATCCTCCAGCTCCAACTCTACCAGATCCACCTCCTATAGCTGGTAATGGGCCCGAAGTGGTTGCGCCTAGCATTCCCAACGTTCCACTGAACTGTGCCAACAGTTTGTGATACTGCACCACTACCAGATGTGTGTCCTGTGCCACTCCCAGATGTGATACCCAAGCTTTGTGTACTCACACTTTGTCCAAACATCATTCCTAGACAATATCCCTCCAAACACAAGGGAATGATTATGCAGCCATAGATGTACCAAATGAGAAATTATATCTCCTAGGCACAGATCGATCACTCCTACCAATACCAACTGGGTTGGTAATACTTATCTCTTGATTTGGAAGACTAAGTGCCAGGGGTTGGTCACCAGGTGGATTCAGATGTGTGTCAATGCCTCTCCTTTCTCCAAGTGATGAACTCTCATCAGAAGCCAAAGGGATCTCTCCTGTGCTTTCTGAGATGGGGTAGCACAGACTGCTCAGGCTCCACGTCCTTTGCGTGAACCTCAATTCCTTCCCACAACATCTACCTCCATAAATCCATCACTCCCATAACCTCACATTGTCTAGCCAACTCCCTTTCATGTGCTTTGCTATACTTGAGTTGTCTCTCCTCTCTTTCTTTTTCAGCCGCAATGTCTGCCATCTTCCTCCACCCTAGCTTCCTCACCCAATGCTCAAAGAAGCTTATCTGGCCATAGGAAATGCTTCCAAACTCAGGGTAACAATCAGGATCTTCATAGCTAAAGGGATAGCATGCAGAAATGATCCTCTAGGCTCCCTCAAGAACTCAAACTCAACAACCTCAGGACAAGAATACGTAGAAATAGTGTATTCCAGGGTATAATTGGTCAGCACTCTTCTCCACCAATGATCAATAACATGTGTCCAAGTCAGATCAGCATCCTGCAGCCTCTGATATTCATCTTGGGTCCAAATGTGAGATCTATAGTACCAACTTGATCTAGATGCATACGTGAAATCCATTCATACAACTCTACTAGAAAGTAGCAAAAGAAGGTCTCATACAACTCATGATACAGGTGTTCTTCTACCCATTTGTGCATCAAACTCAGGTCCAGTACTAAATCTCTGAGAAAACTCATCCTTTGTGCTTTTAAACCATGCCTCGACACTGTCCAAGGTCAAGCGCTCTATCATCACACATCATTCTCACAACAACTTTGAAAAGAGGTCCTGACAATGAAACCAAAATGTAGTCATTTTTATGCCCTTAGAACAACCTTCTAATCCCATTGCACATCGGCCTATCACCCAAGTGGGTGCTGGGTGCACTCACCCAAGGAGGCATGCGCGGGTGTCGAGCCCCTCCTTTATGTGAGCATTGTGAGAAGATGTTGTCATTGATGAAAGATTAAATGCAGAAAATTAAATGATCATGCATACATTCTGAAATCATAAGACGAGTCATTATACCAACATACCCATTCAAATAACAAAAGAAACATCACGCAGATAGTAGATCTAATCATAACATAAAGAAAAACACTAGGGTTTACACCCATGAACAATATATTTAGAACAAAACCATATATTCATATTGATCATAGTTCAAGTAACCACATTACATTCAAAAGGTCATAACAGACCAAATATCAAGACAGATCTAACTCATGTATCAATAGTTCTAGCTATTCTTCCCTATTACAAAATTTATAGACCCATCCCCCTAGATATGATTAACATTCCTACAGTCCTCTAATGATAACCCCAACCCCTAGAACCTCCTAATTTTCCTAGATCCTTCCATTATTATGATGATATGAGCTTCACCTCATCATCCTCTTCTCCATTCAGGTGTGTCTTTCTTGCTACAGAGCATCTCTATAAATAGGTTTAACACCCACCGCCATGCCTTCCTCTAGGAGTAGATCACTTTCCAAGTGTCCAGGTGGTCCTCCAATGGAGCATGCTTCTTCTGATCTGAGCTCTCCACTTTCTGTAATGATGTCTTTTAGGAATGTTCCATGCATGGAATATTATTTCCTTGACCACCAAGTCGCTAGGCTGGCACCTTATCCACTCAGCACGCCTAGTCGGGTCACATTTTTCCTCAAGTGCCTCTTGGAAATCTGAATATGACTAAGTCCTGAGATCCTTTGCTTCTTCCTTGCGTGTGTCATGGTTTCTACTAAACCCAAAGGACAGTGGACCATTTTCATAATAGGCCCAACACAATATTTCTTTCTGATACAATTTCTTGTGTCGTACGAAAATGTGTCATTATTTATTTTTCATTTGATAAAATATGTTAACTCAGAGAGAATAATAAACGAAGACAAGTGTAATTTCGACTTTACACAAAGTGTGATATGGACAAACAAAGTTGCAAGTAGCGATTCAAAAATATGCAAGTTTGGATTGTGACTGAAACAGTTTTTTTCCAAAGATCTCTAGGACATATTGGATACAACATTCCAGACACCAGAACCTAACTTGGACAAAAAATCAATAAATAATTATGTCAAAGGTGTTTTCCCAACTAGAACCATGGGGGGATTTTGACACAGTACCGTCACACATCAATCTAGGCCGTCTGCTCTTTTTTTTTGTATCGTCGAACAAACTTATTAGAGATAATCTCGAGTTCGTCCATGTGTTTTAGTTTAATGGATATTTAGATATTTGATAAGGTGAGCATCGATATTGGCAGGGCCAACTAGCGGAGACAAGACATACTAGTGGAAAAGGCATGACATTGCTGACCCCAGGGACACTTAGTAATCATGCACTATCGACCGCCAGACCATCCATGAGAGAGGCAATGGAAAAGTTTTTGAAGGGGGAAGTTGGAGGTTTCACTGCTACCGCTCCAGTTTACGTCGTAACACGCCTTACGGGGTTCCCTTTAGGTAGGGGAAGAAGTTCTTCCAAAGCAGTGCCACCCACTCAGGAATTGGCTACCCCATAAACTTCTAGATGATTTATTTTTCTATGTAATCTTTTAATATTTTTAACTTTTATGTCACACTGAATATTTATGAAATCTTGCAAAAAAATACAATAGTTTTTAAAGATGAACACTTTGTTGGTGACTGAATAGAAACCCTAATCCTCAACGAAGTGCGAAAGGGATCCCCACTCATGGGAAAAAATTGTATGCTCGCAAATGGTGATGTAGGAAACCAGAGTAAGGATATCATGAAAACAATACAAAGTCTGATGACGTGGGGTTGATGGAACTCCTGCAGGTGGAAACAACTCGGGAAGCGGTGGCCTTCCAAGTCTGGAGGGATCTCCCAAAAATAGGACCTAACAGAGGTAACTTCCCCCTTTCTAAACTCTTTCAATATGAGGTATTCAGGATCTAATGGAGGTAGTCAAGTCGAAAATCAGGTCTTCTTGGTTGATTTAGTTGAGAAAGCCTTCGAACTAGAGCTAAAAACCCCCTTGACAATAGATGCTTATTATAGGGATTTATCAGAGGATGCCATCATAGGTCATTTTAATAAACTTTGGCCCTCTTCTTCAACCTTGTATTAATGGGTGTTTGAGAACTGAACAAGTAAGTGTGAAATTTCATTATGTTCGAAAGGTTTTTTCATTGTTCATTTCAGAGAACATGGGGATTATCAACGGTGTTTTTTAGAGGGCCCTTGGTTTTGGGGCAACGTTGGTTTGTATTTAACTCAATGGTTCCCAGATTTCGATCCTAATACCCACCCAGTCATAATAACACCAGTCTGAGTCAGGTTACCAACTTACCCTTGCACCTTGGGTATGCCTTGGAGGATATCAAAAATGCTTTGGGCTCATTCATAAAAGAGGACACGGAATGAATTCAATCTGGAATGTACACTTCTGCAAGAATGCGTGTTGAAGTATATTTGAGTAAAGGTCTATCAGATCACATATCTCTAAAATTTGGGAATTTGTAGCAAATCCAACCCTTCGATTACGAGAACACTGCCTTTCGGTGCCAAATCTTCAGAAATCCAGGCCATCTGCAAGCCTCGTGTCCACTTAACAAAAACACCAAAAATGTTAAGAAGGGCACTTCAGGATGGGGAAATATGATTTCAGATTTAGTTTCTGGTACGACATTCAAGGAAGATCCGAGTAAAGTGAATAACAAGATTGGGGTGGAAAAAATAGTAAAAGAAACTACGAATAACAAGGAAGTTGCAGGCGGCACGAAGCGGGGGCATTCACCTAGAAAGTCCAAGTCTGAGTCAGACAACTTATCAAATAGCATGGAAGCTAGAGATAAAAATAATCTAATGATGGTTATTACTGCAGATCAAGGCAAGTGGCAAGAGGTGTCAAAAAGAAAAGGGAAGAAGGGATGGATAGCAAATATTTCAGATTATTTCCCATCTCAGGGCGGGAAATAATTCCTTCTTTATCCCTCGTCCCTTCCTCTGGGCTATTGTTGGGCTCTTGTGTGGTGTTGGTTGGTATTAGTCTAGTTGGTTTTGTGTTTGTACATGTGGGACCCCATCAAACCTCTGGTTCATAGCTTCGGTCAAAAGCATTTAACTATCTAAAAATGTATATTTATCTCTCAACCCATCTTTTAATATGCATATTTAGCTTATATAAGGACATATGAATACTAATTAGAACAATTAAAATACAAAAATAAAGATAAATTTTTAAAAAACTAAGGTTATATGAGGCACAAAAACAAGTGGTAGGGGTAAACTTGATAGCCACTTATGCGTGTGAAATTTTGCTCAATATTGTTTTTTAAAAATAAAATAAAATATTATTTAGATATTATTAATTAAATATATAGAAGAGTATTGTATATTTGTTTATCTCTATATATAAATATAATTATGCCAAAAAATAAGTCCAGTTGAAAACCTTTATGTCCGTGAAATAAAAAATAGCAAATCTTGATATGAAGATAAATTCTACACGTCAATTGCACTCATGTGACTAGTGTAAACGAGATCAAAACCATGAAATGGAGTGCAAATACTTGATACTCTTTACACTAAAAGAATATGATATTTTAAATAAGTGTGAGGCTTGCAAGTATACACTCTCCATCATTTAACTTCCAACATTCCATTCATATATTTGCCTTAACTACAAATTAAACATCGTTCAATTGATGACCTTTAAGCTGTAAAAAAACTTAGTGGCAAACAATTTCTCTCATACGACCATCTATTGGGCAAGCTCACTTATCGATGATCATTCATTTATCTCATCCTTCCTTGAAATTACTCAAGCTTAAAACTAAAAAGGGGGCCTTCAAAGTTCTACACGAGGCAAGAGGTGTGGTTAGGCCTCGTACCTTTGTTCTTTCGAATTTTCCTCTTTTTTTGGTCCTTTAAAGCACTAATCACACTCATGTGAATGATGCTAGCAAGATTGAGATGAAGAAAGAGAAGAAACGATCTCTGTCATGCGAATCCGTGTCTTAAATCTAATTGACAGACTCGGCAGGCTCTAAAATAAAAAAGGAAAAAGTCAAAGTTTGAATATGAGTCAAAGCCAAAGCGGGGAATCGGAGGAAAGGGGAAAAGATAAAATGTGGACCCGCGAGTCCTCATTTTTATTCTAAAAGGGGTGCCACGTGTCCCATATCAAAAGGGGACCCATTTTTCAAGTATTTTTCCCGCCCTCTTATATGGACCCGATACAAACTTTAAAGGGGCATATCTTTCAACTCAAGGCTCAAAATATTGAAAATCCGATGCCGTTGGAAAGATCTCGGCCTCACCCATGCCACCAAGGTCTGAAAATTTAATTTTAAGGAGGTCAGGTTAAGGAAAATGGAGGAAACGTTTTTGGGCCTTCAATGTAGGATCCATTTGTCTCAACAACCAGATGGGATTTGATCTGTTTCACCGTTTCCTCTTCCTTCAAGGCGCCGAACCAAGGATTCATGCAGTAAAGATGGATTTGGGGCAGATTTTATCAGAAGCATTAACAACAGTGGTTGAGCTTCAACCTGCTTTTCCCTCTTCTCTCTCTCTTTCTTCTCTCTGATAAAATCTATAAATACGGGGAAGGATTCATTGTAAAGGTTGTTGTTCATTCTTCTTCCCTGCCTCCCCTCTTCTTTTCTTCCCCAGGGTCAAAAATGGAGTCTAAACCTCCTTTCATGGCTTTGTAATGGCATTTTCTTACCTCTTTCCCACTAATGATGTACTGTGTGAACTTTTGGAGCAATAAATTCTGTTTTGTGATGCATTTATCCATCCTTTGCTTATTTTATTGTCTCTCCTCGCCTCTCATCGTTGCAGGGTATATTGTGCATATTATGATGTTTGTTAGGTCCTGGGAGCTGTGTTTAATGGGTTTTGAAGTGGTGTTCTGTGTGAAATCTATCTCTGGTCTGTGGTGCATCTTGTCCACCCTCTCCTCTGCTCACCTCTCTCCACTTCAGGTAGCTGAGATTGTGACCAACACTTCCCTTTTCTTGGTGCTATCACCTCGTTAGTGTAGGATTTCCCTCTTTATGCTCTCTCTCTCTCTCCCTGGTCTGTTGGAATTGTTAGATTAGGAGTAGATAGTTGCATTTCCTTCCTTAGGAGTAGTTTAGCATTAGGATCAGGAAGAAGAAGTCTGACTTTCTCCGGAGGGCCATCTCAAGTCCGCAAGTCCCACAGCTTGAGAGATGGTCCCATGTTATGCAAATCACACCAAATGAGTCTACCTTAGAAAAGTAGATCCATAACTCATTTGGGGGTGCTGTGATTTCACGTTAACAGTTTTGGCACGCCCGGTGGGACAGGTCTGAAGCACCTTACCACTTCACTTCATCAGGTTTGATGTGCTCTTGGTGAATATTTCAGCCTTTGGAGGCACTTTCAAGCACATCTGGCGACTCCATCTGGTCAAAAACCCATTCTCTGAGTTGCAGACCTTTTCCATCCATTTCCACTCATTTTCATCCATTTTCTTCTTCCATCTCTTTCATTTTCTCCCATTCCATGAGGTTGTGCAATCATGACTTCATTCCCTTCATGGAACTCACACTTACAACAATACAGTCCACCTCCAATGTATTTCCCAACTCCTCCAGATCAACATTATGATCAGATCCAGAACCATTATGCTTACCCATATGAGCAGTGTCAAAACCAGTTTGACTATGAAGCTTATCAAGGACAAGGGGATGCATATGATGGCGATAGTTATGTAGAGGATGTTGGTCTACTGGAGAAGATTCAAAAAATGGAGGCTGACATGGTTCAATTAAGGGCAACAACTCAAATGAGGGCTTTCAGAATTGGTTGCAGGGCACCTTGTCCATGGGAAGGCCCTTTTCCAAGACACTACAACCCTCAGGAGAAGCTGGACTTCATGATTGAAATGCTGCCCCAACTTACACAATGGATGAGGAGATCGGGGCTTATGAGCAAAGTGCAAGACAACCTTGTCAATGGGTAAGTCAATCACCAGCTCCCTGTCTTTCATTTTCTCTCCCTCAATCTTTATCATTTCAGCAGAGGCAAGAGTCAAGCTTCCCACTTGCTGCCCCAAGTGTTGATTCCATTTCTCCATTCCCTAGTCTTCCATCCCACCTCAGTTTCTCTACCCTTTTTCCTTCCAAATCCAATCCCCTCTACAAGAGCCAAAAGAATGCCTTCCCCTCCCACCACAAACAATTAAAAGATAGTTTAGACCCCAACCACCACTCCTCTTGCTTTCCCAAACCCATGTTGGGAAAATACTCAAAAATCTAGCCAAGGAGAACATCAAACAGAGGAACCCAACAGAGAAGAAATGATAGAAAATATGAAGAGTTGGGCTGCTAAATTTGAGTTTTCAAAGGTTCCCTTGTTGGTTAAGCCTATGGAGGAGGCTGAGGTCAAGCCGCAAGTGGTGGAAGCTCCAGCTACAACACAAGTAGGGGAAGAAGGAGCTACTCCTAATCCAAAAGAAGAGGAGTACATTCCGGCTGTGGAGGAGGACCATACAGTTTCAGAGGCTCCAAGTGCGGAGCAGGCCACAGAAGAACCTTTAGTTCTTCCTCCCACTTCATCCCCTTCAAGCTCTGATGTTGAAGAAGAGTTTGAGCTTTCAAACTTCATGTTTGAGGATGAAGGGAACCATGGTGAGTCAATTGTAGATCAGAAGGACACCATGAAGGAGGTTGAGCACGTGCAGCAGGACAACAATGAGGCAGATTATCTGTCTGACTTGGAGGATTGTCTTGATGGAGAGGAGCTCGAGGATATCACATCATTTTTTCCTCCATCTCTCACATCCCAAGCACATGAGCCTACTACCATGGAGGAGAACATTCAGGAACAACAGCCTACACTTCATAACAACCCTCTGGAACCAAGGTTGGAAGATCTTGATCTTCCATGTTCTTTAAAGGAGGAGGAAGAGAAAAGGCAGGAGGATGTCATCATCTCTCTCACACCATCCACCAAGAAGGTCCACAGAGAAGACTCCATTCTTGGAGTTAAAATTCAAAGAAATGGGCTCATCCAAAGGATCAGACCATGCCCAATCAGGTACTTGGCTTCATTGGAGCCAAAGGAGAAGCCAAAACCAGTCATGCCTACTTCAGGGCATGAGGATGAGCATCAAAGTACCAAGGGTCACCATCAATACCTCCAGGAGTCCAATGCAGGTCAGCTTGAGGAGGTATTTTCCATTAATGTTGATACCTTGATGATTTGGGTGGAGGACCGGCTTATTGTCAGTTTTTCACTCATCCAACCAGCCATGTTCAGTGCCAAATCAGTTGCATGGCTGCCATTTTTGAGGAAGGGAAGCTATTTCTCCCTGCCAGTTGCAGGCTTTGTTTGAGCTCCCTTTGCTCTTGGTTAGAGTAGTGTAGGTAGGTTTGTTTTCAGCAGAAGAAGTGCTTTTGCACACTCTGCATATCCCACTTGGGGTATGTATGATTTTCAGTTTGTACATAGTTTTTGGTGTTGTTGTTTTGCTCTTGCACAGTGCATTGTAATGCTTTTTTGGTGAAGTTCAACTTCAAGTTTCAATGGGTTTCCAAGAGGGTCAGAGGTCAGAATTTCAGAGTTCAGATCAGTTTCATGTTTATCAGGCAGACTCCATGCCCAATGGATGCTTCAAGGCCACTGGTCTCTTCATCTAGCAGGCAGATGTCCCCGTGAGTCACCAAATTGTTATCCATATTTCACCCCGGGAAAAATATTGGATCAAGCCACGACCTATGCGAGAAGAAAGAGAAGAAACGACTTTATACGCGTGAATCTGTGTCTTAAATCTATTTGACAGGCTCGAGTGGGCTCTAAAATGAAAAAAAAAGGAAAAAGTCAAAGTTTGAACCCGAGTCAAACCAAAGCCGGGGAATCGGAGGAAAGGGGAAAAGATAAATTGTGGACCAACGAGTTTGATTTTTTTCTAATTTGGTTGCCACGTGTCCCATATCAAAAGGGGACCCATTTTTCAAGTTGTTTTCCCGCCCTCCTGTACGGACCCGATACAAACTTTGAAGGGGCATATATTTCGACTCAGGGCTTGAAATATTGCAAATCTAATGCCATTGGAAAGATCTCGACCTCACCCATGCCATGGAGGTCTGAAACTTTAATTTTGAGGAGGTTAGGTAAAGGAAAATGGAGGAAACATCTTCGGGCCTTCAATGCAGGATCCATCTGTCTCAACAACCAGATCAGATTTGATCTGTTTCACCATTTCCTCTTCCTTCAAGGCCCCAAACCAAGGATTGATGCAGTAAAGATGGATTTGGGGTAGATTTTATCAGAAGCATTAACAGAAGTGGTTGAGCTTCAACCTGCTTTTCCTGCTTCTCTCTCTTTCTTCTCTCTGATTAAATCTATAAATATAGGGGCAGGATTCATTGTAAAAGGTTGTTGTTCATTCTTCTTCCCTGCCTCCCCTCTTCTTTTCTTCCCCAGGGTTGAAAATGGAGTTGAACCTCCTATCATGACTTTGTAATGGCATTTTCTTACCTCTTTCCCACTAATGATGTACTGTGTGAACTTTTGGAGCAATAAATTCTATTTTGTGATGCATCTGTCCATCCTTTGCTTATTTTATTGTCTCTCCTCGCCTCTTGTCATTGCAGGGTATACTGTGCATATTCTGATGTTTTTTGCAGGTCCTGGGAGCTGTGTTTAATGGGTTTTGAAGTGGTGTTTTGTGTGAAATCTATCTCTGGTCTGTGGTGCATCTTGTCCACCCTCTCCTTTGCTCACCTCTCTCCACTTTAGGCAGCTGGATTGTGACCAACACTTCCCTTTTCTTGGTGCTATCACCTCGTTAGTGTAGGATTTCCCTCTTTATGCACTTTCTCTCTCCTTGGTCCCTTGGAATTGTTAGATTAGGAGTAGATAGTCACATTTCCTTCCTTAGGAGTAGTTTAGCATTAGGATCAGGAAGAAGAAGATGAATTTCTCTGGAGGGCCATCTCAAGTCCGCAAGTCCCACAACTTGAGAGATGGTCCCATGTTATGCAAATCACACCAAATGACCCTGCCTTAGAAAAGTAGATCCATAACTCATTTGGGGGTGCTGTGATTCAACCCATCCGACCCACTTTAAAAGGGAAACACTAAAGAAAATGTAAATAAAGACTTAAAAAACAATAAAAGACTTCCCTTATTCACCTACTTCTTGCTCACGGGAAGTGGAATGGGAAATAAGTCTTTGAATGAATTAATTTGAAAAAGGGGACATTACAAGAACATTGTTAGTGTTATCCTGTTGGAATCCAATTTTAATGTTATGAATAAGATTTCCCAGCACGTCCCCATGTGGGTTGAGATTCCAAGTTTTTCACTTCACCTTTGGTCATTCATCCTTGATATTATTCGGCCTATAGGGTGTGTTGTTGGTGAAGAAAAAACTAATCTCTTCTCTACACACCCTAACAAAAGGATTTACATTGTGGTTGGCCTAAATAAGGATTTGGTTGAGCATAATGACATCCAACTTAGGCCACACCCCTTTTTGTAGAAGGTCACTTATTTCAACCTTCGGAATATATGTTTTCATTTTCACATCCTAGACCATCGCATTCCCGACTGTCTCCTTTTATTCTATGTTAAGCCTGTAGAGGGACCGCCTATGGGGGAAAATCCTCAAACTACCACCTCTGATGATGGATGGACTACGATGGGCCCTAAAAATCCCCTAGGGTGCCTAAATCTTCTTAGTCTAGTGGTAAAAAGCCTTTCACTTTTTATCTAACCCCTTCATCTAACATAGAGGCATCTAAGAATGAATTGACCCTTTTATAGAAATCCTCTAAGCATAGCCAACCAAACATTATTCATACTCTGGCCGGCGAGGTTGGGAATTCATTGTTTAGCTCTAAAACCTTATGATGCTCTCACATTCCTCCTAGGGAGAGGGAGGGCTCTGATGCGTCACAAGGAGGTAATGGGTCTAAACACCACTCTATTTTCACTAACAACTTTGAATCAAACCAACACCCACATCTATATAATTAGTTTGCCATATTGGGTTCAAAATTTAATGATGGGAAGGGGGAACAATCCATGTCTGACTTCCATGTATGAACTTTATTCCTTGGAATGTTAGAGGGTTTACATAGATCTCCAAAAATTCTTTGTTTGTTCATCTTGTCAGATTATTGGTAAACTTGACGTCATATGTTTACAAGAGATTAAAATTGCAGGTTATTTGCTTAAAGTTGCATTTAAGGACTATTGCTTCTAATTTTACGCACTTTTACACTTCTCATTAAGAAGGCAAGGGTGGCGCCAATATTTTTGTATCTCCAATATTTGCTTCCTTAATTAAAACCTTGGGGGAAGATCCCACTCATCGAGCTCTGTGGGTTTTAATGGACATTAATGGTTTTGTAGGTGGCTTACTTAATATTTACGCCTCTAATGACGGCCCTGCCCATATGGAGTTATGGCATTGGCTAGCGGATAATTTGTCGTGTGCTTTTTGACTCATTTGTGGCGACTTTAATATGGTGGAACATCCCAAGGATAAAATTGGTGCATTGCCAATGCATTGGTTTTATTTCGTGTTGACGAGTGCAAAGCGTGGTTTTATTTCAAAAGTCATTGGGGCTGTTAGACCCACTCTTTCGGCGACGGACCTCTCTCTCTAACATGCCTTGCTTAATGTGGACAAATTAGCGCAGGGGATCTGACCGTGTTCTCAAAAGGCTAGATAAAGTAATGCTCTCTGACCAACATGTGTTTTCCTTTTACAGTTCCAACCAAAGTCCATGTCATGATTTGGCCAGAATTTGTTCTCTCTAATCATAGTCTGATATCATTTCGAATGACGTGGTGTCAAAGTGGATTTAAGGATCCCCTCCAATCAATTTTTCCTTAACATACGTCCTTGTTGTCTCATGGAAGGAGCTATCCAACTCATTTCCAAAGTGTGGAATCTGGTGCCACGTCTGCCTATTACTGCCAACTAGTATCGGGTGGTGGAAGGATGCAATTCACCAAACCATTGCCTTTCGCTACCACTTCGGGAAACAAGTAGCACGCATTCGTAGACGGGAAAATTTGTCTCTAAAAGCTGAGTTTGAACGTGTGTCTGTTTTATTGGAAGCCAATGCTTTTGATCTCCATCTTCAAGCTCAGGTTGGCCGGCTCAAACACCAACTTCGTCTTACTGAGGTTCATACTATGAAAGGTGCCCATATTCGTGCTCAACTCTATTAGCTCAAAATTGGTGATAAAAGTGTCCAAGGAACTTTTTCAATCCCTGCGGACCAAGCAAGCACGGGGGCAAATCAAAGCAATTCAAGTGGTCAACTCTAGGCTCACCGAGCCCACTGATATTAGCTCGGCCTTTGTTGAGCACTACAAGTTGGTTTTTCAATCTCAGCAAGACACGGTGGAGTGGCAACATGCCCTCCAACAATGCCTAGATGTGGTTCCTTCCTGAATTTCACATACTACCTGTGCCCAGTGCGATGCTCCTCTCTCCCTCAAGGAGTTCCATTAAAACCTGGTTTGCATGGCTAATGATAAATCTCTAGGGCTGGATGGCTTTCCTTGTGAATTTTATAAAGCCACTTGGCAGTTTGTTGGACCAGACCTATTGGTTGTCTACAATGAAGCCCTTTCTAACAACTCACTTGGCTCTATCATTAATAAAGGAAAAATTAAACTCATACTTAAGGTTGGTGAGCCTGAGCTCATCTCCAGTTGGCAGCCCATTGCTCTCTTGAATGTGTCTTGCAAAATTATGGCCAAAGCTTTGGCTCCACACATTCGTAATATCCTCCTGTTGATCATTCAACCTGAGCAAACTGAGGTTCATCAGAGTGAAGATACATTTAGACAATCTGCTCGCCATTAGGGAAGGTATGGAATGGGTCCATGCATCACTCATCATGCACTCTTTTACTCAAGTTGGATTTTGAAAAAGCCTACAATTGGATCGAGTGGCCTTTCATCTTGGCCATGT
This sequence comes from Taxus chinensis, assembly GCA_019776745.2. Taxonomy (NCBI): domain Eukaryota; kingdom Viridiplantae; phylum Streptophyta; class Pinopsida; order Cupressales; family Taxaceae; genus Taxus; species Taxus chinensis. Next base: position 17,349,431 of record CM034157.1, read on the forward strand.
TCAAAGCCTTGGGTTTTGGTTCATTTTTCTTGCGAGTTATCTATACCTTGTTCTTCGACACCTCTTCTTATTTGTCCATTAACGGGTGCCACTCTGACTCTTTTGGTATTTCATAGATCTATTCGGCAAGGCTTCCCCTTGGCACCTACTCTTTTTGTGCTTGCTGTTGACAGGCTGGGTTACCTCCTTGCCCATCAACTTCTCAAGGGCGGATAAGAGGGATTTCTCTCCCTAATCACTCTTCCCATGCTCATCAATGGTCATTTCGTGGATGATTCCTTTCTTATTGTTGCTGAGAATGAGCAATTTTCTTTGCATGCCATGGATTGTATTCATATTTTTTGTAAAGCTTTGGACAACAATCTCCAATGGTCCAAAACTCTTGCTTTCTGACAAAGCTCGTGGCCTATACCAGATTGGTTGAAGTCTTTCTCTTGGAGATGGATCTCCAATGGGGAGAAATTCAAATTCCTAGGCATTCTCTTCGCCTTCAATAGCACTTCTAGTGAATACTGAAAGTATGTTCTCAACACGACCAAAAGAAAGCTTTCTTTCTGGCTTTCCAAACCCCTATCCTTGGTAGGAAAGTTTTAGGTTTGCACTAAAGTTCTCGCTACCACCCATGTGTATTAATCTTCTTGTTGGTGCCCTTCTAAAGCATCCTATGAAAAATTGGCCAAACTGCTTCTGGATTTTTTGTGGGCTAATGCCAACTAGACTCGAGGTTTCCACTGTGTCGCTTGGGAAGTCTGTTGTCTTCCACATGAAAAGGGTGACATGGGAAGCATTGACGTGTACATAAAAAGTATTACCCTTTGTGCCAAGTGGGTGGTTAAGTATGTAGAAGGGAAATAATCCTGGAAGAGTTTTCTTTGTCACTCCATTTCAATTGGTGCCTCTTATGGGAAAAAATGCTAGAATAACATAGGTTTTTAAACCCTTCTAGTCACCACAGTTCTAGTCTAAAGTATTGGTTTATTCATTTCCAAAAGCATTTGAGGTTGTTAAGCCTTTCCTTAAATGGATTAGAGATAAATTTCACACTGACCTTTCTTTCAACAACCACAACCTTTGGTGGTCTATAGTGGTTACTCAGGATTTCATCCATGTGGTTGAGGCCCCCGACATCAAATCTCTTCAACTTTTTTGCAAAGTCATCTCCACTATCTAGGATTTAGTTACTTTTAGATATTGAACTCCTTGGCCTAACTTAAAGTGAAAGTTTCAACTGTTCAATTCATTTTTTCCTTAATTTTCAAAATTCAGGAGCTCATGTTTGATGTTATACTACAAAATTTGTATTGAAGCCCTCTCTAGCTTGGTAGAGAGATTGGATATGAAATTATGATACTACCTTCAAAAATCTCAGCCTTGGGCTGCTTAATTTCATACTTAGTCTCATCTCCCTAGCTCTGGATAAATTGAATTTGTGCTATAATTTACACTTTCCCACCACCATGGCTTGCTATACTCAATTGAGTCTGAAATTGCCACACAGAACACAAGATTTGTCATTTTTTGTGGTGCTTTGTTTATCAAGGGATTCCTTTGGGAGAACAACTTACTCATATTGGTATTCCTAACACCAAATTTCATGTATGTTATCAACCAGAGTCTTTCAAGTACACCTTCTAGTTTTGTTTGTGTGCCCAATCCACTTGGCAATGGATCCATAACCTCTTTCATCCTTTCCACACGGAACCCTTTACTTGGTGAATGGCTTTCTTTGGTGACCACTCCAATTGGCCTATGCATAGCTAATTTTTTAGAGCTATCATTTTATTTCAATTATGGAAAACTAGAAATGGAGCTATTTTTTAGAAATATAGAAATAACATAACATTTTAATCCTAATGAAAAAGTTGATGTGGTATATGTTTTTTACTTTCAGATTTAGGCATAGCTCAGGAGGTGGCCCTAGAGTTGTAGTGTCTATAGGAGCTTTAAGATCATCGGTGAGCGTGCAATGTTCTATGAGCAGAATTCCAAAGATCTTGCGGCTAGATTCTCCTCGCTCGATGGCCTGGCGGTTTAGGATCCATTCTCATAACCAATTTCTATCCCGACATCGCGGTCACTCCTTTACTCCGCAACCTTGGTGGGATTAATGGAGTCTTCTACCTCGATGGGATGGCTAGAATCTTCCTCCTTACGATGATAAAACTATTGGCACTTCTGGTTGTCCATCTTTGACATTTTATTTAGGTCCCTCAACTTTAGTGGCTTGTGCTCCCCCTAGCTAGAGACTTATGGTTTTGTTGAATCTGGCTAACACGACCTAACCTTCCTAGAATGAAGATGGGTGGGAGTTTCCAGAGGTGCTGACAGATGATCCTGTTGGTATCGGCTCTCTGTCACCACTCTGCAATTTACCTCTACCCCTAAGTGTTGTGGCGGATTGTGCCTAGGTGTTCCTTTGTATTTATTTGGTGTTGTTTATGGCATGTGTTCTCTAAATGTTTTGGAACTTTAGTTACCTACGTGTTGTTTCATGGGCCATGCCGTATCCGAATACTTTTTTATTATATCCATCTTATCTTTTGTTATTAATATAGATGTATTCCAATAAAAAATATTTCAAAGAATAAATGTGGTGTAGAATTAGTTGGACTAATACAAGTGCTCAAAATTGTAAGGAAATGGTAAAAAATGTGTAACAATGTACAAATGTAGATGGATCTCCCTCACTATAGAAATGCCTAATGACATTGTAAAAAGAATTTATGGTATTTATTAGGCATTAGATTGCATGATTTTAATATATGTCTAGTTGTTAATAATTTGTTTAAATTGATGTTTTCATCATGTCCCCCTTTTTTGTAGTTCCCTTTCTATGTATTCTTTATTTTTTTTGAGTTTCTGGGCACACTGTCCTAAACATCAATAACACTTTTGGGACCACATTTTCGGGCTTTCAAAAATACAGTCCATCCATCCCCTTTGTCAAGTCTTTTTCACTTTTCAACTATTGTATGTTAGATTCATGCTAATATGGTCCTAAGAATTCAATATTTCTATAAATACATAAGCATTATAATTAATTTGCCTCCAAAGATATCAAGAGATCATAATCAATATTATTAGTATTCACATGCGTTTTAAAGATACAAATAAATCATTTGAGCACTCATCATTTCATTGCAACACATAAAGACATGCTAAAATAGTCATTAGAAGGAGGAAGCTCACACCTTGCACACCTCCAGAGTTTGGTATATCCTTGGATTATTTTCAATTATGAACCAATATTGTTTATTTATAAGTTTAATAATTAAAATAGTGCTTTAAAAAACAACTAACCCTTAACATAGGCCTCAAAACATTGCTTTTTTTTTTTTAGTTTTAGATGTTGTTTCCAATCTAGGACAAGAGGAAAAAATGCTATTTGGTAGGTTATAGGTATTGCTTCATGAAGATCAGAGTAGGGGAATTGAGGATCCATATCGTGTGAACACATTCATCAAATCAATTTTAGGTTTCCTCTTGGCTGTTTAGAGCATCCTGATACTTTTTACTTGTTTGGAGCACCCATGTTGCTTCAAAAATTTGTTCCTGATTATTGCCAATTTTTTAGATGAGGTATTTATCACTTCTAGACACATTTCCACAATCAGATTTTGATAATTATCACTAAATCCCATTATATTCAAGACACATTTAAACCTTGTGTGAATGTCCTGCATTTATATTTCAAATAATTAAATTATCATTATTATTATTCTACACATGCTTATTATGTTTAGTTGGAAGTGATTAGGTTAATTGTGTTGCATGTCTGTGTAGTCCATTTATTTGTAACACAACTTGGTGAAGGATGCAAGGAAATTTTACATGTGTTTATTACATTTAGTTAAAAGTGATTAGATTAATTGTGTTGCATTTATGTGTATTCCATTTTTCCATTACATAATTTGGTGAACTCATATTGTCTTACATCCTCCTTGTACCCCCTACGATTAGATATTGCACATATTATGCTTTATCTCAAATTTTAAATTTATCTAGAGTTATTATGCTTTCAAAAATCCCTAGCTTTCATTTTTCTTGATTTACTAGTCTTAAGTTTTTGACCTCAAGAAAAGGAATTAAATCCTTTCTCATGCATAGGTCCAAGTAATACATGCCACATAAGTAAGACATGCATGAACTATAAACCTAGTAATTTGTACCAAAGGACACAAGTAGAGGACATGCATGGGCTATTTGCATACCCAAGTCAATGGATTATGTGTTTGTTGGTGGAGATGAATTCCCAAGGACAAGGGAATGTATGATACAAAAAAGTATGCAAGGGTTCCCATAGGGAGCCACCACCCCCACGTTTGCTTACAAAATGATGCAATGAAATGAGACTGACAACAAATCAAAACCATGTTCAATAACAAATAATTTATTAAATGGATTTCAGAACAGAGACTGATCACAAACAATGCAACCTGACAACTTAGACCAAGCCCGTAGGTTTACACCATAATTTCCCCTACAATAATATAGGCCTTTTCACAAATATTTGCATGGAAAAATACTACGAACCCTGAGATACTTTTCTTCAAGCCTTAAGCTCGCATCCACACTCTACTCTATGAGCTACTCCATAGTTAAGCAATGAGAATTTTCTTCCCAAGGCAATTAGGATTTGTTTAAATACACATTAAATGTTACAACTTGATAAATAATATTGAATTATGGCCCAAAAGACCCAATACATGACTTAGTTGGCCTTTCTTAACTTTGTCATTCACCGAGAATTGGCTTCCCAAGGAAATTAGGATTTGTTTAAATAGTCATTCAATGTCACAACTTGATAACTAATATTAAATTATGGTCCAAAAGACCAAATACATGACTCAGTTGGTATTTCTTAACTTTGTCATTCTAATTTATAATCTTTTAATGCTTCATGAGTCACCTTCATAGTATTTCATGACTTCAATGTAGAATTCTAATATATCACAACTTCCGTAGCATTCCACAACCTTCGTAAACACTCAAGGGAACTCTAATAGACTGTGTGGATTTTACAAGGAATCCACTAAATTGTGTGGAATGCACAACAAACTTGACATTACATAGTAGAACTATGTATTATGATAACATTGCACAATAATCTTGGACACTCCACATAAAGCAACACAATACTATGTGGTTTGCTCATAACATATTTCATCACTACACATCTCGCCAACAATGCAAAATACACACAAAATGAAAATAATGACTGAATTTAGTTTTGGTTGATATAGGATAGCCTGTGAACTTAGATGCTCTTGCATCATATAGTCCAAATAAGAAGAAATTTGAGCATGGTGCTCACATTCATGAGCCAAGTGGTAGAACTTGTATACACCTAAAAAATCCCCTTTACAATACCTTCAACACATCCAACCTTATAACATCCCACATATCCGCATCATCATGATTAATTTCCCTAATCATACATCTAATTACATCCTATCATATTTTAGGAATTTAATATTCCTAACTACGATGTACTTACAGTTACTAACCTAGGTCTCCTTAAATCACCCAACTTCTGTATTAATCATGTTGCTAACCTAATATAATCCTAGAACTCTAATAAAAACCTTGCATATAATAAATCAATAAATTGCAGAAGATAACACAACACAAGAGATATGGGGGGCCAAGATGCCCAAATAATCAATATATGCAGAATAATACCCTTAAGGTAGGGCAACACCATACAATGCTCCTTAAGGAAGGAGTAACTCCACAATCTCCCAAGATGGGAATCCACTTCGAGGGGGACACCTCCAATATACCTCTACCAAGTAGAAGACTCAACTCATACATACATTACCCTCATAATGATACTCACATCCTTTAAATAGGATGGGTAACACCTAATCCCAATGTAGGTTGACCCATTACCCAATATAATTAATCCCTATGTGAGCCCATATAACTAACTAAGGGGATGTGTGCCACATGTTGGCATCTCCATCAACCCATATACATTATAATATTATATCCCATGTGAACCCATACATATAACTAAGGGGATGTGTGCCACATGTCGGCATCTCCATCAACCCATATACATTATAATATTATATCCCAAGGTACATAGCATTGCCTCCCTCTTTGACATGTTTCATCCCCGAAACATAAGAAGAAGCCATATAATGAGTGTGCTTTAAATTATTGCACACTTGTCACCAAGCTCGATCATCCAACCACCCATATGAAATCCTAGTGGGTGATGCTGCTCCAAACCTGATTCCATATTCCATTGTGCTTGTCTGATTCCATCCTGGTCCATATGTGTTCCTCCTCGGCATCCATGCATATCCATAATGATTATTCCTGTGATTCCATGTCATACAATTATTGTTCCATTGATTCCATGTATAGCCAAAATTATTACTCCTCCAATTCCCTGTATATCCATATAGATTGCTGACCTCATGTGTCTGAGCATGTCTCCATGATGTTTTCCTCTCATGATGATATGGGTGTCTATATGGTGCAACCTTAGTATGTGCAACCTTATCAATCTTTTCCTCTACTTTCTTTTCCTCTTCAAACTTGTTTGTTATTTCTTTTTTCTCTTGAGTAGAGAAATTATTTTTTTCTTTTTCATCATCCTCTCCTTCTGATTCATCCTTATTCCCTTCTTCACCATCTTCAAATTCATCTTCATGATCCAATTTTACATTATTTTTTTCCTTGCTAAGTGTGATATCTTGCAATGTAATTTTCTTTCGCTTGTACCATAATTTCATGAATTTATTTTGCACATTAATATTAATTGTTCCCAATGTCTCTAACCAAGGATATCCAAGAACAATATCCATACCATCCATATCTAAAGCATAAAAATCTGAATGTAAAACATATTTATCCATAGAAAGCTTTAAATCTTCAAAAACTTGAATTTTCTTACCATCCATTTGAGATTCCTTGATATGCTTTGTTTGCACATGTAGATTGTGAGCTACATCCATATTGATGAAGTTATATTGGCTGCTAGGGTTTATGGAAACAATTACCTTTTTTCTTTGAATGCACCCTTCAAACTGAAATATTGAAGCTTCCTTCCTTGGAGATGCACTATCCTGTGTAGCAGCTTCATCATCATCTTCTTCTTCTTCTTCTTCTTCTTCTTCTTCTTCTTCTGATGTTGCTTCTGCTTCTTCTTCTTCTTCTTCTTATACTTCTTCTTCTTTTTCTTGTCTTCCTTCTTTTGTTGCCCTGTCCATGAAAACTTGTTCCAGTTCCTCCAAAGACCAATTAGACTTTTCCTTTTCTAACTCAGAAAACCAAATCTGTGCAGGGCCACTAATCCACAACTTGAATAACCAAATATCTGATGGTTTAGAGAATTTACCCTAAATTTGTTCCACCATTCTCTAGCATCAATCCTGCCATCTCCAAAAAAAGCTACCATCCCCATGATCCACAAAACTAGGGTTTTAGGAATAGACCCTTTTGATCAAAACTTGTTCTAACCCTTTCGGCTAAAATTTGGCCAAAAATCAGAAATCACAGAACACAAACCCCAATTTAATTTTTGAGAGGTTTCCGAAAATGTAAGAAATTCAGGAAAATTCCTCAAATTGCGGCCTGTGGAGCAAAATAGTGAAAAACAATAAAAATGAAATAACTCTGACAAAATAGATCCAAAAATTCTGAAATTTCAGTGGTATCACCTTTGAATATATTACCATCAACCCAAAAAAAATTATTTCCTAATTCATCATTATTCAGAAGATATAGATGAAACTGTAGAATTAGGGTTTCAACCCTAAAATGGACACAACTTTTGCAAAACAGCTCCAAAAAATCTGAAATTTGGAGGGAAGATCACTTGAACTATGTATCCACTCCCCACAAAAAATATCTAAAAAATTCCAAGTCGATATCAAGATATAGATGAATCACCAACATTAGGGTTTCATCCCACAAATTGCCTGGATCACTGCTCTGATACCACTTGATAAGAACCTTGCATATAATAAATCAATAAATTGCAGAAGATAACACAACACAAGAGATATGGGGGGCCAAGATGCCCAAATAATCAATATATGCAGAATAATACCCTTAAGGTAGGGCAACACCATACAATGCTCCTTAAGGAAGGAGTAACTCCACAATCTCCCAAGATGGGAATCCACTTCGAGGGGGACACCTCCAATATACCTCTACCAAGTAGAAGACTCAACTCATACATACATTACCCTCATAATGATACTCACATCCTTTAAATAGGATGGGTAACACCTAATCCCAATGTAGGCTGACCCATTACCCAATATAATTAATCCCTATGTGAGCCCATATAACTAACTAAGGGGATGTGTGCCACATGTCGGCATCTCCATCAACCCATATACATTATAATATTATATCCCATGTGAACCCATACATATAACTAAGGGGATGTGTGCCACATGTCGGCATCTCCATCAACCCATATACATTATAATATTATATCCCAAGGTACATACCACCAAGTATGTTGTTTTATATATGGATCTTGAGTAAGAAAAGTATTCACTAATGGCACACTTCCTAGTCCATCCACTTGTGTTGTTTGTTTCTATTACTTTTATCTTTCACACTTGTCACTCATACACCCAGTTCTGGTCAGGTCACATGGATCCATGTCTCTCAGTCTTCACACATTTGTCATCAGTTGTCTCTAGACACTAGCGCCCAGGACTGGACACTAGCACCCAGGCGCTCCTGTCCATCCTGGGCACCCATGTCCTCTTTATTTTTGATCTTATTTTTGACATTTGAGGTCGGTATTTTCAGTTTTCCCACTCATATCTTGAGGTACTAGTTGGCATGTCAGGTCATTAGTGTCGAAATTCAAGCAAGAGATCCCTATATAAACACAACATACATACCATTATAATGGCAAGAAATTTCTATCAAGGGCTATCTATCTACATATCAAAGGGACTGCATCTTGGGCTTATTACTCTGCATACACATTGCATAGGAAGGGGAAGTTCATTTTTCCATCCACACATTTGCATTCTATCTAGCTACCACCCGCTATCTTGGCATCATCGGTGTGAGGGAAACCTAGGAGCACTATTGCACACACAATCACATAGAACTACATTGGGTCTGAGATGTAGTGCAATGCTCAGTCGTAAGTTCACTAGTTGACAACTGAGGACAGTCTGACCCCTCATTTTGCATCTTTCTTTTTTAGGATTTGATGTCTTTTTGAGGGTTTTGTAGGAGGTTTTTGTATTACAGATTTATAGGTACTCCGATAGTCAAAATGTGACACACAGGTGATCAAAGGTGAAACAAGTGTGAAACCCTAGCGACAATAGTATCAAAACTAGGTTTGACCTTTTTGGCAGACTCCAGTGCCCCCAGAGGTCTAGGGCACCCACAGGTGCCCCCTGCCCTTACCCAGACACCCGTGTCCAGACATTTCCAACACCTCTATATTTTTCTGAGCAGGATTGTGACAGTCTGAGTTTCTGTTCCATCAGTTCGTCCATTCCAGACACACTTTGGGATAAGCAAAATCAAGGTAAGTTCCCTATCTCTCTCATTTTCTTTCATAATTAGATCAAATAAATTTCCTAGCATTTGTATTTCATTGTATATCATTGTAGCAATCATTGCTTTCAAATTTTAATAAAATATATTCATATTTTATTGAATCATTTTGGTGAACCCATAGCTTAGAACTCCTTTCCCTAGGATCCACTAAAACCCTAATGGCTAAGAATATATTTCTCCTCCTAGGAAAGGTATGCCTCATGTGAGTGTTAACCCTATTTATGATGAAGCAACTATAGCTGAACTTCACACTCTCTATCACAATACTACTCTTTTAGATGATACTCAAAGACAATTTTTGGCCAATGAATGCAATGTTCCTACTAGCTTTGATCATTCTACCATTAGCATTGTTTCTGATCCAACAAGTTTTTCTGGTTGTACTCCTTGCTATTTGTAAGCAATAGGCCTCCTCCACCTTCTTCTATTTCTGCTGAAACTCTAGATGAGGTTATTATTGATTATTTGCTTGGTCTTGATTGTGATAGTACAGATAAAAAACATGATGAAAATGTACATGTGCATGATGTTGTTTCTAATACTAGTCAGGATGATTGTATAGTTGCATCTCATACTCCTTGCATTTCTGAAAATGTTTCTAGTGATTCTAAAGATACATCTCATACTAGTGTTTCTCCTACTTCATTGTATATTGATGATATGCTTGATGAAATCCTTGCATCTGAGTCTTTATCTGATATTGATGATACACATACTAGTAATGACTCTACTTCTCTACATGGTTGTTGAATGTGAATTCTCTACTCCACTTTCATCTTCTTCTGAGATTGTGTCTAGTAACATGCATGTTGATTCATCTCCATCTATTGCTTCATCTCCTAACAACTCTTCTGATGCTATTCCTATGCTTCTATTGATATTCCATGTTCTTCACCACATAGTTACTTCTTCTGCACCTACATCTAGTGTGCCTATAGCATCAACATCCTCCACTTCTTCTTCAGACATTCCTATGATCACTCATAATGGCAAGCTTCAACCACTCAATACACCATTCACATCTTCTACCATTCCTTCACATGATATCTTATCACTCATGCATGTTGTTGGTCAATTACAATCTCAGGTCCAATCTCTCACTCTTGAAAGCAAGGCCTATTATGCTTCTATTGATAACAATTCTTTACATGGAAATCCTATTCCAAAAAATATTCACAATTCAGCATTCCCTAAGGATTTCATTATGCCTACATTTTCATGCTTTGATGGTACTAGCAATCCATATTTGCATCTCAAGCATTATCGTCTAGCTATGGCTTCTTACTCCAATGATCGATTATTGCTTAAATATTTTCATCATAGTCTTACTGATGATGCTCTCCAATGGTACACACATCTACCTTTTGGATCTATTAGTACCTATTGTGAGATGGAAGAGGCCTTCCTTCACCACTTTATACTTAACAATGGCCCTAGAGTCACACATGATCACTTACCTGGCTTACATCAAGGAAAGACAAAACCTATTATTGATTACATTTTGTGTTTCAATGCTTGCATGCATCAGTTAGTCTTTCAGCCCATTGATCTAGAAAAGTAATTCATCTTTTGTCGTGGCTTGATTCCTGCTTTAAAGAAACACTTGCAATATGATACATGTGAATCATTCACACTATTATGCTATAAAGTCATTGATTTAGAACAAGATCTCATTGCTACACATGTCATAGATCCTCCTCCTATTTTTGCTACTGTTGCATCATCTAGTTCTTCTCCTCTTCCATCTATTGAGCATCCTCCAAGGTCTCCATCTCCTCCACCCTGCAAGCAAGTTCAGTCTTCTCCATCACATAAGTGTCCTTCATCTCCTCCACCATGTCAGTCTCCACCTAAGACTTCTGCATCTCCTCCATGGGAGCCATTACACTTTTCTCATGATGCTAGGCCTCATGATGTGCTGCATGCTTTGCTTGACAAGCGCTTGATTCACTTACCTTCTAATCAACATCATCCACCTCATCACTTGCAATGCCAACATGATCGACCTTATTGCAACTATCATCACGACAATGACTATTGCACCCTTCATGATAGATTACAACAATTAGAAGACAAGGGTGTCATTGCCTTTGGCTCTCACTCTCGTGAGTGGTCTATGTCTCCAATTCCATGCAAGCGTGTTGTTACTCCAGTGCACTTATCTCCTTCACCCACTTCTAAGGTCACTACTCATCCACCACTGTAGGTCATTATTCATGCACACCCTCCATCTCATTCATCCATCGTTGCACCATCTCATCTGCCACGCAGTGCTCCTACTACACATTGGTTGCCTAAGCCATCAGCATTTGTGCTTCCCACTACTGCATCTCCCATCATTGGCACCATTTCATCAGGCATTCAGTTTGGTTCATACACTCATGTTGCTTCCATTCCACATGTTTTCTCCACTCCATGCCCGCTTGGTCTTTGGTAGGTGATTTTTCTCACCTTACCCCCTGATGACGCACTCGTGTTCTCATGGTTCTTACATGACTGTTGAGGGATATGTTACAATAAGAACCTCACTCCACTTTTATGCTACACACTTCATCAATCTATCTATCTAGCGTACATTATCAAACCACTTCCCGATGACACACTCTTGCTTTATGGTTCATTCTTGACTACTGAGGGGTCTTATATAAATGAACCTCATCATTCACACACTAGGGGGCATCATTATTCTTCCCCCCCTCTCTTCATCATACTAACACACGCTTAAGATTACGATACATCTTTTATGATCACCTCATTCATTTTATACATACTTTACCATTCATCACATCTCTATTCATACATACAATACACTTTTGCATCATTTATCTATCACATGGAGCAATCACACTATATATATTTCATACACTATCTATTATCACATACACTATCTCATCACTTATCTATCTATGACCAAATTAAACATCATTATCCATTAGTCAACATTAACAACTACGCAATGCAAATCAAATCAACACATAACGAACAATGCTCAACACATCACATATCAATATAAACATCAACACAATACAATGATGACAATCATCCATTTCTATATATCATCAAAATATCATGGTTACATAGTACAATCATTGGGGGGAAAGCCCCTACATACATATACATCATATCTCATCATCACTATCACTATCTACAACTGTGGGAGCTCTAGAACTAGAAGCTTCACCACTCAATCTACGTCACTGGTCACGGCCCCTATACCTCTCTACCTACCTACGTAATAAAGTCAACTCAATCGACTTCTCCACAAAATGACCCTGTAGCTCCACAAACCTCGTAAATACATCATGTGCTAGGGGACCTCCACCCACAGCCTCTCTAGCATGTTGTGTCTCCTCTCATGCCTCATCCCTCTCACTCAATAGCATGGTACAAGTATCCACCTCTACCACCACTGGATCAAACAGATGAGCATGCTCACCCGCAATGGCATCCACCTGCTCTAGCATCCCACCTCCAATGAGCACATCGGTGGGCACATTCCATGTCAATGTGTGGATCAAAGTGTCAACAATCAATGACCAATAAGCATCCCCTACAACAATCCAAAACATCACATTAGTTCACATGCAAGATACAATCAAATAAATAAGTAACAATCCACAACTATCAATACACATATACTCATGCTCTGCTCTCACCACATCCACATCATCACCACCAGGGGTACGTGTTTGTCCCTCTGCTCCTCCTACTGGAGGTGCTCCCACCACATCAACAACAACTTGGATATAATAGCACCCATCGATGTGCTTCCCACCATGCACTATACGCCTCTGTACACCCCATGTCATCCACCTATATGGGCTCTATGGACACATTGGACTCCTCTAGACCAGGAGGTACTAATTGCACCCTTGTGGGCCCTGGTCTCACTCCAGCCCTCCTCGGTGCCTTTTTGGATCTCACCCATACATATAGATTTGGGGGCACATCCTGAGCCATGCCAAACTGTCATGATACACTCTCCCTAAAATAGCTCCACCACCCCAGGAAATATGTCCTCCAACCACATAGTATGTCGTATACATTGAAGCTCCACTACATCCTTTGGCCATCCTCCATAGTCTCGATATGGCCTCCAGATAATGGCCCCTGGCCCCATACAATCCAACATCGATCTATATGTATCAGTATCCATCCTCCTACTCCACACACCTACCCATCTTGCAGCAAATATATTTGGCCTCCCCCACTATGCGTGAGGCCCACCAAGTGGCCTCAATATCACAATATGCTCGTAAGCCCACACATGTAACAAAGTGGTGGCCCCTAGTCCACCCCCATGCTCCTCCTGTGTGAACCTGTATAGGTCCCTGTAAAAATGGGCTAATACACATCATGCCCAAGCATATCTTTTCCCATCCTCCTCTATACGATGACAAATATCATGCATCTTATACAAGATGCCTACACCACCACCCTCTACTGCAACTGAAGAAGTAATCACAACAATAATAAATTTCTGCAATCATGGAACCCTTGACCTCAGTATAACATCCATACTGATATGGGTCACCTAAGTATACACTTGGGTCCCTATAAAATACCAACTATTGGCCCTCATATGTCTCTGTGCATCATCTACATCCATCACCTGAACCCTCTCACCAACAATAGGTAATCACAATATGTGATATACATCCTCCAAAGTCACGATCATCTCTTCGGTAGGAAACCAAAATGTGCAAGTATATGCACACCATCTCTCACACAATGCGGTGATCATCAACATATTATGGGGCACATCCCCCATCCTCACTATGTGTCGCAAACCGACATGGTCTAGTACATCCCACTCATCATTTGACAAACCCAATCCTAACAATGTGCTCAAATGACGACCACCATGGAACTCTATTGAATGAATATCCCTCTGCACAACACAACACAACAAAAACACAACATCAATACTTCATATATACATGTAAAACACCTAACAAAACCATCAACAACCATCAATTTTTACATTCACAACATTCTGGGCTAAAAATAGGCCTTTTGGGTCGCTCAGCGCCCAGGAGCAGGACGCGGGTGCCAAGAGCAAGTCACTAGTGCCCATATCTAGGCACTGACACCCCGAATGTCATTAATGCCTTTGCCACTTTTGTGCTTAGGTCCAAAATGCCTAGAAACTCTATTTTTTTTTGCAAAAATTCATGAAAAACAACTAATTTCAACACAATTTTTGAAAAAATTCACACTCACCAGCTCAATTGTTGTACGTGATGCCATAACAACCGCTACCATATTGAATTGACTCAATCACGTTGCTCTCACTTGTGGCATCTTCACACACTCAGAGCTCAAAATCACACTCAACATTGATCAAATGAAGTACTTATTCACTTTTTTCCTATTTACTATTTATAGTAACTTTCAACCTACCTTGTTATAGTCACTATTTGTACCTCATTCTCCTAACTAATACACATCACACAATTTCAATTGTATCTTGAGCATCACTACTCTGATTCTTATCTTGTTTATGTCATTCTCTTCAAGAATTGCTTACTATCATATCATAAACATTCCACAAACACTATATTCCTATCTCACACAACTTCAACTCAATATACACAAAATTTTACAAATATCTACTATCTGATGCTTCAATCACAATTACATCATCACACATTTACTTTCAAATTCAATGTCCATTCTCATCATCACTCTCCCTTTCACTAAAAGGGGGGCATACAATTAGGGTCATCCTATAATTCCCCTCACACCATTATGTGATCATTCTACATTTCTAATTTGTCATTATCAAAAAAATTCTCCTACATCATGCAACATTTCACACCACTTTCTAGCAATTCCCCCTAATGACCTAATCTGGGGGAAACAAGCATAAAATATCTCCATGAGTAACCAATAAAACACATTCAAATCTCAACACAAAATACTATTCTAATCACATCAATCAATCGACAAACATAACGCATTTTCCCTCCTAGATGACCTAACTTATGAGTTATATCACCAATTTCCCATATGACCTAACATGGGAAGTTATCTATATATTTTCTATTACTTCTAGATGACCTAACATGGAATCCATCTCATACATATCGTGGCACCCTTGGATTGGGGGTAATGAGATGTCATTTCCTTTCCTCTACTGATCCTATATGGGTTATTCTCACTTGATCGAAATGAACAAAATTTTGTCTTTGTCAGTCTATTGCGGATAGACCTTTTGAGGATGTAGTTAAAGTTGAAGGGTAAAAACAGACCTCTCTCCCTACACTATTCCTTTGGCAAAAGGAAACCCAAATCCTAAGTTTTTCACACACACAAAATCAGGTTGGGAACTGTGTTGGGGTTAATCACACCAGTTGTACAAACATATATTCAGATCTAAGCATACAAGTAATAAAAGCAGAAATAAACAAGAAGAAATAATACATAAGAAATAATGTACAATACTTATTTCCTCTCAAGTTTATCTTTCTCTCTCTCTAAGAACTCCTTACAATTCTCCCAATATAACTTCTAACCCTATTTTTCTAGCTTATATATGCATATACAAACTTAGGGCACTTTAGCCATGCAATTACAATCATTAGATCAACTTTATATTAAAGGTTAGATCTAATTTTTATGAGTTAAATGAAAAATAATGCATAGGAATCGATGCTTGTTACCCTAACTGATACTGGTTCCTACCTGCTTGACTGATGCCGGTCCTCAGGTGACCAAAGATGATTACCTAACCGATGTTGGTTATTGTGTCTTCTAGCAAGTTAATAAAGCATGTTATTTGTGAAGAAATTGAGCTCCACAACTCAACAATCTCCCAATTGGAGATAAATTGTTGCACTATACCGTACAACTCCATCCTTGGATCCTTTCCTTGGCCTGTTTCTCCCTCTTCAAGTCTCAAACTTGAAGACCAACAAAAGTGGAGTGTAGCTCCAACTTCTCCTTTGCCAATAACTTCATTAGCATATCCACAGGGTTCTTATTTGTATGAATTTTCTCTAGTTTCAGCTGCCCATCCTCCAACACCTGTCGTATGAAGTGATATCTCAACTGAATGTGTTTCGTTCTTGAATGAAATGCTGAGTTCTTTCCAGATGAATCACACTTTGACTATCACTATACAATATGTAATCCTCTTGCTCCTTTCCCAACTCTTCCATGAACCTTCTCATCCATATCATCTCTTTTCTAGCCTCTGTAGCTGCAACATACTCAGCCTCTGTAGTAGACAAGGCCATAACCTTTTGCAATCTCAAAATCCAGCTAACTGCCATCCCACCTACTATGAATACATATCCAGTGGTGATTCTCCTACCATCCAAATCTCCAGCCATATCTGAATCAACATAGACACATAAAGAAATATCTGACCCTCCATAGCATAACTGCATGTTGGATGTCCCTCTCAAATACCTGAGAATCCATTGGACTGCTTTCCAATGCTCTTTACCTGGATTGGCCATAAATCTGCTCACAACTCCCACTACCTATGCAATGTCTGGTCTGGTACAAACCATAACATACATAAGACTTCCAACTGCTGAAGCATATGGAACTGTGCCATGTACTCGACCTCCTCATGTGATGTAGGACACTGATATTTTCTCAATTTAAAGTGTCCAGCCATAGGTGTACTTACAGGTTTTGAATTCTACATATTAAACCTTTCCAACACCTTATTGATATAATGTTCCTGAGACAAATACAATTTCCTGTTCTTCCTGTCTCTGTGAATTTACATGCCAAGGATTTTCTTTGCAGCTCCTAAATCCTTCATTGCAAATGTATGAGCTAACTTTTCTTTAAGCTCACCAATGTCCTGCATACTAGATCCTGCAATAAGCATATCATCCACATACAGTAACAAAATAATATAGCTTCCATTTTCAAGCTTCTTGAAATAAACACAATGGTCAGATTCACATCTCATATAACCATGCTCATGCATGAAACTATCAAACCTCATATACCATTTCCTTGGGGCTTGCTTGAGCCCATACAAGCTCTTTTTCAACTTGCACACAAGTTTCTCCTTACCCTTGACTTCATAACCAATTGGCTGTTGCATATAAATCTCTTCCTCCAAATCACCATGAAGGAAATTTGTCTTGACATCAAGTTTCTCTAAATGCAAATCTTCTACTGCAACTAAACTCAATACAGTACGAATGGAAGTCATTTTTACTACAGGAGAAAATATCTCACCAAAATCAATACCTAATTTCTGTGCAAATCCTTTTACCACAAGCCTTGCCTTGTATCTTTTCTGTCCACCCTCTTCTTCCTTGATCTTATAAACCCATTTGTTCTGCAATGTTCTTTTACCTGCTGGCAACTTAACCAAATCCCATGTCTGGTTTTGTTCCAAGGAGTCCATCTCCTCATCCATGCCATGCTCCCACTGCACGTGGGTCTCATCCTGCATTACTTCTTCAAAACTCTATGGTTCACCACTATCAATCAATAATAAATAAGATAAGGAAGGTGTAAATATTTCTAGAGGTCTACTTACCCTTTGTGACCTTCTCACTGAGATTTGGGGTGTTGGAGGCTCAATCTTCTCATTATACAAATTTGTATCAATCTCAGATAGTGACCAACACCAATCACCTGTAGCCAATGCCAGTTCGGCTAACTGACGTCAGTCACCTGTAGCCAACACCAGTTTGGCTAACTGACGTTTGTTTGTCTAATTGACACTGGTTTGGTTCTGTAACGATGATTCGGGTGTCAGGTCTGGTGTCAACTGACACCAGTTACTGTGTAGACCTGTAGGTGTCAATTTTAAATCTGAGAATGCATTTTCATCCACAAAATTTTCAATCGGTTCATCTTTGGGTACCAAAACTTGATCCTTGTACATTATCTTTTCATTCCATTCAATGTCACGACTCCTAACAATCTTAGAATCTTCTAAATCCCAAAAACAGAATCTGAAATCACTAGAGCCATAACCAATGAAAGTACATCTCTTGGATTTAGCATCCAACTTCTTTCTATTTTCTTTATCAACATGCACAAAAGCTTCTGAACCAAATAATCTAAGAAAAGAAAGATCTACCTCTTTTCAGTCCAAGCTTCTTCTGGTATTCCACCATCCAGTGCACTTGAAGGCCGGCAGTTGATCAAATAAATTGTTGTATCTACTGCTTCTGCCCAAAACTGAAAGGGTAATCCAACATGTATCCTCATGCTTCTTGCATGTTCCATGATTGTCCTGTTCATTCTTTCTGCAACACCATTCTCTTGTGGTGTTCTAGGAACCATTCTTTCTTTGCGTATTCCATTCACTGAACAATAATCATTGAAAACCTTGCTACAGTACTCACCACCATTGTCAGATCTAAGGCATTTTAACTTTGAATTTGATTCATTTTCCACAAGGGCTTTCCATCTTTTAAAAGTCTCAAAAACATCATATTTACGTTTAATACAATAAACCCATACCTTTCTTGTGGCATCATCAATGAAAGTCACATAATATTGGGATCCTCCATGAGAAGCTACCTGGGCTGGTCCCCACACATCTGAGTGCACAAGCTCCAATTTTTTATCCTTCTTTGTTGCCCCAACTTTGAGAAATCTCACTCTCTTTTTCTTTCCAAATATACAATGCTCACAAAAATCAAGATCTACATCTTTCAAATCTGATAACTTACCCTTAGCCTTTAAGATCTGCATTCCTTTTTGACTCATATGGCCTAACCGATTATGCCACATGCTTGCATCTGAATCTAAAGTAGATAACACAGAAAAGGAATCAGTAATACAGGTAGACAAATACAATGTTCCTACCTTCTTACCTCTTGCTACAACAAGAGATCCCTTGGTAACTTTCCAAGAGTCGGCTGTGAATGTAACCATGCAACCAGATTCACCTAGTTGTCCTGCAAGAAATTAGATTTCTCCTGAGGCTTGGCACATGCCTCACATCTTTCAATATCCATGTATTTCCATTCTGTAATTTTAGATGAACTTATCCTTTACCAATAATATTGCATGGTTCATCATCTCCTAAATAAACATGCCCAAAATTACCCTGGACATAATTTCTGAAATAACCCTTATTAGGGGTAGCATGGAAAGAAGCTCTTGAATCTAAAACCCATGATTCAATTTTATTATCCAAGGAGAGAATAAGGGCATCTTGCATTACCTCAGAAGATGCAACATTTTCCTCTTTACCTTTCTCTGGTACATTCTCTTTGTTTTCCTTGAACCAACAATCCTTCTTTGCATGTCCTTTCTTTCCACAATTCCAATAGGTTATTCCTTTACCTCTGGATTTAGATATGTCATTCTTAGAATTTGATTTCCCATTATTCTTACTCTTGGATCTCTCCTTCTGCCTTCCCCTACTTTCTACATTCAAAGCATTTCCAGATGATAATTCTCATGTACTTTTCCTGTGTATTTCTTCATTCAAGATTATACTAACCACATCATCAAACTTTAAAATATTAGTAGCAGATGTTGTATTACTAACAACCATTACCAAGTTATCCCAACTATCTGGCAAAGAGCATAAGAATAAAAGTTCTTTCACTTCATCATCAAATGAAATATTAACCAATTTTAATTGATTTACAATAGATCGGAAATCATTCAAATGACTTGATGCAGATTCACCTTCTTGCATCTTAGAATTAAATAATTTCTTCATCAAATAAACTTTATTTGAAGCACTAGGTTTTTCATATAAATTAGCTAAAGATTTCATCAAATCTACCGTGGTTGCTGCTTTGGTAATATTCAAAGCCACGGATGCTGTCAGGCTCAATCTTATAGATCCCAAAGCCTTTCTGTCAAGAATTTTCCATTCTTCATCAGTCATCTTTGTAGGTTTTCCTTCTCATCCAATGGTAAGTATAAATCTTTCTGATACAGATAATCTTCCACCTGCATCTTCCATAATTGATAATTATGGCCGTCAAATTTCTCAACTCTGTATTTGCCATCTTTTGCCATTGTTGTAGCTCCCACTCAATCAGAAATCCCTCTGTGAGTAAATTTGTCAACACACAAAACCCTCAAACAAAAAATCTCTGATACCAGTTGTTGGGGTTAATCACACCAGTTGTACAAACATATATTCAAATCTAAGCATACAAACAATAAAAGTGGAAATAACCCATAAGAAATAATACACAAGATATAATGTGGTTCACCCAGTGTGGGCTACGTCCACCAAGAAACAACCAATATATTATGCAAAGCTTTACAAAGGATATACAATGAAGATCTACAATCTTCCACACCTTCTGGATGTACATTAATTTCTTCCTCACAAGCTTATCTTTTTCTCTCTCCAAGAATTCCTTCTTATAGTTCTTCCAATCTAACTTTTAACCCTAGTTTTCTAGCTTATATATGCATATAAAAACTTAGGGCATTTTAGCTATGTAATTATAATCATTAGATCAACTTTATATCAAAGGCTTAGATCTAATTCCCGTGAGTTAAATAAAATAATCACGCATAGGAAACTGATGTCGGTTACCCTAATCGACATCGGTTCCTACTTTCTTGACCGATTTTGGTTCCTAGGTGACTGATGAGGGTTCCCTAACCGACGCCGATTACTGTGTATTCTTACAAGTTAATAAAACATGCTATTTATGAAGCAATTGAGCTCCACAACTCAAAAAATTGATCACTCCCTACCCCAACAAATATCCATCAATGACAAAATTGGAATCTCCAATCACTCAAAATCGAAATCATCAATCTTACTTTATGCTCCTCATAACAGTTCGCCATATCACTTTACGCCACATGGATTGACACATCAATCCATGGTTTTCCATGCTATATGTTCTTATTTTTACACGTACTTCTACAACAAGGCTTCTCTAAAATTCTTTCAGGTATGTTCCTTACTTCCAAATTACACTACTTGAATTTCATTCAAATAACATAAAGGGGAGGGGAAATGTAGACAAAAAATCATTCACTTACTACTATTTACTATACTAGTAATTATGTTGTTTTATATAAGGATCTTGAGTAAGAAAATATTCACTAATGGTACACTTCCAGGACACACTTCTGTTATTGGTTGTCTATTAATATGATTATCATTCACAGTTGTCACTCATATACATCAGTTTGGTTAGGTCACAGAGATCCCTATCTCTCAGTCTTCACACATTTACTATCAGTAGTCCATGGAAACTAACACCCAGGTGCTCCTGTCCATCTAGGCACTATGAAGATCCTAATTTGGAATTTATGATTAAATTTCTGACAAATTGTGAGGTTAAAGACTTTTCAGAATCCCACTTGTATCTTGATGGTACTAGTCAAGGCATTGAAAGATGAGTGTTGAAGGATTTCAAGAAAGATCCTTATTTAATTGTAAATACATACCATTAGTAGATGCATGCGGTGATTTCTTCAAGGGGGTTTTCATCTTAGATATCAAAGGGATTGCAAGGGTTTTACTTTATACAATTTCATAGTAAGTGGAACCTCATTTTTCCATCCACCCATTTGAATTCTTCTAGCTAGCATGCTAATCTTTGGCTCATGAACGTTTAGGGAAACCTAGGAGAAATATTGCAAGATAATCACATAGAACTACATTGGGTCTAAGATGTAGTGCAACAAAGTCGTAAGGCACTAGTTGACTATGAGATATAGTGTGATCCTGCATTTTGAAATGACTTTCTTTTTTAGGGGAAATATGATGTCCTTTAAGGCTCATTGTAGTTCAGAAATGAACATTTTGTAGTGATATTTGCAATTGACATTTAAAGTGAGACACTCGAAATATCAAAGGCTTCAGCAAGTGGACCCCTACGAAGAATCCAGAACTAGTGATTCTGGAAATTTTTATAGTTCTTGAACATCTCAAATAGAGGACTAGACCCACATTTCCTTCTGCCCTTACCCAGGTGCCCGTGTTTAGGCATTTCCAGTACTTCTACATTTTTCTGAGCCATATTTTGATAGTTTGTGTTTCTATTCCATCACTTTTCCAAACCCCGAAAAAATTTGGGACAAACGAGATCAAGGTAAGTGACATATCTCTTCTATTTGATTTTATTATTAAATCAAATAAATTTCCTAGCATTTGTATATCATTGTATATCATTGTTGTAATCGTTGATTTTAGATTTTAATAAAATAAATAGATTTTATTGAATCAGATTTTTAAGTTAGAGTAGAGAGATTTGGTGTTACATCCATGGTTTTCTAGAATTCTCTAATTTACTTGTAAACATAACCAATCTTTCACCCTTATAGTAATGAATTGACATGCCTATATGCCAATGGGTTTTACCCGTCTTCCAACTGTCAGTGGTAATTGGGTCATAAATTGTCCTCATCCTTTAAATGTTCCTTAGTTATTTTGTTCACCATCTCCCACCAGTTATAGGTTGATCCTCTGTCTCCACTTATTCGTCATCTTTTCTCCTCTACACTTTATCCCATTGCACAATACCTCTTCACACTACCCAAAGACATGATTTTGTTCTTCGAAACTCCTTCATCGGTTCTAAATACGTCCACACTTTCATAATTTTCTCTCTAGTGATTCAATCTTTAAGAGTCACCCATCTTATCTTTATCTTTGTGCAAGATCTATCTTCACTTATCATTAGGATGACATGTTCAAAAATCCTTAGCATTTCAGGATCAGGCAGTATTTTTCTGATTTATCCCTATTGGATTTCCTAATGGTTTCTTTCAACATGAATCTACCCCTCCTACACTCTCACATTATTCAATCTTCCATCATGTGACATCCCTCTATCAAACTGTCAAGGATTTCCCAACAATACATGACATGCATCCATCGATAAAGCATCACACAAATTGTATTCATGAATCTACTAATCTTCATTTCAAACTTACATTGCAATGTGATTACAAGATTGTGTCCAACTTATGGATCCTTAGGCTCA
This sequence comes from Taxus chinensis, assembly GCA_019776745.2. Classification (NCBI taxonomy): domain Eukaryota; kingdom Viridiplantae; phylum Streptophyta; class Pinopsida; order Cupressales; family Taxaceae; genus Taxus; species Taxus chinensis. The sequence continues at coordinate 17,372,902 of CM034157.1, forward strand.
AATAACCAAGTAACTCTATAAGGATTGGTATGTAGTTTGTGTTCCAATCCAGCTTCCGTGCCAAGGTCACAATGCTAAATTCTTGTGGTATTCTTCTGGCTCATGAACCTCTTATATCTTTCCCATAGGGAAGAAACTATAAAATAAATTTAGATTGATGAACAAGCCCTTACGAAAAATATTAATATGTTTATGTAGTCCTTCTTTCAAATTTGAAACTCAATTCCCACCTAGGCATGCTGACATTAATCATCTAGACATAAATTAACACTCACTCGAAGCACGTGAAACCTACCAGGTCCCTCCTTTGTGTTGTTCATCAAGATGTTAACATGGTCAACTTCATTGTGCATCCAGATTGAGGCAACAGTCATAATTTAGTCCCTTTCTTTAAATCATAATGGCAGAAATTAGATTTCTAGACATAATCACAAAATTTCGATAAGAAAGAATTAAAAGATTTAACTTTACCATCAAAGTTGGACTTGATCTCTAAGACAATCAATTCATGAATCCATACCACTTTTTCCATTAGCATTTTGTGGATGAGGAAAAGAATTCTCAGAGATACATTGTAATCAGTCATGAGAAGGTTGCGGGTTAGAATGTGAGCAACATGACAATAACAATAATCTTTTTAATCAATGTGGATCCTAAGTATGCAAATCAAGGATTACATAGTATAGGGGTGGGGACTTTCCCTTCACTACTTATGCACTTCCCAAAATAGATTGCATGCTGAAAATTGGACATGCGTTTACAATAATATGCACACATGCAAAGAGGTATAGATTAATAAAAGATCTCCTACAGTTAACTGGAAATATAATATCCTATTATTTTATCCCAAAATCTCTTTTTAAAATGCTAAAAAAGTGGCCACATGCTCATTCCCTGGATTGCAAAGATCATTTGTTGTGAGTGGCAAGAAAAAAAATTGTCTGGTGTGCATCTACCGTTATCATCCCAAAATTGGCTAAGTGGGATAACTGGGCATGTAGAAATTGCATGAAGATGAATCAACTTGCCTAACACATGTTTCCTCCTAGTCCTTCTGCACATCATGAGTTCTTGTGGCCCACTTCATAGTTACAATCTATTTGTGTGCTCTTAGATCTTAGTAGGATATTTTTTGTCAATTCAACATTACCCCACACTAAACTCCATTTCACCATATGGAACTTTAATGGTGTTTCACTTCTAATGTGATCCAAATATTAAATGGAATAAGAATGGAAAGAATGTAATAATGTGGGATGATAACTATACACGTAAGAAAAGATTTCAATTCTGCAACACCCTATGCTTCAACTAAGAGGATCAACTCCTTGTGATATTCGGTTCTAGATTTGGTCTCAGATGTCTGTAGTTATCCCCCTCAGTTTGTCTAGAATCTGGAATGACATGGAAGATGGCTTTCCAACTTTCTTTAGATTTTAATCTCCACTCATTTTCTTGAATTAGTCTATAGGATTTCCTGCCATAGCAAACACCCTTCTAGCCTGGGTCTATAAATCCATTAAAAACCTTTTTGCACTAAGATGCTTATGCAAGTACGAGGATCAGGGAAGTCTCCTTTCCCAAATTATATTGTTTGGATACTCACGCTTTTGTAAATACTAATGCCAATATTTGTTGTGCACCATAAAGTCTCATCCTTCATTTCCTTCATAACTTCATTATCTGTCTATCATAGTCCTTATCCTGATCACTGCTTCTAGTAGCTACACATATGTTTACAGCTTTATCTCCTTTCTTCATCTCATCTTGTAAAGTTTGGAGTAATTCCTAGTATGACTGAAATTTTCCTAACCACATTGAGGCCCTTTCCCTCTCTACTTCTGGTTTTCAGTGATCCTTTGAGTGCTGGCACTTTGAATTTCTTCCATCTTCAAGCACCAAATCAACTAATGGTGCGCACATAATGCATAGATCCAAGGAAACTTCTCATGTACCTTAGACATCTAGATGCGGTCTTACTTTCAGGACATAGTCACCATATTTCTTATGTCATGTTGATGAAGGACTCATTATTTTTCTTATCTATATCCTTCTCTACTATTCATACGTGTTATTTCTAAAGTTTTTGCATTGTTATCTTCAAGTAGTTCTCTAATAGTGGCAGCCTTATCGATATTCCTTTGATGCCACCTTTCATAGATACTCTTAACTAGGGCATTTCTCACTTGTTCTATCCAGACATGAGAGTGGGCTTTATAACTCCATGTGCCTGATCTTATCTGAGGTGCCTCCTTCACTCTATGTTCCCTCAGCAACACAAGATTCCTGACATCAAAATTTGGCTGGGAACATTTTAGAAAATGTCCATATGAGGTCTACATGCACCAGGATAAGATATTTCCTTACGAATTAAAGGTTGGGAGCGCCCTAGGCACGTAGTGGCCATGTCCATAAAGGGTATTTTTAAATTTACCATCATAATAATAAAAATATATTATTAAAATCCGAAAGGATGAAAAATATTCACCCATATAGCTTCTTCCTTTGGGTCCATTGTGCTTTAAAAATGGTAGCGTGTGAAAGATTTTATTTATGTCCTCAACATATCCCATACTCGGCACAACATATTCTCCATATGTTGTTCTCCTTATTCTTGTATGCCCCTATAGTTGAACCTAAGATTCGACAAAAAGGTTTGGAGTTAGGCAACTGCCTTCAATTTCCTGAGACACTTCTAGTGTCATGCACGTGAGTGTTACTCATGCTCCGATTCTTTGGCCTCCTTCACACAGTAATTCCTGACTTTTTTCATCTCTAGGGATCCTTCATATCTTCTGGTTACATTTGGGGTCCCAGGCGCGCTCTCTACAAACTCCTCTGCCTCTTCATTCAAATAAAAGCTTTCTCCTCTTCTTCTCAGTTGCCTAATTTTTGAGGGAAGATTCATGGTGATATTCATTACAGGATGTGGAGTTCACCTACCTTAGGTCCTAGTTATTCTAAATACCATCTTAAAATGGCATGATCTTCATGGAATGCTTCCATGTCCAAGTAAATCGTCTCCTTCTTACGCCTAATTTTGGAGAATCTATGCGCTCAGTCTCCACTCTTTCTATGGGCTACCTCTAGCCTTTATGATCCATTTGATCTCCACTGTTCTTTGTGTTCTTCTTCCTCATTCATCTACCTGCTATAGTCGTTGTAGGATTTGGAGATGGAAGGTTCTCTACTATATGTTTTCCCTTAGGAAAACTTTGGAGCTAGCATGTTCTCCACATACTTATTATAGGGTCTCCAGCTTAGGTTTAATTCCTTGGAAGGTATACGAGTGTGGCTTCACTATCCCCAATAGCCAAGCTTACTGGCTTCATACTTATGACATTTGAAATGATCCTCTTCAATGTAGGTGGTCCGTCCTGGATACACATATGTCATTCTTGCAGGGTGTGGTAGTCACATTCTACCTTATCTGCGTTGAAGTTCAGATGGCGCGCATCAATAAATATGTGAACTAAGGCTTGGAATTAGTGCACTGTGAAGGCATAGGGTCTTCTTGAATGGACCCATAATTACGCCCGAGCAATTTAAATACTTAAATTGTGCTAATTGTCTCCCTTCTCACAAATTGACAACATATCGTCAAAAGTGCTCATCTTCTCTCTTATCGTCGTTAATTAATTACAATACGCTAATTAGTTAAGTCGCATATCCAACAAAATACCCTAATTAACGACCTTCCGTTAATTAATCACCCCTTCTATCTAGACTAATTAATTATTATTAATTAATTAGCTTTCCCTTTCATTTAACCAATAAATCAATATTTAATTGATTTAATCCCCTTCTAATAGCCTAAATCATACTAATATTCCTCTAATTAGCTTCTATAAGCTTACATCTACCTATTAGTTAATCACCTTTGATTAATTAAAACACCCCCCAACTCCCATGACTTGCTAAGTATAAATTAAACCCTTCTAAAGTAAGGTTACCTTTTATAAAGCAACCTTATCCATTCCTAATCTTGTTTTACCTTTATCCCACATGCAAAGGGATGAAGTGTTTCCTTTATCCATTGGGCTATATAAGGAGCCCTCCTTCTACCTTTATACCTACACCTAAACTTCTTGAGAAGACAAAAGCAAAGCATATAGCAAAATAGACTAAAAGCTTTCCTTTGTTTTCTTGAGAGTTCACCACTTGGAAGAGTTAAGCCTCTTTTCTAGCCAAAAGTGCTTAGGTCATATGGGAGGTGTCAAAAGGGTCTTGTAGCCCAACTTTGATAAGCCCCCATTCCTAGGTTCTTGGAATATCAAGAACAACCATTTTTGATTGCCATGGAGCCTACATAGGTTCATTCATTTATTTTGTTGTTAATTAAGAGAATAGAGGATTTAGATATTTAGCATGTTAGTTTCAAAGTTTAAATATGATAAATGTTAGTGTCTAACCTTGTTTAATTCTTATCTTGATGGTGCTTTGTATTTTGTTTAAGCTTTGTTAATTAAGACTATTAGGTGTTAGTCTTTATTTGCATCAGCATTAGTTTAAGCAAATCATGCACACATTTGACATGCCCGATGGGACCTAGTCCCTTAGCATTTTGGTTTTAATGTCATTGTTGTGGCTAACTTTTGATATGCACATGTAGTAATTAACGTCCATTTTCTTGGAATTTTTGCTAATTTTATATGTGTAAGTTCTTGTTCATAGCCATCATTTTAATGGGTTGTTGCCATTTTAAAACTAACTTGCTAAAATTTGAAGTATTGTGAGCTTTCTTGTGTTTTTTTCCGTATTTTGGTTGCAGGGGTGGCACAGGCACACTACTGGGAGTGCAGGTACATTTTTTGGTGGCGTAGGCACCTCTCGGGTGGCGCAGGCACACTGTCAGAGTCTGATTCTCTATTTATTGACCTTGGCATATGCACTAACCCTAGACGCACATACCCTAACCAGCACGCAGGTGCACTAACCTGGACGTAAACACCATTTCATATTGTACCTTCACTGCAATTCAAAACCTGTCAGATCAGCGTGTACACCCTAACCCGAGCGCACATGTTGTTTTGGTGGCATAGACACATTTCTGGTGGCACAAGCATTTTTTCAGAATCTAAGACTGTTTTACAAAGCAATGGCGCACACACTTTTCTGGTGGCACACTGCTTTTCTGGTAGCGCAAGTGTTCTGTGCAAAATCTAATCTATGTTTTTATCAAAGGTAGCGCATACGTCTTTCTGGTGGGCACACGCCTCTCGGGTGGCATAGGTACATGGTAAGCCAGAAACACACAGAGTGGCACACATGTCTTCTGGTGGGCACACGCCTCTTGGGTGGTGCAGGTACACTGTAAATCAGAAAAACACATAGAGTGGTATATCCGTCCTAACCCGTGCGCAGATGCCAAAATAGGGGCGCAGGTGTCTTTTTGTTTTCTTGAAATTAATGTGTTGAGGTGCTAACATTCTTGCAGGTTTTATCTAATTAAATACTCATCTTTGTGCAGGGTGTTTTTACATGTTTTTATTTGATTATATAAACTTTACATGTTTACTTATAGGAATAAGAATGTGTATGCTCTTCCTTTGCATCCCTTAGGGTGATATTGGGAATCAGAAATGATTCTTAGGTCCTTTTTGATGCTTTGAGGTTGTTAGGAATATTTGAATTGGAATTGGTTAACTTGGTGTGTTTGAATTAAAGTGTTTTTCCATTTGATATCTTTTTGGATTTTGGAAACATCACGTATGCTCTTCTCTTGCATCCTTGGATGATCTGGAGAATCAGAAATGATGTTTACTCTTTTGATGGAAAACTACTAAAATCGTCATACAGGACCAAAACACCATGCTTGTCAAAGAAAGGAGGAATCAAAACGAAGTCAAAAACTACTAATACAGTTGTTATACAGGTTGCCAAAAGGTGTTCAAGCAAACCACACCTAATTAAACAAGATAAAAAGAACAACATATTCAAAACACTGTATTGCAGGTTTTGGAAAAGGGTACGTCCCTCTCCGCTCAACTAGAACATAACCCCTTTGGCATAACGCCTTAAGCTACAACAATGGGGGTGGTTCCAGGAACCCCAAAGTAGTCCATGCAAGAGGGAACCTTGTGGATGAAACGGGAAGTGCTCTGCACTACCTACTTGACTAGTGATTCCTTTGTGAGATAGCGTTACAAGTTGCCCCTATGGTGACCCCATTGATAGTACATGATAGATGCACTAGTTGCCCACTGTGCTTGAAGGGGGTAAAGTAAAGCCGAGATACTCCCAAGATAGTCAGTGGACTATTTGGGTAAATCACCTCGCTTAAGACAACTTTGTAACACCTAGGATGAGAGAACCACCTAGGAAAATATACTTTGGCCAGGAGCCCACTTTGACCATTCTAAAATAGTGTTGAGTTGTGAGCCATCTTTTCATCATGAAACATGTGACGCGTTACTTTCGCTTAGTTTTTCACTTGCCTTAAGGTGAGGTGAAACTCTGCCGAAGTGAAGCCAACATTTTTCATCCCCATTTTGATCTACTTCCTTCACATTCTTTTGACACTTTGTTGATCAAAAGAAGGGTGACTACCTCTGTGTTACCAATCGATTGTTTCTGCCATTTTTGTTTTGTTTACGCCCATCCATGTTTGCGGCTGGGTAAGTTAAATGTCTAAAGTGTGTGGAGGTGTATTCATATCATTGGTGGCCTTTGTGATCTTGATACCCATGTCAAGATCGTCATTGTAGTTAGGCGTGGTTCATCATCTTGAACTTCCTTAGAAAGGTTACCTTGTTTGTATCGTATCACTACAATTTTGATATTTACGTCTTGTTTCTTGTAAACTTGACCTAAATATCTATATTGTAAGGTTACACTGCACACATTTTAACTATTCCTAGCTATACTTTGAGCTTTTAGTTTGATTCTATTATTACCTGATTTTGAAGAGTGCTACGTGTTACCACTTGTGCGTGTTATATCAATAGCATCTTGATATCAATACCTTACTTTCTCGCAAAGTTTGGTTAACATATCTTGGTGATATTGTTGTGTCACTCACAAATTGTAACTGGAAATTTTTGGGATATAGGTCTTAATCAAATTTGAGCTCGCTTCTAGTATATCTTGTTAGGAGGTCACATTAACTTTTTGTATTTACTTACGTCTTGTTCATTCTCTTGAACTTGGCATAAGTGAGAACATCTTGTTAATTATCTTGCGACACTAAACTACTTTTTAAGACGTAGTCTAGGAAGTACTTCATTTGATAGGCTTAGATACCAAACATTTGTGTCACTGGTGATTTATCACTCTATCACATTGGTATTCTCACATTGTTATTCATTCATATTCTTGAAAATTTATCTTGCATTTCACTTAGGTGTGGTCACAAAGTTTTGAACACATTTACAACTTACCTTAGTGAAACTATCACAAATCATGGCTCCCAAAACATGATTAGGACTCAAGAAACAAACATACGAGGAACAACAAGCACAAGCTTGGGAAGCCTCAAACAGACAAGGGTCAAACCCTTTCATTGGACATGATCTAGGGCCTCTGTTTTCTGCGGAAAAAGAGATAGAAGATATGGTCGATCATAGTGGTGATGAATTGGAATCCCCACACGTAGAATTTGACTTTGACCCTACTTTATTAGATGAGTTTCTTTTTCAGAAATAAGGATAGAGTGCTAGCACGGGTTGTAGAATTAGGGGCCAAAATGCCCACTGAAAATGAAACAATCCCACCTGCGAATAACGCTAATGAGGAAGAACGACCCCTTATCAACATGGAGGATATTTTGACGCATGGACATGCTTCTACCTCCAATGTAGGAAATGATAAAGTAGTGGGACATAGAATACCCTTTATCAAAGTGCCACGTAAAAACAGGACATGACATGAGAATGGTGAAGAACCTCCACAATACGAGGAAGAGGAGGAACCTTTAGAAGAAGAAACCACAATTCAACAATAGATTAGTAACCTAAGCCGACAATTAGCTTTGCTAACCTCTCATGTACAAAAGGAAGCAAGCAAAAATGTTCAAAAGTCAAGGCCTAAGGTTAAGATCAGTGAACTCCATAGAGAAAATCAAGGAGAAGATGATATGGGGTATCATCAAGTATATATCCCCGCTTCTCCCACTAGAGAACAATTGCTCACACAAGAGGTACAGTCTATGAAAGCAACACTCGCAAGCCTTCAAGAGAGCAATATAGGGAGCATTAGAAAGTATCAATATGAAGAATTATGTCCCTATCCTTTTGACAAGACTATGACCCTTCAACCCTTTCCTAAGAAATTTGACATGCCAAAATTTGACAAATATAAAGGGAAGGGAGATCCACGGGATCATGTCAAATATTTCTATATGGCATGTCAAGAGGTGTCCTATAGTGACAATTATCTCATAAGACTTTTTCCCAAGAGTCTAGGAGGTCAAGCCTTGGAGTGGTTTACACGTTTACCTCGGGGATCAATTTTCACTTGGCCAGAATTGGTAGAAAGGTTTGTGCGTCACTTCTCATACAATATAGAGAGTGATGTCACCATGGCAGATTTATGTGGCACCAAACAAATCCCTAATGAGACTTTCACCAGCTTCCTACAATGGTGGAGAGGGATAGCTAGCTGCTTCCCTTGTGCTTTCCTTGAAAAATAGCTGGTTAGTATTTTTGTACCCAACCTAAATCCGGACATAGCCTTCCACCTCCAAATGCATTGTGTTCACACTTTTGAGGAGGTCATTGAAAAAGGGGTTCAAATAGAGAAAGCTCTCATTGCCAAAGGAACTCTCAAGTCCCAATCTAGAGATAATCAAAATGTTAAACCCATGGAGAAGCTGAAGGTTTTTAACAAAAACAAAAATGTGGTAGGAGACGGGATCACTGATTCCAAACGTGTACAAATGGTCCAAACTGGTCAACCTTTTAAACTGACCAAAGGACCAATTCAACCACCACCAAAATGAAGAATGTTCACCTCTCTTAATGAACCTTTGTCGGTTATACTAAAACAATTAGATGTGGCTCACATGGTGACATATCCTATGACACAACCATTTGATGACAATGCTCCAAAACCTTCATGGTACAAGGAGCATGAATATTGTGAAATGCATCGTGTCAAGGGACATAAGACAGAAAAATGTCTGTGACTTCGTCATTATATCCAAGACCTCATCGACAATGGGGAGATAGAGGTGGACAACCCAGGGAAAACTCAGACACCCAACGAAAAAATGGGGATATATAAAGAGCCATTCCCCAAACATGATAAATCAGAAAAGTCAAAGCCGGATCGGGGAGAGTCATCCCAAGGTTATAAAGCAGTGAATTACTTATACACCAAAAAAGACAACAATCATTATGATTCACTTATTGGATGTATTCACTCTCCTACTGACCATGTTAACCATCTGAATCAAGGGAAAGGATTGCGCCATGGTAACAAGGCGTGCCCGCCTCGTGATTCTAGAACCTTCTCCATCAACCCCACAAACTGGTAAATACAACCTCTTAGAGAAACTTGAGAAGACGTCTGCTAAGATTTCAATCTTAGATCTTCTTAAGATATCCAATGTACACAAAGACATTCTATACCAAACTCTTCAGGGGTCGGGAGTGCCATTAGAGGTAGATCCTACACATCTTCAAGCCACAGTAGCAAACATCATACCAAATGAACATATTTCCTTCAATCATAGGGAGATCCCTACTTAAAATCCAACACATAATCTTCCTTTGTATATTGAGGTAGTGGTTACCCGCAGGAAGATCAAATGGGTGCTTGTGGATAATGGATCAGGGTTGAACATCTGCACACTAAAGTTGGTTAAACAGCTAGGACATACTGAGGCAGATCTTGAGTCAAATATCATCACTATCACCACTTACGACAATGCAGAAAGGGAGTCAGCAGGCACAATCACGTTGCCCATGGAGGTGGGTCCCACTTGCCATCAAACAAAGTTTCATGTCCTGGACTTGGAACTTCCTGTATAATATGCTTCTAGGCCGACCATGGATTCATGCCATATAGGCCGTGCCATCGACGTTCCATCAGTGCATTAAATTGAAGCATGAGGGACACACCATTACAATACAAGGAGATTCAGAGCCCTTCGCTCACTGCAGAGCTCTCAATAGTTTTACACGTAAGGGCACATATGCATGTCCCTCCACCGATATAGTTGTCCCTCTCCAATCTGAGGCCATGGAATCTCAGATAGATTCAGATTCTCTCAGTTCTTGCACCCATGGTGCGTCTACATCAACCTCTCCTTTTGATTCATGGGAGATGAAAATCCTAGAATATGGCTACGGAGAATATAATGTGCAACAAGCCCTCTTGGTTTCAGACCTCTCATTGTCACCCAAGACTAGAGATCGACCCAACTATCACTTCAGAAGACCTAGAAATGAACACACTATTGGGTCATTCTTACCTGGAGGCTTGTTGGCTGAAGAAAATTTTTTAGATCCACCTACAACTTGGGTCCCAGAGGATACTCAGCCAACCTATTATCAAACCCCTGAATACGAGAAATCTAGTAAAATGATGTACTCCATGGGCTACAAGGGCCTAGGATGTGGAAGAAATGAACAAGGACAGAGAGAACCAGTGCCTCTTCCACATTTTAAAATAGAAAGATATGGCATTGGAATTCACCCTTATGGAGCACACCCCAATGATCAAGATGCTACTTGTTCTGAATGTGAGGATAGCTCTGACTATCTAGACAAGCGATACAGATTCCCATTGTAGCCAATATGAGGATCTTGCCTCCACAAACCTATTCATGAACAACGTTGTCCTAACCATAACCCCTACGGAACCAACCCTTGACCTTGTTTACCCTTCCCTTGTTGAATGGGACCAACAATGTCACATGTCACTAGATCTATTTGAGAATGATGAAGCTATCGCAGAGTTCATGGGCATTAAGGGATACAATTCCCATTGGAGACCACAAAAAGGGCTTCTATATTGACTTGGATACCTGTGCTTACTTCGGTGAGGAGGCTGAGCTTCGTGGTCAGCAAAACTTAAGAAAAAGTGAGGGAAAAAGTTCCAACGTAAAGCCTCGGAAAAAATCAAAGTCCAAGTCGCATAGTGAAAACCTCTTTGAGGCACTAGCCGAAAAACAGGTGCAAAAATCAAGGGACAATAAAAGTGACCATGCCAAGGATGAAAATCTCATGGAGACATCCTTGGATGAAGATCTCAACCTTCCTCCCGATCCTACGTGTATGGAGGACTTGTCAAAATTACTAGTTGAGGAAACTATTAATGTGCATATTGGTACAGAAGAGGACCCAAAAATAGTCAAATTGGGAGCATCACTCTCGGCTTGGGAACAGAAGACATTCACTATGCTGCTACGAGAGTTTATAGATGTGTTCACATGGTCCTACAAAGACATGCCAGGCTTAGATCCAACTTTGGTCATGCACAACCTAGTTGTGCATGCAGATGCTAAGCCTATTAAACAGAAGCTCAGAAAGATGCACCCAAGGGTAGCCCTATTGGTTAAAGAAGAATTAGAAAGATTGCTTGCGGTAGGATTCATCTAGCCTATTGATTATTCTGAATGGATATCCAACATCGTCCCTGTCCAGAAAAATCCTGTCGGTATCAGAATCTGCACAGATTTTAGAGACATTAATAAGGCTTTCCCTAAGGATGATTTTCCACTGCCAAATATTGATATGATTGTGGATTCAACAGCAGGATATGAGATGCTATCTCTCATGGATGGATTTTCAGGATACAACCAAATCAAGATACTTGATGAAGATCAGCACAAAATGGCTTTCACGACTCCTTGGGGTACCTTCTGTTATCAGGTGATGCCATTTGGTCTCAAAAATGTAGGAGCTACTTATCAGTGGGAAATGACAGTAATTTTTCATGATATGATTCATGATATCATGGAGGACTATGTGGATGAAATCCTCAAAAATTCAAAGACAAGAGAAGATCACCCTGTCATTTTGTGGCATATCTTTGAGCGCCTACGAGAGTACAAGGTCTAGGCTGAACCCAAAGAAGTGTGTATTCGGCGTGCTATCAGGAAAACTATTGGGCTTCATTGTATCAAGAAGAGGAATTGAGGTAGACCCTACTAAAGTGTCTGCTATTACTGAAATGCCTCCACCTAAGAACATTAAGCAACTGCGTAGCTTACAGGGGAAAATCCAGGCTATTCACCGCTTCATCTCCCAGCTTGCAGATAAGTGCCACTCATTCACCCACTTGCTTAAGAAGGATGTCACCTTCATCTGGGGACTAGGCCTTTTCTTTGCTTAAACAATACTTGGCCAATCCACCTGTCCTCATGCCTCCAACTCCTGGGGAGCCACTCTTGCTTTATATCTCTGCTACGTAATTTTCTATTGGTGCACTGCTCACCCAATACGACCTTGGTCACAAAGAAAAAGTGGTGTACTATCTCAGTCACACTCTCATCGCTTATGAGCTCAACTATCCCCAAATTGAAAAAGCTTGCTTGGCTGTTGTTTTTACTTTTCAAAAACTTCACCATTATCTATTGAATACCAAAACCAAGCTGATATCCAAAGTTGACCCACTCAAGTACTTGCTATCTAAACCCACCCTCACAGGTAGAATAGCTAATTGGATCAATCTACTAAGTGAATTTGACATAGAATTTGTACATCAGAAGTTAGTTAAAGGACAAGTACTCACTGACCAGCTAGCAGAAGCACCTTTGCAAGGCACTGAACCTTTGAATCTGGATCTGCCAAATGCCTCATTACTATACATTGAAGAATTTTTCATGTGGAAGATACACTTTGATGGGTCCTTTACTTTTCATGGTTTAGGTGCAGGGGTAGTCCTCATTACTCCTTCTGGTGACCCTATATCACAGGATTTTCACCTGGGTTTTCCTTGCACAAATAATATTACAGAGTATGAGGCACTTATCATAGGGATGAAGCTCGCTATCAAGTGGAACATTCATCATGTCAAGGTTGTGGGTGATTCTCAGTTAATTATTCAAGCAAGTTAATGATGAATACAAGGTTAATGATGACAAGCTCATACCTTACAAAAAGCTGGTAGAAACTCTGAAAGAGTACTTTGTGCACATTACATTTGAAAAAATTCCAAGAGCGCAAAATAGATCGGCAGATGCTATGGCGAAAGTGGGTTCTATGCTTTGTATTCTGCCAGGGAATAATGACATGCCATTCTTTGTGGAAAATTTACACCAGCCTGTGTATGACATGCCAGAATATTGTCTGGCTTGTGATGTTGTTGGTCCCAATTCCCCATGGTATGAGCCCATCTTTACCTATCTCAAGGACAACACGTTCCCTCCCAATATCTCCCATTCTGAGAAACAAATCCTGATTCACCAAATAGCCTGTTACACCCTTTTAGGAGGTACGCTTTATTGTCGTGGCTATGATGGGAATCTGTTACATTGTCTCGATATGATGGAGTCGATCCAAGTGATCAAAGAAGTACATGAAGGGGTGTGTGGAGCACATACTAATGGAATGGTTTTGGCCAAGAAATTGTTAAGAGTAGGCTACTATTGGCCTACCATGGAAATCGATTGTTGCAATTATGTCAGGAAGTGTGTACTTTTCCAAAAGTATGGAAACTTCATCCATGCTCCATCGCAACCATTGCAACCTATCACTACCCCATGGCCATTTTCTAAATGGGGACTTGACTTGATAGGGAAACTTACCCCTACCTCATCTGATGGTCATACCCACATCATCATGGCTACTGAATACTTTACAAAGTGGGTGGAGGCTGTTCCTCTTAACCTATGTAATAGGAGCTCAGATTTCCAAATTTATCATGAATCATATCATTTGTCGATATGGCATTCCTACAGCCATTGTTATGGATAATGGAAAGTCGTTTAAGAATAAAACGGTAAAAGATCTTTTCCATCAGTTCCAAATCAGGTTAAAATGGTCTACACCATATTACCCCCAAGGTAATGGACAGGCCGAAGCCACAAACAAGACTTTGGTGAGAATAATGGAGAATATGGTTAGTAAAATAGGTCGTAATTGGCACTTGTAAATCCACCGATTACCTCCTTTGGTTTTGATCCTGAGCCGATGTTAACCTTTTCCATTCTTTAACTCCTCATGGTAGACGCGCGCCTCGTTCATTAGCACTATCTCTGACTTCACGTATCCTTACAGAATGGTTAACATCCAAGCTTTCCACCTCTTTCCCATCAATAACATACACCATATTCCCCTTTTCTTTTTCTATACATGCACGCTCAAGCTATATCTCTTATGTCTCTTCTTCCTCAAAGCATGCCTCCAGGACAGGTTCACCTAGCAATTCTTGTATTCTTTCTTCCGCCATAACACTATCCCCTATTGTAAGGCACTTGACTACGGGTAATGCCTTAAGTACTGATGGATTTGTACCCTAATACTAGAATGCTCTTAGAATGAGATTAGTTGCACAATTCTTGCCAATTAATAGTTTGAAGGCACTCTCAAAGTGGATATACCACGTGCATGAACAGACCTTGTAGGGTCCAGTACAACTTGTGAACCCATAATGAAGGTGGTAATGCTTATACACTTGCCAATTTGAGGTTGTCTCACATGCTTGGACTCATGGAAGGAGAATAAGTCTCTTTACACATGGTAGTAGTGGATAGTCATGGGCACAAAGAACCTTATGGAGATGTTTGCAATTCTCACATTGTGCCATTCCAAGAGGACCCTATTGGTACCCAAAGTTGTTCTTCTTTTCAGTATAAGTAGTATCAGAAATATGGCATGAAGCTTGAAGGCAGATAGATCTTAATATATGTCATTTTGCATCTAGGGATATGATCTAAATGGCACTTAAATTTGTGGAGAGATGGATAGTACTTTGAAAGGATTTGATCTGACCCTTACTATTTTAGGTTGTGCCTTTCAACCAAGGTAAGAGAACCTATATTGTAACCCCCAAATGGTGAAGGAGATGAATATATCCTTAATTTATGCAAATAGTATGAAAATTCCTTGGGAAAATATGATCAACACTCCAAATTGACTTTCACAAGTTGTCACTCCCAGATTATGGAGATATTTTCAATACAAGGCAAGGGTTACTGAAGACATTGTATAATCCTGATTTTCCTTGTGCATTTTTGTAGATGGGTTAGATCCTTTTGTTGACACAAAATGCAATGCAGGGGTAGTATGGGTAGGATTAGTTTGTTTGAATGAATTTTTTGGTGGGGTATTGATAAAACAAACTCGGATATATCAGATCTTTGACAACCTCTACAATACTTGAACAACTGTTAGATAAAATGCTTCAAATAATCAAGATATTCTTTCAACCAGAAGAGGCATGAATGGAAGCTCAGGTTGCACTCTTCACACAATATTTGAGAACTCACCAAATAATCTTGAAGTAAAGAACTTAATTAAACACAAAAATCCTTGATCGAACCACACCTAAGGTGCCCCCAAAGGCTTACAAGCAATCCCAATCAGTCAAGGAAGGTAAAGTGATTTTAAACTTGTTTATCTCTTTATCAGATGAAGGCTCTTCTGAATATGAGATTGCAAATGCCACTAAACTATCAACCAGAAATGGAGATCTATGTGATTTCTAAAGACTTTCAATGCAAGATTGCAACAAGAACAATGAAAACTATTTACAGGTATTTAAAAATGATAACAGACATCATATTGCCCAGAAAAACACAGATTAACTCAAAAGCTTGTTAGATTCATCAGCAGGGGAGAGTTTCATGAACAATCTCATAGCTGTGTGATGGCTATACACTTGTAACCAACTCACATACATGAAGATCCAACACAGAAGAAATTATCCTGGTTCTTTGGTGGGTTTCTCATAAAAATGAGCTTTCTCTCAAAATTTGCTTATGATTTTTAACTTCCCCCTCCTCTACATTTCTAAAAAATGCATTATATATCTCTTGCCACATTGGATCCTTCTTTCCCAAGAAAAGAATATGCCATGGGATCAGTTCTGTTACAACAATTTCTCATGATTCACTGAAAATGACATTTAACTAATTTGTAACAAGAGTTTCCAGGTGTTTCTAAAATGGTGAATCATTGCAAATATTCAGAGCATTATCCTTCCTGGAGGCACGTTTTTCATCATTAAGGCATGAATGCCTTTCCTCTCATCATTTCACCTTTTCACCCTTTAAAATTACCTTTGCAACTTTTAATTTGACATTTCACGTGTTTTCTCGGGCTATGGCAAAAAATTACTTCAAAAACATCTCAAATCAAAAGATTGAGTCATGAAACCGATTCCAATGTTCCTAGAAGGCAAAAACGACCTGAATTCACCAAAAATTTGATTAAAAAAGATGTAAAATTTGCATCTCCAAGCTTCTTAGAGCAAAAATGGTGGCCAAAATGAAAATGCCCAGTTTCCCTTGATCTACTCTTTGTCCTCCAATCTGGGCCCTCCACATGTCAAAAAATGATTGGGACCAAATTTGGGATCGCCTTTTGACTTTTTGACATTTTTTGGAAAAATGGAAAATTTTGACTTTTTTCTCCACCCCTCCGCCCTTGAATTTTGGAGCTGACACGTGGCACATGGTGGGTCCTATTGGGATCGTGCTTCAATTCTGCGCATTTTGACCTTTTTTGGAAATTGAGAAAATTTTCACTTTTTGCCCCGCGGGCCCGCACACCTGATTTCTCCCTCGCCACATGTCGCTTTCTGATATCGCTAAAGTGGGCAGTGCCAAATTTCTCATTTTAAGTCCCTTTTTTGCTAAAGGGAAAAATCTTCCCTTTTTCCTTCTGCCGCCCTGCCGACCCGCTCTACCTTTGCCACGTGTCTATCACTAATTCATTCGCGGGCCCAATCTCCAAAATTTTACCTTAGGTCTTTTGACCAAAAAGGGAAAAATTTCCCTTTTCTTTCCGCGGCCCGCACTTCCCTCTGACTCTATTAGACATGTGTCCACCTGTGATTGGCCACGGGGCCGCACTCCAAACTTTCACTTTAACTTATTTTTCCTCCAAAGGAAAAAAATTTCAAAAACCTCTGCCATCCGCATTCCCTCTACCCAAAATTGATGCCATGTGTCCTCTGATTGGAGTGGGGGAAAAACTGATTTTGAAACTTTTAGAAAAATAGAGCTAAAAAACTCTAAGTCCCCCATCGGCCCGTTTCTCCCCTTTTGGTCTTTAGAACACGTGTCCATTTGTGATTGGCGGCGTGATTCCAGGCCAATTTTTGACCTTTTAAAAATTTGCAAAACAAATTCTAAAAATTCTAAGGGAATCCGACCACCCACCATCCTTCGGCCAATAAGAACATGCCACGTAGGAAAATTTGGAAAAAATGGAGCCCTGGGCCTGAAAATGCCCCGTTTGCGATAAAGGCAAAAAATGAAAAGTTACAACACTTCCCCACTTTTCCTCAGCCAATTAGAAGCCGCCACGTTGCCAATGCATGTTTGAGGAAGAATTTGATGGGAAAATGACGCCTGTTTGACTGTCAAAATACAAAAAATGCCATGGATGTCTGAATTTGATTTTTTCTTCATGGGCGAGGGATTTTTTGCTGAAAAAATAAGGGGAAGTTGATTTTAAGCAAGTTTCAACCATGGGGAAGGATTTTTGAGGGCAGATATGTATGAATCGATCATTTTTAAGCTTTCACGATTGGAGAAATGGAAAAACATGGCATAACCCACAAATTTGGAAAAATTAGGGCATAGAACATGGCAAACTTGGGGATTTCTTTCAAATGGGGAATGCCAAATAATTTTCAAATGGCATAGGGAATGGAAATAGAAGAAACAACTTCATCCCATCCATTCAAACTGTAGAAAACATTTTAGGGAATGCAGAGTGAAAGGAAAATTAGGGCAAAATAATAGAGGATCAAAATGGACACCAACACTCTTGATGTGTCACCCACTAATGTGCACCACTTCCGAGTAGGATGTAGTTAAATATTTTCTTCCTTTTTTTCTCATTTCTCTAGTGGGCCTCCATTTCTTGTAAGAAATCTTCTAGATTATCCGCTCTCAAGTAACTTCATAGTTTTCTTCCTAATCAGAAATTTTAGACTATACGTGCCTTTGTCACCTTGGCTACCAATCCTCTTAAATGTCATCCGATCAACTCATAGGTCCCATGTGCCCAATTATCACACACCATGATTGTGGTATCACTCATATACTGGGCATCCTCAAATTAGATAACTCCTTTTGTATGGTGAATTACCTCAGGATCCTTGATTGAGCACACATATATTATATCAAGGAATACTTCTCCCTTAAATGCAAGGTGTGATAGGGCTAAACCGTTACTTTCAATCTATCAAAGAGATGAACCCATTCTTCCTTGTTACTCGTAACTTATATATCCTTTGTTAAACCTTATGTCAACATTATTCAGTTGTAACACCATGGGTGCCCAAGAAATACTGGGAAGTTTTCTACCTCGGTGAGTGCCAATACCTCATAGTCCCCAGTAAACTTGGCCCCTTGAATGGTGATAACCACATCTTTTAAGAAACCAATGGGCATTGCCTTCGTCTTGTTTTCCATATATAAAACATTTGAGGATGGTTGCAACATGGGTCTTCCCATATGATGTCAAGCATATAAGGTAAGAACATTCACTTATGCTCCCATGTCGATGAGGATATTGCTTAGGAGCCATCCATCAACATCTACATTTAGAGTAATTTCTTTGTCATACTCAAGGTTGTGTGGAGAAAGGTTTACATGTAAAACCTATCTCTCGTACTCCTCTCCGGTATGTGGTACCTTCTCCCTTAGCCATTCTCCCATCAAGGGAATAATATTCTCTTGTCGTAACATTTTAAATGCTTCTTTAACCTCATCCAGGTCACTTCTTGGAACCTCATTATCCTTCCGCTGCCCCACCTCCCTCGATTGCTCCTTGAGTCACTGTATCTCCCCTTGTAAACTCCAAATTGTGTCTATAGTCTCCTGGTATACTTCTTTCTGATGGACAGGGTACGGGTACTTTCCATGTGGCACCTCCTCTTTGGAAACTAATGTCCTTGGTCTGGGCATCTCCTTGGCGTGCACGGCCTCTGCACGTGTTGTCACCAGTACAAGTTCTAGCTCTGACTCAACCGACACTCTTGGCATCCATTTTGAATCGACCCTTTTTACGCTCACTATGGTAGCACCCTTATCTTTTTAGTGCTTCTAGTTCATATGCTCATAGAGTTCCAGACACTCTTCATACTTGTGCTTCTTCCCACACCATGAACATTGTAATAGATCAAGACACTAACGTTTGTAATGCTCTGTAGATCCACAGTTATAACATGTTCCCCATGGGAATTCACTTCTTTCTCCTTTGTGGTTTTCACAACCCCGAAATCCTCCACAAGAAATTCTTCCATGTGTGCCTCCATTCATGCGTCCTTCATAACGGTGGTCATCTTTCTTGGAACTAATAACAAGGCTAGTCTGACGCACACCATGATTACTGGTCTCATGGATCTGGTCAATAAGCCTATAATCCTTAGTATCATGGGTTGTAGATGTGTAGATCTTACAGTAGCAAGATACATTCTTCAAAATTACACGCTACAATAAGGGACATCTACTTGCATCATGGTCCCCATGACAAATCTCAAAATCAACCACTATGGCGTGTACTACCTTCTAGGGGAAGCTATCCTTTGCATGCCCTTCTACTTCACAATCTGTACACCACATTCCACTATGAGTCTCATGGGCTGAGTTCACAGATAACATTTCTAGCTGCTTAGCCATAACAATGATTTGAGCCTCTAGAAATAGGCTAACACCACTATCTATGCTTCCTACAGCTTCAGCGTGTAGAGTAGCTTCTAGCGCATAACGCGGGTCTATGAAAGTCTTATGAGATAATGCTCTTCTAAATGGTGTTATCAACCCTTCCTCCCATTGACATGTTATGAAGGGTGAATGTCATATGAAAATTTTGACAAGAGAGTCTTAAACTGCATGTCAAAGTCTCGCACACTCTCTGCCATTCCCTGCTGAATCTCCTTGAGGGCATTAATGCTCTTCTGTTCAAACTCAGCGATGTGGAATTTTGCTAGGAAGGTAATTATTCAAACATGGTGTAATCTACCACCATCTGATGGGGGCCATACTTCCTATACCAGCTATTCACATTCCCTTACAACATCATTACAAACTAACTGGCCTTAATTATGGGGTTGTGATCCCCTTTGCGCGCCATAGCAATTCACACTTGTGAACATACTCCGTAGCATCGGATCTATGCCTTGGTAGTCTAAAAATGTGCAAGGAATTTAAAATATTACTTAAGGAGGTGGCTAAAGGCCTTGATATTCTGGTGTAAGATCCCTAGTTTCATCTGCCAGCTCTACAATATGGATCCACCAAGGTAAAAATATGCCCCCTGATCTATCAGTTCCACCTTCAGATACAACTATGTGGCTAAAAGTGATCCTGAAGTAAAATTCGTGCCTAGCATCCCCAATTATCTTTGCTGAGCTATGCGCCAATAGTCTACGAGATTATTCCACTACTAGATGTATGCCTCGTGCCACTCCAATGATGGCGTTACCCAAACCTTGTTTATTTTCTCCTTGTCTGAAAATTCCTCTAAACACTGGAATGAGTGTGTAACCATAGAAGTTCCAAATGTAGAAATTAGGTTACCTCCTGGGTGTCAATCGGTCACTCCCACTAATACCAACTGTGTTATCAACACTCCTCTGATTTAGAAAACCAAGTGTCAAGGTTTGGTCACTAGGTGGATTTAGATGTGTGCCAATGAGTCTTCTCTCTCTGCATGAAGAACTCTCATTAGAAGCCGAATGTCTTTGTTGATCAGAGAATACTTGGTAAAGATCACACAAGGAGTCCATGTGGGATAGAAGGCCACATTAAAAGGGCAGAAGGACAGGAAGGACCTGCGTGTGGCAGAAGGCAAGCATATTTAGGACTTAGCTGATTTTGAGTCATGAAGATCTATTTTTAGGAGATGGCATGCAGAACACATCAATGATGCAGAGATGTGTGTGCCATGCATTTTATTTTGAAAGAGTCAGTTCAAAGCATCTATGTATGGAGGTAAGCTAAGAATAGAATCGACACTTCAGTTGAACTGCAAGAGGACTATGAATAGCGCACTTACATGTGTGGCTATATTTGTAAATGGAATGTGGCTAATAATAGCATGGGACCTATTTCTGGAGTAGTTAAGCGGTGAAGGGAAAGTCCCCACCCTATATATATGTGTAGGTGCATGTGTAATAGATGGATGGAGTATCATAGAGAGCGGTATTTGTATGATTCTGAGTATGTGTATCAGATCCATATGCGCATTGGGATAAATTGATAATACTGTAAAGAGCTTCTATATTTACTAATAAATGGAAGATATTGGCTGAATCTAAGTGTCATTCTGTGTAATTGAGTAGTGCATGTTAATGATTCAATCATGATTATTGTTTAAGCTTGTTCTTTCATAGATCTGTGGGTAGTATGCACTGTAGAATGATGGATTAGTTATGAATCTATATGTTTCTTCCTTCATCATGTTATCATCCTATTACAGCAACCCTAAAGAGGGACCTAGTACCTTTGCGTGCTTTGGGTGAGCACTCAGTCTAGGTTGAGTGATGTGCCAGCGCGACTAGGGTGTTATCTTGCAAATTCTAGGCTACATCATTGGTTCCATTTTTGGGACCTCTTTTTCAGTTGTTTTTAGGATGGTTCGCGATGAAGACGTACCAGTTAACTCTAGCAAGTATTGAAGAATGGATACACGATCTGGAGGAAGAATATGCATGATGGTTCACCACTGGATCTGAGTTTAACGCATGCACACTTGGGTAGAACAAAACCTGTATGACAGTTTATATGAGAGATTTTTCACTATCTTTCTAGTAGAATTATTCGAGTGGCTTACTGCTTATGCATCTCATCGGAATTGGAGGTATCATGCACTTGTTTGGACGCAGGAAGAATTTCAGGCCCTTTATGATGCTGATCTGATTTGGACTCACGTGGTGGATACGTGGTTTCATGGTGTTCTAACAAGTTATATTCTGGAATACTCAATTTCGACGTACTCTTGCCTAGAGGTCACTGAATTTTAGTTTTTGAGGTATCCAAGAGGAACATATTTACATGGTATTCCAATGGCGATCAAGATCTTAATGGTAACTTTGAACTTGGAGAGTAAACTATTGGCTAACTAAACTAACCACGCGTGAGGGAAGGAATGGGTTTGGTATTAAGATTGCGGACCTAGCGGTAGACAAGTAGAGAGAGGAAAGGTGACTTAAGTATAATGAGGCACGTGAGAGGGAAATAGAGAAGCAAGGTTCTGTTGCAGAAAGTATGGTGTTGAGGAGAGAGATGGCTCGTGAAGGATTTATGGCTCACGTAGAAGACGTGGAGCAAGAGCATCAGGAACTCCCCCATCTTGGAAAGCATGATAGAGATCCCTTCTCAGCCTCACATGAAAGTGTGCCAACAGAGACTACTTGGGCCGTGGTGCATCTTAATCCACCTAGTGACCTAGCCTTTGCACTTGGCTTTTTAGTATCTAGTATGAAAAGTAATCAACAAGCTAATTTGGGAAGAAGGAGAGCAGGAGTAAGTCAAGGATCAAGTACATCAATGGCAGGACAGACAACTTCAATGTTATTTGGAGGAGCATTCTTAGGCGCATCATCTGCATAGAATGTGAGTGTGCAGAATGTTGGATTCACCTCTGGAAGTGGAGCTACCTCACATACTATAGGGATTCAGTATAGTACTACTGTCAAAGCACAAGGGAGTACATCTACAGGTCCTACTCCAACTACAGGTGGAGGATCAGGAGGTATAGGTAGGTTCTAGTTCAGGTGGATCTGGTGGTTCTGGAGGCAGAGGGAAACATAGGAGGTTCTGGATCAGGTGGTCAAGGTCTGCAACAACCATAGAATATCTACATGGAGATGTCTCTTCATCTTCTATGGAGTATAGAGGTATAGAGGATGCTCTGAACATGTGCATATGTGTGAAATCTTGTGGCACGCTAAAGGGATCACAACTGCTGAGTGAAAGGCAAGTCAATTCACTACTACGTTACAAGGGGCGCACACACAGCTGGTATAGAAAGTTTGACCCTAATCAAACTTGTGTGGATTATACAGCACTGAGGATGCATTTCTTAAAAGAGTTCCATATCCCCAAGTTTGAGTAGAAGAGTATAAGTGTGCTCAAATATATCAAGCAAGGCACTACTGAGAGTGTACGTGAGTATGATTCTCATTTTAAGACACTTATATCTAAGTTTTCTTATTATATCCACACTAGCCAACATGCATAATGGTTCGTTGGAGGATTGATTACACCTTTTAGGAGGGTGCTGTCACATAAGACATACACAGATCCACGTGAAGCACTTGAAGTAGCTTTGTGTGATGAGGTAGTTGGGAGCATTGACACTGGCATTAGTCCATTTCTAGAGGCACAAATTATAGCTATGGAAAAGCAGTTAGAGAAGCTATCAGCAAATTCAGATCATGAAATGTGCTCAGGGATTTGGTGTATAGATTATGAAGTGGAAGGTCACACCAAGGATAGTTTCCCTCATAGATCTGTACACTCATTATTGTTGGACTGTGATATTTTCCATTTGAATCATGATGCTAGTCACTATCCTTTGTTACAACACGTGATAAGGAAGAATGTATCTTGCTTTTGCAAGATTTGTAGGTCCATGACCCATGATACTGAGGATTGTTGGTTGATTGGTCAGATCCATGATGCTATAGACATTGGAGTACGATAGACAAGTATAATAGATAATTCTAAGGGTAGGAATGAGCACCAGGATCAAGATCATAATCAAACATGCTATGGCAGGAATGAGGGGTGTTTTGAAGGAGGTCGTGGAAGGGGACGTGGATATTGTGGTGGATATGGTGGATGAGGTTGTGGTGGAGGAAGAGGAGATTTCCCTTGTGGAACATGTTATACATATGGATCTCCTAATCACTACAGGTGCGAATGTCCTTAGAATAATGCATGTTCTTTCTGTGGGAAGAACCATAGCTATGAAGAGTTCCTAGACTTATATGAGCATCTGAGTAAGCAACATAAACAAGAAAACAAAGGCATCGGGATGGTTAGAATCTAGCACATGGTAGAAGACCAATGGATGCCCAAGATAAGTAGGACCTAAGGCATTAACAGTAAAGATCACTACATGCGCTGAAGTTGTGCATGCGCGAGAGGCATTACACCAGAAGCCTACAATTACCAAGGAGGAAATTTTACATGCGAGATACCCAGATCCTGCTCATCAAAAGGAAGTTTACCAGGATACCATGGAAGTGCTAAGGAATCTTCAAGGTGAGATACAATACCTAAAGGAGAAAAAGAAAGCATCGGAGATAGTCTAAACTGATATTGATGATCTGCGAGAGGTGTGCAAGACGTTACACCAGGAGAACATTATTCCTATGTTAGGAAGTTGGTTAAAAGGGAACACTCCGCATGTAAGTCTTGAGACTGGACGACAGATTTTTCATGCCCATATTCCCCCTGATAGCATTGATGATGACAAAGAAATTCCTCTGAATACTATTGTGGATGTGTGGCTTTTGAGTAATATATTGATAGATACAGTGCACGGAAGTAAATGTGCTGACATTAGATGTATGGGTACAAATGGGGAGGCCTCCATTGCAGCCATCATCTAATGTGTTATTCATGGCAAACCAGACTAAGGCCACTCCCATAGGGGTTTTAAAAGATGCATCTATAACTATACAATGGGCCAAGTTCACTGGGGATTTTGAGGTATTAGCACTTGCAGAAGCAGATAATTTTATAGCCTTACTTGGGGTGTCCTTGGTGTTATGCAAATAATGTTGACTTCGAGATTCAATAAGGGGTATATCAGCTTTGAAAATAAAGAGGAAAGGGTTATTATCCCTTTAACATATGGAAGTCTACACCCTATGTTGAGCCTCTAAGTGAGGAGGACTTAAATAGAATTTATGTACACGCTATTCAGGACCTAGAGGTCAATGAGCCATCAAAGGAAGGAATTATATAGTGGGAGGATTCTCATTCTATTAGTGATACTATGAGTATTGCTTGTAAAAATTGGGCTCATGGTACATATGAGTTGGTAGTGCACAAAGTGAAAAGCATATTGGTTGCACAAGAATAGACGTTCATGTCAGTTCGATGGATAGGTAGCACAGTACCTTGGTATACATAGGACAGAAGATCTTTCTACATTTTTGAAGGCCATGGATGAAACAATGGACAAATCAAGAAATAAGAGAAGAGATATGTTAGCATATACATTACGTGGGATAGCATACGCTGGTGGGTAGTCCACAGAGATAATCTTGTCAGATGGAATGAAATTGTGAATATCTTCGCTCTACTAGGTTTATAAGGAACAATGCACCTACCCAAATATGCACTTATCATGGTAATCAACCTATTCAAATGCATCACATTCAGAAGTGTGAGAGACTCTGGATAGAAGGACAGGAAGCATTACCACCTTCACTCTGGGTGCACCAATTTTATTCCACACTTACAAGGATGCACATGCTTGGTATGTATATGCAGAACTACATAGATAAACTGGAATTGGCAAATTTGATTGCAGGAATGATCCAAACATTTGACTTACTTCTCTACTCAACCTCCTAGTAGAAGAGGCATTAAAATTTATCAAGTGCTTAACTATGGGGGATAGTTCTAAGGTAGATAATATTCAGGAATTATTAGGTGAAACAATGCTCAGAGCACATGTTTTGATAAGGAAGAAGAAATAGATGTAACACTACTTGAACGTGCTTGCCTTGAGAAAGAGAAAGGAAAGATGGTCTACATCGTGGATGACAAAGAAGTATGATAATCTGGATATTAAACCAATCAACAGGAAGTGCATGAGGTATTGGACAGTGCGGATAAGACCACATGCGCCTATCATGAACCAATGAAAACAAATTGGGGTGAATATTAGAACAAATATTGAGCCTAAGGAAGCCATAATTAGAGACTATTGGTCAGACTCTAAAGTGGTAAAAATCATAGAGTTACTAAGGGACTACCAGGACCTGTTTCCTAGGGGGTACCATGAACTTAAAGGCATGCATGAATCATTAGGGGAGATGCAGATAAAGCTTAAAGAGGGTGTGTGCCCAGTTAGAAAGAGACCTTATAGAATGAACCCCAATTTTCATGAAAAGGTCAAAGAAGATATTGATAACATGTTGAAATCTAGAATTATCAAGCCCCTTGATGAATCAAAATGGGTTAGTCTAATGGTGATCACTATCAAGAAGGATGGATGGATTAGAATATGCGTGGACTACAGAGAGCTGAATGTTACATGTGTAACACTGATCCATTCCCTATGCCATTTCACTGAGGAAATAATAGGAGTTGCAGGGTGTGAAATCTATTCGTTTACAGATGGGTTCTCTAGGTATCATCAGGTTAGGATTATCTCAGGAGGATCAATAAAAGACTACATTTACTACTGAATGGGGTAGCTTCACCTATAATTTAATGCCCTTCGGTATGAAAAATGTGCCTGCTGTATTTTAATGCATAGTTGTCGAAGTATTCAAAGAATTTATTCACAACTTCTTACACGTATATTTAAATGACTGGACAGTGTATGGGATTAGTTAAGGATCACCATTGTGACAATCTCCACTTAATGTTTGAATGGTGTAGATAGTTGAGTATCTCTTTGAACATCAAGAAGTGTATATTTGCTACACCATTTGGGATACCATTAGGACATATAATTTATAAGGAAGGTTTTCTCAGTTGATCCTAGCTAAGGTTTGCAGTCATTTTAGGCTTAGAAGTTCCTACCAGTCAAAGCGAGGTGCACGGATTTTTAGGTCATATAGGATATTATAGAAAATTCATCAAAGGGTATGCCAAAATTGTTGCAACCTTGGAAGAGTTACTAAAGGGGAAAGGTACATTTCATTGGGGAGAACCACAATAGTGCATGTTTGAGATATTAAAAGAGAGACTTACTACCGCACCCATTTTACACTTTCCCTCATGGAATAAACCATTTCATGTGCATGTGCATGCCTCCAGCATGGCTATTGGCACTATGTTAGCTCATCCTAGAGAAGGTATTGTCGATCATCCATTTTTTTTTGCTAGTAGGAAGTTGACTCCTGCTGAACAGAATTATACAACTACAGAGCGCGAAGCTTTTTCCATGATCTATACATTGCATAAGTTTTGACAGTAATTTTTAGTAATAACATTTGTGTTTTATATAGATCACATGCCATTGAAGTACTTGGTAAATAAGCCAGTCTTACAGGGGTGCATATGTAGAACTACCACTTGAGACCAAGAAACAAACTAGGAAAATTATGGAATAAAATTTTTTTGATAAGAAGAGTCTACAACCAAGTTGCAAGACACTAGTTTGAAACTAAATAGGTTCTGGAATAAATTCTGATTAACCAAACACAAGATTTCTATTTTTATCTTATAACAAGTTTACAAGGTTCCAAATTTGGGTTACATGTTTTACTTAGGTTCAGGGAGAAAATTATCCCTCATGCCTGCTCTCAAACAGGCCCAGAAGTTAAACTAGATTTTTTACACATTTATAATTATCAAAAATTTCCTAAACTAGGCTCATTGGATAGGAAATTTCCTCACCTTTCCAACCATATAAAGAAGTCCTCCTAACTCCTTGTAAAACTCAAGTTATGGCCGGGCGGAGTTTTAGGGGAAAATTTTCCCTTGGAGGTCCGCGGGGTTAGGGAGAAAATGCCTTCACGCCCCTGCCGATGCCCCCAAATGCCACGTGTCATCATGTGATTGGGTTGGGCTGGCGGGTCATGGGGAAAAACATTGAAATTTTTCCCAAAACCAAGTTTTTTCAATTTTTCGAAGGAAAATTTTCCTCCGTGCCTCTGCGCTTGCTCAAATGGCCACATGGCGCCTTGTGATTGGCTAGCAGAGTGGCGGAGAATATTTGGATTTTTTTTTTTCCAAAAGAGGTTAAAAGGTTAAAATGAATTACATGGGCCCGTGCCCAGGGTGACATGTGTCAACACCCTTATTGGCTGTGGGGGTGTGGGTCATAGAGGAAAAAGTGAAATTTTTTCCAAAGGTAAAAAGTTATGTTTTCAAAATTCTTCTTTCGCGCCCTCCTGCCACGTGTCAGCACGTGATTGGTTGCGGGGACGCGGGGTTGCTAGGGAAAATTTTTTCCAAAGGAAATTTTTAAAAAAAAAATCTAAGTTTTCAATTTGAGCCTGCTCACCTCCCTGCCAGTGTCAGCACGTGATTGGTTTTGCGGGGAAAATTGGGAAAATTTTAAGCAAAATTTTTGTTAGTTTTAAGGGTCCGCCCCTCCAAGATGCCACGTGGTGACTTATTGATAGGATGAGAGGGTGGCGGGGCCACGGAACTTTTTTGGAAATTTTCTAAAGTTCAAAATTTAAATTTTTCTAAGGTCGAATTATTTCATTTTTGGTTTTGGATGGCCATTTTGAAGTAAAACTTCAAATGACCATAACTTTTGATTAGGAAGCTCCATTTTGGGAAAACAAGGACTTTACAGAAATATCTCGGAGTCCTATTTTCATAGAAATAATAAATTTTGGAATATGGTGAATTTTTTAGGGTCAATTTTAAGAAATCGATCTGCAGGGTTTTAATTTAAAACTGACAATTTTTCCTTTTAAGATTTGTTCAATTTGATAATATTTGAACTCTTCTTCCACTCAACATGTAAAACAGACATGGAGGAATGAACTTGGGAAGAATTTTAGATGTTTTTAAAGGTGTCAATATGATGGATTTAGTTGCAAGTGATGCAATTTTACATGACAGTTGACGGGAAAAACATGACCATGCAAGTTTCCGAATTGAAATTTTTGAGTTTTAGAGATGTTATTCTTAAGTGTTTTAGTCAATTTGGATTCCTCATAGTCTTATTAAGTCTAAATTTCAAGTTTTGTAATACTTATTGTTGAGTATAAAGATCTGAACTACATCATTTTATTAGATAAAAAGGAAGATGCCAGAATTATAAAACTTAAAACAGAGTTCTCTTCTCCACGAATTTACAGTTTAATATGCAATTTTCAATTCCAAAACATGGAAAACTTATTCATTTCATTGTCTAAGACATCCAATTGATTCAACAAAGACATGTATACAGTATGCAATGTTGGTATTTCTAACTTTTATCAACTCATTTCAATGAAAAAATTTCTTTTTTTTCCCATACGTTTCATTTTCTCTTTCCAAGATAGAATTTTCAAATTTAAGAGGTTCATGTCTTTTCCACAGATAACAATGCATTTCAAGGAAAGTAATGTATTTCATTCATCTATCTCCAACCAATACATTACAACAATTATATCAAGAGAACTTTGATTCCTTTATTGAATTTAAATAATCTTACAATTGACTCCTTTCTTTACATTCAATTTGAAAATTACAAACTGTATCATATTCTTTTTTTTTTTAAACAGAGAAAGGGACAGTGACTCTTTCTCATTTCAAATAAAAAACATAGGATATCATTTACATTTCACAATCAATTACAACTTTCAAATTACAAGGTAAACATTTCCATCTCAAATCAATTACATGCATCCACTTGAAGTGGGAAGGATTACATTTAAAATTTACAAAAAGGATGACTGTCAAACTATTTTCTTTCTTCTCCAAACAGCAGCAAGCATGATGATTTCTTCATCTTCATTCTTTTGATCACAACAAGGAAGGGGGAAAGGCAACGCTCTCCACCCAACCAAGACATCCAATGGGAAAAGAGAAGCCATCTTTCCCCATTGGCCCTCGAGCCCCAACCATATTGGAATGGAACATGATAAAACAACACATGGCAACATAGCTTCTTCACATACAAGCATACATTCACAAACACAAGGAAACACAAAGCAAGAAGATGTAGTTCTCAACTACAACAATCAATTTCAAACAAAACAAAGGCTCCTTCTCCAAACAAGCAATCCAACAAGAGCAAGAACTATGGAGGTCTCCTTATGCCTCCCAAGTTGAATTTTGGGCATCCACCAAAAGCAAACCACCAAGATCATAGCAATCCCATAAACCTTATCCCTCCTCAACCCCTCCTTATCCCTCCTCCAAATTTATCCCTTATACCTCCCCCAAAGTAGGAAATGCAAGCAATTTCCTTTCCTAGGTGGATCCCAAACCAACATTCCCTCCCAAGAACAAATAACAATGGTAAATCCCTTATCCCTCCTCTGATAAACCTCATAGTCTTCTCTCCACACCATGCCCTAAGCATTCTACCCATCCCTCTAAAAATTGCAAACACAAACACATTCAAAATTTCATGCTAAAAGGGGGAAAAACAACAATTTTTAAAAGAGTGAGAGCTTACCTCTCCATAATGGAGACTTGCTTCCAAAACAACAGTCTTTAATTCACCAAAAACCAGTCCCAAATCAGCAAGGGGAATGCATGCACAAGTAATTCCACTTCTTCCACAAGAAAGCTCCCAAAAATGCAAGAGGAAATTTGACCCAAGAGTGAAATCTCCAACTTTCAACAACCTCAAATGAGGAGGAAATTTCAATTTTTAAAGGAGAGGGTGGAAGAGGATGATGTGGATTCCAAGTGGGATGTCACATCATTTTTCCTCATCCCAAAAGCAATCAACATCAAGGAAAAATAAATCACCATAAATGAAAATGACAAAATTACTTACATACACAATTTAGCCCATACCCCAAAAGGAATGCATTTAAATTTTGTAAGACAAGTGCAATCAATACTTACACAAAAACATGTCAAAATGTAATAAAATAATTTATTTTGACTCCTAAATAATAATCATGGTTGGTGGAGGTTTTTGAGAGGTGTGGGACAAGTTTAACTTGTCCCACAAGCCTCCAAATTTTCCTCCAAGTTCAAATTCGAATTTCAAAGAGGAAGGAGTGTTTGACCTTCCAAAATCAGCCTTACAACCTCTTACAAATCCTTACATTACACATACTTAACTTACACACTCTTACTCATTCCTCTTACACATGCATTAACTTCTATGACATTTATTTATTACAACCTTTTGACATAAAGATTTATTTAATTACCCATGGTTATACAAATATATAAATCAAATTTCATTATCAACCAAGACAATAACATTTAATTTCACATTCCACATCCCAATTAATTTAATTAAAATTTAACTATATGACTTCACACATTATACTATCACATTTAAATAATTAAAATAAAAGCACATTACAAATAAAATACACACAACAATAATTAAAAAGGGAACACATAATAAAATACACACATATGTCCCATGGTCACAATAAGTGGAAATCCCCCCATGGGAAATCCTAACACAACACAACACACAATCAAACACAGTTGCCATGGTGACCTTGTTGATTTCACACTGAATTCCAATATGGTTAGTCTCCAGTCCCCTGACATTGTTGTGATTTTTAACCTGCAAAATGCAAAATACCTCCTTCGGCCTCGTGGCCATATTAGAACATCCAAAGATATAAAATCAACATATAATTATTAAATCCAAATCACAACAATATCAAGGATTTAACATTTATCATTTAAATTCAATTTGCAACTATATCATCATCCAATAGATCTCTACACTAGAGCTATTCATAATATCAATGTCACATGTCTAAAATCAAAAGCAATAACCTGTCCATGTCAACCACTATGTCATCATCCACATAATAATAATAATGTCTCAATGATCCTTAAGCAAAATAACTGAATCCAGATCAATATTAATCCAGGATCTAACATCTAACCATCATACTAATCAAAACATAATAATGTCCATAATAATCCATGATCTAGCATATACACATCATACTACATCAAAACATAATAATATCCAAAATATGATCAATAGTGTCAGGATCAATGTCTAAACAATGTCAAAGGAGAGTGGGCACTGTATAAAGACTATAAAGATTATTGTAAGGCGTGTGACCATTGTCAGTGCCTAGGTAAACCATGACACAAAGATGAGATGTATTTGAGACCAATTACTAGTGCCGAACCATTTGAGAAATGGGCCATTGAATTTGTATGACCTATTTTACCAGCCGTGCGCAAGACTAGATCGCACTATATCATTACTTGCACAGATTATCTAACACGGTGGGCAGAATCAGCACCTACGAAAGACTGTACGACAACTAAAATAACTAGGTTTCTATGGGAGAATGTTCTTACATGATATGGATGTCCTTTAAGATTGACAAGCGATAGAGGTACACACTTTTTAAATGAGACAATCAGGATCCTATTAGATGAGTTTATGGTTACACACCATAAAATTACACCTTACCATCCTCAGGAAAATGGAACTGCCGAGGCTTTCAACAGAATTTTGGGACAAACTTTGACAGGAAGAAAGGATTGGGATGACAAAGTGTCAGCTGTGCTTTGGTCATATAGAACAACTTACAAGAGATTAAACAAAGCCACACCATTTCAATTGGTGTTGGGCATGGAAGCTGTTATTCCTATTGAATTTATGTTACCTTCTTTATGCATTACGCACGTTGGAGGTCTAGCTGATGAGCAGGATATAGAAGAATGGATTACAAAAATGATTTAACTAGATGAGAATTGAGCCATAACACGGTGGAGTCAGAAGTAGGAAAAGGCAAGGCAGAAGGCATGGCATGATAGAAACATAAGAGATAAGAAATTTGAGGTTGGACAAATGGTCCTTCTTTATGACTCAAAGTTTTTGCGCCATCTAGGCAAGTTCAAAGTACATTGGTTGGGACCGTATGTTATCACTTCTATACTTGAATCAAGTGTATGCCAATTAGAAGCACTTGATGGAACATGACTACCTGGTTACTTTAATGGGAATAGGCTGAAGCCCTACTATAAATAAGTCTTCTTAGTGTTTGTAATAAGGCAGTATTGCCATGTAGTTTAGGTTTTCAATTATGTATTTCCTTAATGTATTTCCTTCATTGTCACTATGCTTTGTCCATTTAGTTGTTGTTTGTGTAATAAGCGCGCTTACGCGCATGAAGCTAATTATTGTGTGAAGAATGTTGATGCACAGAGGACTACACATACCTTTAGTGTGGGGTGGTTGTCATTATCTAAGAAAAAGACCGAGGGAATTGAAAGATGAAAGGAATAAGCTACTACAGATGTGCTTTAAGTCAAAAGAAGATTGCTTCTCAAAAGGTGACCAAGGATGTAGATAGACGAAGGAACAATGTAACATGAGGTAAGCAGAGGCCATGATAGCTACCAAGAGAAGGTGCAGTGATGAGGTACTCGGGTGCAGGAGTGCATGCTAAAGAGAAGTATGTGACCAGAAGGTAGGAAGGAGTGCTAGAAGGTTATATTTGGGTGTGAAGCTGTACCACACGGAACGAACAAATTTGGTCAATGAATGAAGGGATATTTGGTAGGTGAGGAGCAATAAATGCATCAAAATTTGAAAAATTTATATAAGGAAGGGATGTAGATTCATTTTTACCATTGCAACTAAGAGTATTCCTGAGAAGAGCCAAGTGTGAAGAGCTGAGTGATCGAGTTAAGGTGTGAAGGGTGTGAAATCAAGAGTGACAACTAGATCTATGATATAAGAAGCTTGCGTCCCCGGTGGTGAAGGGTTTGAACAAAACAGGGAGACAAAAAATAGTTAGGTTATGAGGTTTCCACCTAGGGCATAATTGAATCGAGCTAGGTTTTGATTTGTGGAGTTGTAGGGTTGAAAAGGAGACATTTACAAGATAGAAATGGCACCAAAGAAGGCATCTGCAATAGCAGCAAAAGAAAAGAAGAAGGTGGTTGTCGAGGAAGAAGAGATGGCACCTGAAAGCCATTTTTCAGAGATGTAATACCCAGGAGTTATTGTTGGCCAAGAGTGGGATTCACCCATTAGAAAAAGAAAAGTGAGTGAATATAATCATAGGAAGTAAAAAAAACTACAAGTAATGATTTTCTTTATATTGGTCGAATATGAGTAGAGGTGTAAGAGTGAAACGAATCCATGCGTGGAATGTTATTGCATGTTTTTTTGTTTGCAAGTATTGGTTTAGCAATTTCCCTATTAAAGGAAAACATGATTTTTGTTGTGTATAAAAGTTGTATACTCTAATGATTCATATACAATGGGGAAGTGAAGAGATATGTTGTTAAGAGAGTTCATTAAAAATATCTTATTGGCAGACAATAAAAGGTGTAGAGGATGCTACGCCCTTAACCTATTGCTTGTATTAGGATATGAGTAGCCAACTTGTCACTTACCATATCATTTTATTATATCATTTATACTTTCTCATGCTTAGTAGTTTGGCCTTGGTTATGGCCATAACATATGAATAGTAATATATAGGGGATTGTAGGTAGTAGATTCATCACCATTAGAGCGTTTAAGTATTATTGTATGGTTTGGAGGTTGTCCCCTCGAAGTGGTGAATGCTATTATAATTGCATATTGGGATCAATTATTATAGAAATATTGTGTTATTTGGTGTTCTATTTCTGATCATAATCTGAATTATACAAGTAATTTCATTACAAGTGGTATCAGAGCCTGCGATCTGGGCCAAAATTAGGGCAAAAAACCCTAATTTTTTGTTTCCACCATATATTTCTCAACTAGCATTGCAAAATTGGTGGCAGATATTTTTACCAGAGTTTTGAAACATTTCAAGTAAGTTTCCCTAAAAATTTCAGACTTTTTTGATTTATTTTACAGGACGTTATTGCAAATTTAGGGTTTTTTTCATAAAATTGCTCCCTAGGGTGCAAATTTTTCTTGTGGAATTTTTTCAAATTTTTACATTTTCATAAAGCTCTCAAACAAAATTTATTGGGTTTGTTCTTTAATCTTTTTTTATATTTGGCCGAATTCTTTCTAAGATCAAAACCCTAAAGTTTGGCAATCCAGGTAAAAATCCTAGTAAATTTTCATGGTCAAGCATCATAGACGGGGCCTTCCACAAGAGGCAAAAAAGAATCCCATCACTCCTAGGGTAAAACTTCAGATAAAGATGAGGTAGTAGATTGAGATTTGGACTCAAAAGGGGTATAATACATATTCCTTAGCACTAGGGTTTACTTCAATGGATCATAAAGTGAGCCAACTTGAGTATAATGCTGCGAAAAGATACAACTATGATATGGCCTAGCTAAAGGAGGCATAGACCAAATCAATCATGTGGATAGAATTGGACATATTGTAATGGAGGATGTGAGCATGCAAAAATCAGTAGTGCGCATATGATGGCAAATTTGTGCATTATGAAAGGAGATCAACCAAGCACAATTGGATCTTTAGTTCAAACCATCACCAATAGACAGCATAGCCAGAGTGGATCTCTTGAGTCCGTAATCCAATCTAAAACGCAGCCGCAACGACGCACTTTGTCCAATCCAGTTGGTACTATGATGCAAACAAAAGTGGAGATGTGCAAGTTTGATGGAAAGGATCCCCTGAATTGGATCAACCAAATGAAGAATTTCTTTGAGCTACATCAAACATCCATCAAGGACAAAAGGTGACCATTGGCATCTTTATATCTTGGAACCTAACCAATTCATTTGGTATGGATGGTTATATGCTCAGAAGGAAGAAGAAGGGTCTTAATGTTAGATTGGACAATATTTACTAGAAGAGTTGCAATTGCACTATAGTTCTAGTGTGTCAGATAACTACTTTTAGCCAATTAACCAAAGTTACAACAAACAAGATCTAGTCAAGGATTATATTCATCAATTCCAAAACCTATCTCTTGCACAGGGTGGAGAATATTCACAGAAGAGAATCTGAATGACCTATTTCTTTGGTAGGATCTTAAGGATAGCATCCAACTTGATGTTCACTATGTTAAAATCCACTCAATATTTGGTATGAGAGTTCTATGGTCTTGGAACACAAAGAAAAGGAAAGAGAAATCATAAACACCAAGGAGACATGCCATTCACTTGAATGACAGAGACCGTAATATCCACTATGCATCATCATTCTTGCTAGGCTACAATGTTAGACTGACTCATCAATAAATTGAAGAGAAGAGAGCCAAAATGGTTATGTTTTAAACTGTGAAAGCAAAATCCAGTGGACCGGGACACAAATGTGATGAGAAGAAGTTGTTTTACATTGATGGACGTCGATGAAGAAGATGAAGGATGAAAAAACCAATAGGAGAGTTATTAAGGAACAAGTTGAAGATGAAGTAGAGGATCACCAACCTACAATTATCTTGCCATGCAACTTTTTAAGTGTTGGCACCCCCACAAACTCTCAAGGTTAGTAAGCTATCTTGATAAAACAGAGGTGGATAGTATTGATTAACTCATGAGAAGTACCCACAAATTTAGTCAATGAGTAAGTTAGTTGCCTCGCGCTTAAACAGATTTGTTTTATTTACCCAACTCCAGAATTTTTCAGGCCATGATTACAGATGGTGAGCACTGCTCAACTGTTTAGGAAAATTCCATAGTATCTTAAACTCATTCCATGGAGAGACTACTTGTTGAATAGCTCATCTATGTTTGTCATTCCTATGGGAGGAAGCTGATATTGTATGTTAAAAGTCCAATGGCTCACAAACGTTAGGCAGGGTCGAGATAAACTTCCAAGAATTGTTTATGTGATTTCATTCAGATGGAAGGACAATACAATTGAATGGGATGGTAGCTAAGTCTCCACATATTATTAGCTCTCATCAAATGCAGAAGGTTCTCAGAAAAGGAGTGGATGGCTTTATAGCAAAGTTATTTTCCATAGAAGTACAAAATATAGAGTCTTCAATGCCACCCGATCTTTAGAAGATTGTGGATGCTCACTCATCTACTTTTGATCTAATTCCAAAGGGACTACCACCAGTTAGGGATCATGATCATGCCATTCAGTTGATTCCTAGGAGCCAAACACCTAACATTAGACCATATAGATACCCATATTCCCAGAAAATTAAGATCGAGAAAATGGTGGAGGAAATGTTGAAGGCAGGTATCATCAGGCATAGCTAGAGTGCATATTCTTCACTAGTGGTCATGGTACATAAGAAGGATGAAACATGGAGGATGTGTCCAAATTACCAAGAACTCAACAAGTACACCATTAAAGATAAGTTTCCTATTCCAATAATTGATGATTTACTTGATGAATTGCATAGTGTTGTTTATTTCACAAAATTGGATCTTCGTTCGGGGTACCATCAAATTAGGATAAAAGAGGAAGATGTTCATAAAACGGCTTTCAGGACTCATGAGGGCCATTATGAGTTTTTGGTAATGCCTTTTAGTCTTACAAATGCACCCTTAACCTTTCAAAGCTTGATGAACACTATTTTTAGGCCGTTTTAAAGGAAATTTGTATTAGTTTTCTTTAATGACATATTGATTTGTAGTAAGACATGGGAAGAACACTTACAACATGTAAATAATGTGTTGGAAGTTTTGGAGAAACATACTCTATATGCAAAGCCATCCAAATGTTCTTTTTGTGTACAAGAGGTAGAGTAATTGGGTCATATTGTATCCCATGAAGGCATCAAAGTTGATCCTTAGAAGATCAAAGCTATGGTGGAATGGCCAAGGCCCAAAAATCTCAAAAATCTTCGTGGGTTCCTAGGACTAATATGGTACTACAGAAGATTTGTGTTGGGATATGGTAGAATAGCAACCCAACTCATTGCATTGCTAAAGAAGGATGCCTTCCATTGGACAGACGTAGCCACTAAATCCTTTGAGCAGCTAAAGGAAGCCATGTGCATCACCCCAGTTTTGGCTACTCCCAACTTCTCAAAAACCTTCATTATTGAATGTGACACTTCAGGATCAGGATTGGGAGCATTTCTAATACAGGAAGGAAGACCAATTGCATTTGAGAGTCACCAATTCAAAGGAAAAGATCTGCTCAAACCTGTCTATGAGAAAGAAATGATGGCTATTCTTCATACGGTCAAGCAATGGAGGCCCTATCTCATGGGTAGACACTTCAAGGTAAAACTGATCATGATAGTCTCAAATACTTTTTGGAGCAAAGGTTATCATATGAGGAACAAAAAAAGTGGGTAACAAAAATGTTGGGTTATGATTATGAAATCATATACAAAAAGGGTAAAGAAAATGTAGTAGCTGATGCATTGTCCAGAAGGGATACATCCACAGATGCCTTACTATGTGGAATGTCCATGATGACAGCCGATTGGGTGGATGAAGCAAGATTGGAATGGAATCAAGATAAGGATACATAATCTCTAATACAGAGTATCAAAAAAGGATCTATGACATCTAACAAATTTGAGTGGAAAGGTAATTCCCTATGGTACAAGGATAGGTTATACTTGAGTAAAGATTCTGAGTTGAAGCATAAGATTCTTGTAGAGCTACATGCCTCACCTGTTGGAGGACACTCTGGGTTTTTGAAGACATATCATAGAATAAAAAGTGAAT
Organism: Taxus chinensis; assembly: GCA_019776745.2. NCBI lineage: Eukaryota > Viridiplantae > Streptophyta > Pinopsida > Cupressales > Taxaceae > Taxus > Taxus chinensis. Next base: position 17,411,345 of record CM034157.1, read on the forward strand.
TATTTTGGGAAGGACTCAAGGGGGATGTACAAAATTTTGTATCAGAGTGTTTAGTGTGCCAACATAACAAAAGGGAAACAATTAAGACACCAGGTCTGTTGCAACCCTTACCAATTCCTAGCCAGAGATGGGAGGAGGTCTCCATGGATTTCATCACCAGATTTCCTTAGTCATAGGGTAAGAATGTTATTTTCGTGATTGTGGATAGGCTCACAAAATATGCCCAATTTTGTGCCCTATCATATCCATTTGCAGCTAGTACAGTCGGAACTATTTTTTTGGAGACAGTTCAAAGGCTACATGGAACCCCAAAGATAATTGTAAGTGATCGTGATCCTATTTTCACAAGTAATTTTTGGACAGAATTATTTTCATGTTTGGGTACTCAGCTAGCTCATAGTTCATCTTATCATCCTCAAACTGATGGGCAAATAGAAGTAGTCAACAAATGGTTAGAGGGGTATTTACGTTGTTTTGTATCAGATAAACAGGAAAGGTGGATTAAATGTCTACCACTAGCAGAATGGTGGTATAACACATCTTTTCATACCTCTTCTCAAATGAACCCATTTTTAGCATTATACAGTTACCATCCACCTTCTATCGCTTCCTCCTTGAGGGTGCAAACTAAGGTTAGAGATGTTGAGGAACACATTCAACATCAACAACAAGTTTTGGCTAGTTTGAAAGAGAATTTAGCATTAGCACAAAATAGGATGAAACAAAAAGCAGATCAACACCATAATGAAAGACATTTTGAAATTAGTGACTGGGTTTTTGTACGTCTCCAGACTTATAAATAGATGTGCCTAAAGCAACAGAAAAAGGAAAACAAACTTGCTCCTAAATATTATGGCCCTTATCAGGTTCTACAGAAAATTGGTAGTGTTGCTTATAAAATAGAGTTGCCTCCATCTTCACACATACACCTAGTATTCCATGTTTCATGCCTGAAGAAGGTTATTGGACATCAATTTGAAGCCTAGACAGAGTTACCAGAACTTGACGAGGAAGGAAGAATCATTTTGGAGCTAGAGAAGATTATGCAAACATGTACTAAGAGGCCGAGAACTAGAGACATTAAGGAATATTTGATCAAGTGGAAGAATCTGAGCATAAAAGACACCACTTGGGAGGATGAAGGTTTTCTGCAGCAACATCTAGGATTATTCAACATTGAGGATAACATTGGTTTGAAGGGGAAGGGCATGCTACACCCTTAACCTATTTCTTGTATTAGGATATGAGTAGCCGACTCGTGGCTTACCATATCATTTTATTATATCATTTATACTTTCTCATGCTTAATAGGTCGGCCTTGGTGATGGCCATAACATATGAATAGTATATATAGGGGATTATAGGTAGTATTTCATTATCATTTGAGCATTTGAGTCTTATTATATGGATTGGAGGTTGCCCCCTTGAAGTGGCGAAGCTATTCTAATTGCTTATTGAGATCATTATTCTGAAATATTGTGTTATTTGGTGTTCTATTGTTGCTCTAATCTAAATTATACAAGCAATTTCATTACAGAAGGCCACGTGAGAGGATATAAAAAGTGACCTCATAGATAAAACCATGATTTTAAAAACCAAACATGAGTTGGGATACCTGAAGGGTCCGCGTGAAATGGACATCGACAAATTTAAGAACTACCCAATTGTACAAGTTGCAACACACCTGGTTACTAAGTTGAATGATCAAGAGTGGTGGTCACAAGTAAACACTATGTAGTTGCATGTGGTGCAAAAGATGTTGGAAGGAACGATCTACAACATTGTAGGCTATATTACAGAGAAAATAGTCGAAGAAGCACACACAGGAGGGAAGATCAGCTTTAGGGCTGTTCTACTATCACTGATCTTCATGGAAATCAGAGTACTAGATGGACCAAAGGAGAAAATATGGGAATACCCCATGGAGAACAAGTCCGCAGCTGAAATATTCAGAAAATATCTATGCAAAGGGACCATGATAGATGAGGTGAAACAAAGAGAAAAGAAGTGGTATGACAGGCTCCATGCGGCATTCGAGGAAGAGTGGCACATCCCAAATGACCTACTAGCAGTGGTAGGAAAATAAGTTCAGTTCGCTGTATATTAGCATTTCTGCATCGTGCGTTTCCCAATGAAGGATGGAGCTTGGAGCCCCTGGTGCAAGTTACCTTACACATTCACTGTAAGGTATTTTAAGGAATTTTTTCATAGGTTTACTGACATGCGCAAAATAAACTTCAATGTAGATGAGTGCTAAGCCATAGAAAGATGGAGTCAGAAGAAGGAAAATGCCAGGAAGAAGGCATGGCATGACATGAACAAAAGGGATAAGAAATTTGAGCATTGGAATCTACAATGGTAACTCTTCCTCGTACCTGACCTCCAAGGTCATGCCGAGACGAGCCGGTGGGAATGCTGGAATATATATTGGAGTGCAGACAAACTAGTTTGGTAATCTTATATCTTCAATCACGTGCTTTCCTAATGGAATCACTGTGAATCTAAGGCAAATAAGGCCCTTACTAACTTGGACTAGGTGATAATGGATTATACTAGCAAATAATAACTGTTTGGAGGATCTAATCAATATTCGAGCTATTGCTGTGATCTTGTATTATTAGGTTGCTGGAATACGTGGAAAATGACCTGTGGGATAGTTTTGTGTATTTCCTCCGGACAAGGTCATGAAAAATGGTGATGGGAGGTGTCATTGTGTATTCTCTGTAGTTAATTCTATGGACGGTTCTCTGGGCCTAGTCTAGAAATCCTATTAGCTTTGATTGGCTACTATGTGTCCAGCAAGGAATGCAATTACTTCGAAATGATGATGGGTGGAAGTGGTATGGACAAAAATACTAGTGTGAATTAAACCAGTGTCAATGTCTAATTGATTAGCTATGGCCCATTGGGCTGTGGGATTTGTGGGATCACAACCTGTAAGATTGCATGGTTCAAAATTCAGACCTCCTATGGTCATGAGTGAAAGAATCAAATCTCTAATCTTCCGAGTATCCAATAATCATAGGCCTTTCTTAGCTTCTATGTTTAGAACTAGATAACTGTGTGATTTTCTCATAATACACTTACAAGATAAGTTCTGTGCAACCTGGATGGGTAAACTGGTATCTATGTCTACGAGGAGGTCTCCTGCATCTGGGCTGTGGAACCAGAGTACCATGCACAACCAAACGGATTTGTTCAATCTTTCTAATGGATCTCTTGTATAGTCATACGAATATCCTATCTAAGGCAATCTATAGTTTGGATGATTTGACCAAAATGTGTATGCCTGGTCATCTTCAATGTTTAACTCACTCAATTGGGAACTGACTACTTGCAAGCTTACCATTGCTTGAAGACTTGAGATCCTAAGGTCTTGATCTATATCAGTTAGTGTTGTGATGTAGATTGGGTTGAGGCACGATTGGCTCAAATATGTAGTCTTTGGGCTCTCTATGTCCCGTGATTGTCATGCAAAAGTAATAATTTGAGAACGAACTGTAGTAAAATAGAGAAGGGTTAACTAATTATGAAAGATGTATCTATAGCATGATGCATGAATTCCTCTATTTTTGTATTTTCTGATGAAGTATATACGATTTTAAAGAGGAGACAGTTATTGCAAGGTAAAATATGGCTAGAAATGGACAACTAATCTAGTAAAAATTAAAACAAACAAATCATTAACTCGAGTGTAGCTATTTACCTGTGCACCCACTTGTAGAATTTATTCTAAATATCTAATAAGCAAGCTCATCTGTTTTAAATTGAAAGATGGGATCTTGACCCTACCTCATAAGTGAGGAATGAATCACAAGTTTCTCAGAAACTATCAATCCCCACAGCTTCCCTGGCTCATATCGAGAACATAACATTTTGCACTGAAATAAAGTAATTTACTACTCTATTTGATATGTATTGTAACTAGAACTTTGAAAGCTCAGAACCTGGAATTCTACAGAACAGTGGTATGAATCTATGTTGTGTGTGACTCTTGTCCCCTCAATGTGATCTCCTTGTTCTTTCATCTTCACGTGGATCCAGAAAATCATGTACTATGCTAACATCAACAGAAGTTAGAATACTGGGATTTGCAATTGTAGCTTTGAATATAGACCGAATAGGCAATGGAGTAAGATAGGAGAGGTGATAGCTTGCAAGAGAACAGAGCTTGACTTATGCAATTCCTAGCGGGATTTATTGAAGGGTCTATGCAACACAAGCATCCGAGAGTTTTAGAAACTATCCTAGTTTATGAGGAGAACAATAGCCTGCAACTTAAATGGTTAATCTAAGAATGAAGTCTATCTTCTACTCCAACTGGACTTGGATGGTCTCAACAACACTACTTGCACAGCAATGGATGTTGTGACTTACCTAAGATAGTCATAAAGGACAATCTAACTAATTTCAGGCAATTGAACATGAAACTAAAATTCTAAGCAAGAAACTAAATCTACAGAAAGGGAAATTCAGAGAAGGACTTGAGGGGCCATTTGCTTGAAAACAAGCCTAGCTATTTATAGAATTTGCATTTACCAGAAGGTAAACTTGGAATGAGAACGTCTTAAACCATAAACAATGGAAAACACTATTCCAAGGTGAACCAGAATCATAAATGCAAAGCTCAAAGGGAAGTGACAAATAAATGTAGGATAAAATGGTGAGAATTTACGTATGACGCGATCGTTAAATAGCTTTTTGGAAAATGCGCATCCCAAAGGACTGCTACCCAGCAGTGGCGGTACAGGACCGCCGCCCTGTTCAAGGCGGAGGTCATCAGACCGCTTTCATACATCGCAGCGGCTTCCCAATGAAAAGCAAGGCTAAGAAAAGAGGGGAAGAGGCCAACAATAAAGCACGCGGAGGCTGGGTGAGGCATACGAGATGCAAACGTATACTTGGAGAGATTTTCTAGATCCCTGAACACCTTGCGAGGGGACCTGTATCATCATTGGGGCATGTGTAGACATTGCCATTCCTGTGGTAGTAAGTACCTGTAGAATTTTGGGGTACGTAAAGTATGGTTCTTATATCAGATGAGGATGAATTTCAGAGGTATTGATCAGTGTCAATGAGATAAATTTCATAGAGCTGGATGTGGGGGGCAATAGGTGGTCTCCTGATACAAAATGGAGAATAAAAAATATGTGGAAGGTGATTCATACTTCTAGTATCCACCAAAGTGAAAGCATACAATTGTGAACATTCTAGACCTAAGAGCCCACACATAAAATGCAAGATTAAACATGAGGATGAGGAGGAGGAGTGTGAAGATATTGGTGTTTGGAGCATAGGGGTAGGAGACTATGGGGCTACAAGTACAAGAGTGAAGTTGAACAAGTGATTGATTACACCACCTCAGCCACAAGAGGGGGGTAAGAAGACATCTGAATGCAGTCTAAGAGAAGCACGATGTTTACAAAGGGTATTCAGTAAAGTTAACAAGGACCCAAGGTGCTACCCTAACCACTGAGAAGTAAATACCCAGTAACATATTATGACAAATAGGAGGTTTTTCACTGGAGGAGAAGGAGGAATGCTAAAGATTGAAAATGAGGAGGTGGAATAATCTTAAGTATGATCATGCCTACATTCTTCTAAACTGGTAGTTGATACAAGAAGAATTTTGGTAAGGCATTATTAAGGAGAAGATGAATGAGAATAGTTGTATCTGAGGATAACAATATAAAAGATATGTTCAATACATGGAGATGCAAGTCTCCATGTGTTTTTGGAGGCTCAAGTCCCTAAGTAGCATGAGGTCTAGAAGATGTCAAGTGGAGAGAACATTCCACCACCCATGGGGTATGTAGAAGTGACATTTAGGAAATATTTTCCACTCCCACTTCTAGTATCTATCCATGATAGCTGCAATGAAGGATTTATACCCAGCAAGTTGTGGAATTCAAATGGATGAAGATATGGCCAAGAGTGCGAACACTAAAAGAAACTAATCTTGGTCCATGCACACCCACATGGATGAGCCTAAATTTTGATGTATGTAAGAAGACTCATGCATTTCAAGAACAATCCTGAAGAAGGCACCTATAAAAAAGACACATGACAGTTAAAGCATATTTTCATGTCAGATGTGTCTTGGTCATAATGCTAACTGGTAAGAATGCTTTCTACTGAGGTGGCTAGAAGAAACATGGATAGTGTTCTGCCACAACTCAAAAGAGCAAAATAATGAGTTGAAGATCAAAAGGATGTGGAGATAGCGCATGGGTAACATGTGCTTAAGAGGGATTCTTACAGAAAATAGAATGATGGCTGTTCATATGCATCGCAGAGGATTATTGGTGGACAATGGAATCAAAGTAAGGCCATACTTAGAACCCAAGGTACCACAGACATTTCCTTCAGTGATTACACTATGTGGGAAAGTTGGTGGACTTGGTGCTCAAAGATGGAACTGATGCTAGGTATGCAAGTGGCCAGACTGCATTTGGTCTTGAAGATTCTTCCAAACGTGGGAGAAAGCATAGCTTGATGAGTAATTTGTTGCCCGACAATCCTAAGCTAGAAGGGTTGTTGCAAGAATTATCAAGAAGTGTTTGAAGAAAGCCATGCACCAGTAGCTTTGAATATATGCACAGCTGTGAAATATTGGTTCTCATTAATATTAAGACCCTCTAGGAGAATAATGACTATGTTGCCATAAGAGTAATTGATTATGAAAGTGATGAGAATCCATTGGGCTTATAGAAAGGTTGTCAATGGTTATAACAGAAGAGTGTTTGAGGATATTGTTACAGCAACACAAGAGCCACACAAGACTCGGCTAAGAATGAGCTTGGAAAGATGATTTCATGCCTAGAAGATGGACAATTTTAGAATGAAGATATGACATCCATGTCTAGTGTTGTGTTGGTTTTTACATACAAAATGAGAAATGAGTAAATTGTATGGGATGAGTTAACAATCCATTGTGGTGACTAATCCCAGAAAAAGCTTATTCATGCACTCAGTTCTTAACTATGCAAGTTATTGGAGGCTAGTCAATAGGAATGAGGAAGAGTATAGCCAGAGCTGATAACCTGCAAAATTGATATGAAGAGGTACATGCCTAAATAACCTCATATGGATTCTTGATTTATCTGCATGATTGTGCATTCCTATTCTTGTACATTCTTCTATTCTTTCACATTATTGAAAAATTAGAGATACACATTGTGGAGATAGATTCCAATGAGATTAGTGATGGGGTAATGTTGATTAAATGAATACTTGTCACATGTTGTTCAGACAAGGATGTCCACGTTTGATCTTGAAGGGTGCCAAGGATCAAGGGCGATGGAAGGATAGGAAGGAACCTTGACAATGGAAGGCAAGTTCAGATTTCTAGGACTTAGCTGATTGTTGACATGCATGAATATCTAGTTTTTAGAAGATGGCGTGCAAAACACATCAACAATGTAGAGATGTACGAAATCATGCATTTCCATCTATATTTGGAGAAGCAGTTCAAATTCTATGCATGGAGGTAAGCTAAGAATATAATTAAACTTCAGTTGATCTGCAAGAGGAGGTATAGATAGTCGCACTTACATGTGTGGTCCTATAATTGTAAACTGGCATGCTTGGCTATCAATAGCATGCACCTTTTTCCTAGAAGGTAGTTAAGTACAGTGAAGGGATAAGTCCCCACCCTATGTATATGATGTTAGGTGCCTAGTAGTAGAGGTGTATTTAGAAGTATGTAGGTCATATGATTGAGAGCTACATGTTAGATGTATGATGATACTGTGTAATAGGGAATGTATCAGGTGATTCCATGATGTATCTTACGTGTGTTGGAAGATTGACATAGTTTTTGTAAGGAGCTTCTATATTTATTTAATCAAGATGGAAGATATTGGCTGAATCTAAGTGTTATTCCATGTAATTGAGTAGTACATGTTAATGATTAAATCATGATTACTAGATTTTTAAAGCTTGTCTCTTTCATAGATTTGATCTGTAGCATGCATTGATAGACGGATATGATGGATTAGGTTATGAACCCTATATGTAAACTTCTAGGCTTGGATCATTTGTTAAGGTCCTTGTTATGAGCAAACCCTAAAGAGGGACTTGGTACCTTTGAATATGCTTCAATGTGAGCACTATCTTCTAATGTTGTAGTAGATTTGTCAACAGAGGATATCACAGGTAAATATCATTGTAATAGGCATATCCAAGTTAGGTGTCTTGACCATATTATATTGTGGGACCCACTTGGAATAACATACAAAATTTTATGTATAGAAGTTCCAGTTTAAAGGAGAAAGTTTCCAAATAAGGTATTTTACTAAATTGCCATTTTATGTGATGTATGTGAGTCATTTTATACAATATTACATCTCTAGGTTCAATACTAAGTAGTGCATTTTTGGTATTGATGGTTCATGAGGTATTGAGGCTACCAGTTTCATGGTTGACTGGTGATTACAGGTAGTTTTGGGAGATCAAATAGCAGGGTTATGAAGTGTTTTGGTCATAAAGATCACCTATAAGTGGAATTTTGAGAATAATAAAGAAATGTGTTGGATATTATATTTCAAATTATTTACAATGTTGTATATTGGCACAAGTACAAGGCATCAATGAGGTCATGAGCAAAGACAGGGTTAGAACAGGGAATTATGGTCAGCAAGAAGGTTTTTGGCAGCTCAGGCCATGATCAAAGAGTTGTGGAAGTTAGATGAAATTGTTTGAAGAATGAGATAGACTTGGGTGCATTACGTTCATATCACCTTTAATGTGAAGTAGGGACTCTAATTTTTCATCAAAGTTAATCCACTTGGAGGTGATTTAATTCATGGCTATTAAATTCTAGTGAAGCTAAGGTAACAAGTTTAGTGAGAAGTTATTTGGTCAAATGAAAATCATATGTGGGAATTGAAAGATGTGTCACTCGGGGTGATATAACATGATTGTGTTCTAAGCTGATCTTCCTTTTATTTTGAGAAACATGGCACCAATGTTTTTTTCATTAGGTGGGTTCATATGCGTTGCCAACGAAGTCTTTCAGGGTGCTCCAAGGGCGAAGAACCACTCGTTTTGAGAAGCCAAAGGGGTCACTGTACTCCCGATAAATGAAATAATTTGATTTGTTGATATTAAGGTAACACAGATGAATCAGTGTTCCATAATCCTTGTTAAATATACATCTCCATGGCGCAATGGGTCATGACAAAGTATGGGATCATGTTAGGGCATTGTATAACTGCACATGGGGTCTAGCAGATCTCCCTTTCAGAACATGTTCAGAGGTATTTTAGGCCATCTATCCTCATCATTCTTTCTGTTATAGTCCAAATATCTGCCATCTTCCTCCATCCTAGCTTCCTTAACCAAATGGAGTGCTTACGGCCTAAAGTTTATCCAGTCATTAGAAATGCATATAAACTCAAGTACATGATAAAGGAGCTTCATTGAACTAGTGGAGTGTGGCAACATGGAACATCTAGCATAAAGTGTGATCCTATTGGGATTCCCACAGAAGCTCAAACTCAATAACTTGTTGAAGGACAAGAATATGTAGAAATAGTCTATTCCAGAATGTAGCTAGAGTGTCATGGACCTGTTCCATTGTGAATGTTTTGTCACAACAGGGTTTGAGTCCACAGTTAGATCTGCATCTTCACTAGCCTCTGGTATTCTTCTTATGTCCAAATGGGTGATCTATAATACATAGGTGCACATGTTGAGGGGGATTGCATATGCTTGAGAGCCATTCATACAGCTCTATTTTTGTTGGTTAAAGCAACAAAGAAATGTTTCATACAAATTATGGTAGAGGTTCTCATTCTACCCATTTGCGTGCATCTAAACTCAGGTCCAATGTTGAATAGCTCTTAGAAAATTGGTTCCTCGTAGTATGCTCTTGAACCATGATTCAACACTAACAATTCTCAAGAGTTAGACCATTCTATCATTACCCATTACCCAGTTTTCCATGATGTATACCCATTTCCCACTTCAACTTCAAAAAGAGGTCCCATGAAATGGATTACCAAGATGTAGTCATTTTATGCCCCCATCACAAGAACAAGGAAATCCCATGCGCATCAACCTATCACCTAGCGGGCGCTGGGCGCTCACCTCGAGGCATGCGCGTAGCACCGAGTCCTCTCCTTTATGTGAGTTAAGTGAGAATGCATTATTATATGATAGGAAACTTAAATGAAGAGTGAATGGAAATGAACCATGCATTCATCTTAGAGCTCAGAACAACTTCTAGATCCAATGTAGTCATTCCATATAAGAAAAGTCACTTAAGAACATAGATCTAAACCAAAATAGAAAGGAAATGCATAGGGGTTTACACCCACTCATATGAAACATATATGAATAGATAGATACATATAAGCTATAGGAATATGGAACCAGAAACATTATATGCTCATATTCAAATCATGTTTGGTAACCACATTACATTCATTGAGGCTCATCACATATCCATCACAGATAGTGCAGACTAATGTCATACATCAGAACTGGACTTATAGGCCCTCTCATAGTACAAAGAGAAAATTTCAATTCCCAACCCCTTGATACATCATTTTCCTACATATCCTCTAAACCCAACTTATGGAGCTCTCACAATATTTTGCATGGCTTCACCTCTTTCTCCTTCTATATCTTATTTACTCTCTAACGGGTGCACTTGTATTTATAGCCCTTTTCAACATCTGTCAAGCCTTCACTGTGAGTTGCAGATCCATTACCAAGTGTCTAAGGTGGTCCTCCATGGGAGCATGCTCCTTTAGGCCTGAGCTCTCCACTCTTTGTCATGATGGCCTTCTAGAATCTTCTATCGCAAGGTATATTCCTTCCTTAGGCACCTGTTTCCAGGATGGTACCTTATCCACTCTGCATGCGCAGTCGGGTCACACTTTCCTCATGTTCCTCCCAATATGCTAAATATGGCTAAGTCCCAAAACCTTTGCTTATCCTTGTGCGTGCGCCACTGGGTTCTATTAAACCCTCCTAGAACCCTGTCTTGTGTGCTTTCTCCTTGTGCGCCCTTTCTTAACTAGGCTCTTGTGCCCACGTGCACCTTCTTATACTTAGCCAATATTTTAGGGGCCCAACATCACCCTACACTATTCCTATTCTCCATTTCCCATGGGACACAAGTTCTCAATTATTTATAGAATTGGTATCTTTGCATAACTCCGTGTGTTTCTAGGGAATGAAGAAGTGTTGTAGTGAAGAAAGAAAAAACGGTTGTAGGAAATAGTTATTACTTCTGTAAGAGGAGAATCTAATATTGTATTAGAAACTAAATCTAGATGATGGGTCTCGCTACCGACCTCGCTATGTTTTAGCTGACAAATGTGACTGAATAGGGTTCTTCACCTCATTCAAAGCTTAGCCCCTCTCCTTGGGTTTTAAGCAGAATATCCACAATTTAAATCCAATTCCTTCTCCAAGTCATTCGAGCACATCCATTGTTCGAGTTACGTTTGTGCATACAACTTCTTTGGCCAGTTTCTTGATTGAGCCCCGCAAACTCTCACTAGACTTTGATTTCTAAAAAACATATGTGACTGAGGATATTGTCAATCATTAGCAGTCGAGTCTCATTGTACTTCTCCTGGATAAGTCCTTCTGTAGGATGTATTATCTTAGGGTCTCTGATGGATGCACAAATATATTATGTCAGAGGAAATCAGCTCATTTCTAAGGGCTCCAGTATTGGCAAGGAATCTGAATTCCCATCTGTCAAAGGTAGGATCACCATTTCATTTCTTGTTCTAAACAAATCATATACCTGCAACACCTTGGTTTTGCACTAGTACTATGATGACTTCCACTTTTGACATTGCAAACATTGACATGCGATTTGTCTTAGGAAGGTGTATTCTTTTGATGTTAAAAATCATGTTTGCAATGGATAAGTTATTACTATTTAGAATTCATGCTTGTTGTAATTCTGTTTACTTGGAAGAGAAGCCATTATGCTATGTGAAATATACGTTGTAAATCTATATTGTTGTTTTCACATTTTCCATATGATAACAACACACCTTGAATCAATTCCATTGATCTAAGGTATGCTTTAGTTCTCTTTATTGTCATCTTGTTAATTGATATGCTGAATGAAACATATTATGGAACCGAGCTTGTATTTTGTTGTAAATTGTGAAGGACCTAGCTTCAAGTATCCTTACTTAGCATCATCCTGCAAACTATAAGTTTGGACTTCCTTTATTAATGTTTTGTAACGCTAAGAAGCGTAAGTAGATTGAGGATCTGTAAAGGGACTAATAAGGAAAAAAACCTTAACCTTAGTCAGAATGGTTGGTGCTATTCGGAACTGACCTAAATCATAATGATTATCCTAATTGGATTTTTAACCTAAGGTAACAATACTTACCTAATACCTATTGCTAAACTATTTCAGTTGATGCCTAAACCTAGGTTTTTGTTTCCTACCCTATATAAATTCTAATCTAAGAGGTTATGACCTAACCTAAGGAGGTATATTATATGGCTATGAGTCTTGAACTAACCTAAGATAAATCCTAATGACCTAAGAACTAAGGTGGAAAAACCTAACAAATGCTAATGTAACCTAAACTATTACTAAGATGAAAGGGGACCTATGGTTACATGGCAAATGGAAGGTTGGTGGCAGTGGTTTCTAAGGCTTATTAATGTGAATTGATTTCTAGTCCTTACATCCTAAATTCACCAAGATTGGCGGAGGCATAAAAAGATGGTGGGATGCCTAGTTGGCATCATTGCTAAATTTAAAATGAATGGGAATTTTTGAATTTTACTTCACCAAATTTGAAGTGGTGGTGGCGTAAGGAAAGAGGGGGAAATAAAATTCAATGCATTCAATAACCTCAGGCTTAGTGGAGGAAACTGCCTAGGAGTTAGGCAGGTGGAATTGGGGAAAGTTGTTGTCATTTTGATCTTTCTTGTTTTTTCTCTGCATGAGAGTTTAGATTCTTCGAACCAGCAAGTTTATTTTTTGACCCATTGTAATCTTGGGTATCTTCAACTGTGTTTCTGAACTTTGTGGAATGTGTAGAGGAAAGCTGGGAAGATTTGACTGTTGACGTTGTTTGAAAAGAAGAGATTCTTGAGAAGCTTCGGCTGGGGAGATCTTTGCAAATCAACAAGAAATTTTATCAGGCATGATAGGCTCTTCTTGTTAAATAGTTCTGTTCTTTTTATTAAACGTCTTCATTAAAAGAAATCTTGCTCTTAGAAACAAATGGTTTTGTGGAAATTCCTTGGTATGTTTCCACGTGTTGTGATCTTCTGCTTGATTTTGATGTTTGGAAAAGATTCAATATGGGTATTTTTCCTAATGCATGTTTGAGTAACTCGTGTTTATCTTCTTTGAAACTAGAACATTACTTAAGTCGTGTGGACTTCTGATCTCCTATGCTAAAATCTATTAAGGAAAAACAATTTTTTTTAAGGTTTGACCAGGGTTATCTCTCTTTGCTAAGAAAAGGTAAGAAAATTGATGTTTTTAGTTGAACTTGGAAGTGTATGAGAATTTTATCATTGCTGTTAAGATTATGTTGAAATGGGTGTTCGGATTTGTTGTTTTCTTGAGGATTACAACAAACTTGTTGAAGGCAACAATGATATGTTTACTGTTCCTGAGTTAAATATGTTTTAAAGTTGTGAACTTTGTGGGATTGTTAGAAAGGATTTCATTCGTTGGAATCGATTCTTCCTTGCATCGAAGTTAGAAATGGTAAATGTGAGTTAGTTTCTTCTGTGACATTAAAGGAATTGGATGATGCCGATTATTTTCATACCTACAGAACAAGAGTAGAAACTGTATGAAATGAAATGTTAGTATTTAAACATATTTCTTGAATCACTTGTTGGTACCCGTAGATGACTTGTTAACCAAATTAGAATTTGACTTTACCTCTTTATTTGAACCATATAAAAGATTAGTTTAGTTTTTGATCAAAACCACTTGAAGGAATTGCCCTGAGCACATTTCCCTGGGGTGTACAACTTTATTTTTTTTTTTTGAACTCAGTGATGAGTACTTTATGGAAAATAGATCTTTGGGGATTACAATTTCTTTCGTTGACCCTTATTGTATTCGAATATGGTCGAAATCCTTTCCCTCGTATCTGAAAATGATTTCTTTCATTCCTATGGAATTAGGAACATGTTTTTACTTGACTGTAATATCTCAATCGTTTTCTATTTGGGATGAATAAGCTTTGTTTTTAGTGTATAAAGCTATCAACGTTGGATGAATTTGGAATTTCAATTGTTGCTTGATACTTCTGGTATAGTTGTAGAATGAATTAATTGAATATTTCCTTTAGTGGTAGCTTGTAAGATACTGATGCTGTCCCTGTTTTGTGTTAAGAGAAATACAACGCTATTAACTGAATTGCATGTTAAAGTTTTTATATTTTGGTCCAATATTGGGAAGTAGTGAGAACATATCTCATCTTGATTATTGACTTCTATTTCACTCTCTCTCTCTCATTTGTGAGTTGTGAATTTCACTTCAGTTAACCTTTTTCTCAAGGGAAGTTTTGATTGTTATCTCTCTATCTACTTAATTTCTTGTCGTTCCTACTCCTTATTTAAAGCTGACTGTGTCAGTTAGGTTAGCTGAAGGGGATTTCATAGTAGATAGTTGGATGAATTAATTTACTTTTATTTTTCTTCTCCTTCTCAATTACTTGTTATGAAGGTAATGAGTCGATGTGTGACTATCTTCAGGAGAAGTACATGGAATTCATACCTTGTAAAATCTGTTGATGCTAAACATGAATTTTAGACTAGAGTTGGATTAAATTGGAATGAGATGTTTTAAATGGAAAACCTGTACTTCTTATCCCCTTGAATCGATATATTAAAAGTGAATTTGAAATTGGTTAAATGTTGGAATAAAGTATGTTCTTATGTAGTATGTTGTTTGTTCATTCTAAATTCCATCCATTTAGACTGAATGAATTTGATCCTTGGCATTGTGTGAAGTATTATGTTAAAAGTAATGCTTAA
This sequence comes from Taxus chinensis, assembly GCA_019776745.2. Taxonomy (NCBI): domain Eukaryota; kingdom Viridiplantae; phylum Streptophyta; class Pinopsida; order Cupressales; family Taxaceae; genus Taxus; species Taxus chinensis. The sequence continues at coordinate 17,426,345 of CM034157.1, forward strand.
TGAGATCATTGTCTTCTTTAGATAATTCTATTCTAAGAACTGTTTGAGTTAATAAAATTCTTGAACATTTGTTTAAATCAAGAATGAGCTATAGGCATCTATAGTATGAAAGCAGATAAGTAAATGGAACGTAATATTACTTATCTGTTGTAATGTTTCTTATGAAATTACTGATTGAAGAGTGATGATTTGATCATGATATTTACTTAATGTGATGAGGTATCTATTTGAATTATTTTTATAACACCAAGGGTGCCCAAGTAGTGCTAGAAAATTATCCACCTTGGCAAGTGCCAGACTTCAAAGTCCCCAGTGAACTTGGCCCCTTGAATAGTGATAACCGCATCCTTCCAGACACGAATGGGCATTGTTTTTATCTTGTGTACCATATACAACACATTTGAAGATGGTTGTAATGCAATCCTTACCATTTGATGTCAAGCATCTAGTGTGAGAACATTGACCTCCACTCCTGTGTCAATGATGATATTGCTTAGAAGCCACCCATCAACAATTGTATTCAATGTGATCTCTTTATCATAGTCAAGGCTGTGAGGAGGAATTTTCACATGTAAAACTTACCTTTTGTGTTCTCTCCTGACACTTGGTACCTTGTCCCATAACCATTATCCTATTAAGGGAATGATATTCTCTTTCCTTAACATTTGGCACACTTCCCTGACCTCAACCAGACCCTTCTACAGAGCCTTAACATTCTTCCTTTGCTCCAACTACCTTAACTGATCCTTTAAACATTGGATCTCTCCTTATAATCCCTAAAGCACATCCATAGTCTCCTTATACACCTCATTCTGATGAAAGGGTCCAAATACTTCCCATGGACCACTTCTTCCTTAACAACTAGTTTTTATCTTCGCATCTCCCTTGTGTACGCAACGTCTGCTCGCATTGTCACTAGTACATGTTCTAATCTTGACTCAGTAGCCACTCTTGACATCCACTGTGGGTCATCCTTCTTTATTCTTACCATCCCAATGCCTTTATATTTTTGGTGTTATTTGCTCATGTGTTCATAGAGCTCAGGACACTCATCATACTTATGCTTCTTTTTGCACCACGAGCATTACAATAGGTTAGGAAACTCACATTTATAATGCTCTTTTGATCTGCAATTATAACAGGTTCCATGTAGGAACTCACTTCTTCTTCTACCATGGTCACTGCGACCATGAAATCCTCCACAAAAACCTTTTCCATGTGCTCCTCTATTTGCGCACCCTTCATAGCGGTGATCATCATCCATGGAGTTGATTGCAAGGCTAGTTTGGCACACACCAAGATCAATGTCATCATGAATCTAGTCGATCATCCTGTAATCCTTGGTATCATAAGTCATAGAGGTACACATCTTGTAATAGCAAGAAACATTCTTGTGGATCACCCGCTATAGTAGAGGACACCTACTTGCATTGTGATCCCATGGAGAATTTCATAGTCTACTATCATGGCACATACCACTTTCCAGGGGCAATTGTCCTTTATATTCCCTTCCACTTCACAATCTATGTACCAAATACCACTATGAACCTCATGCATTGAGTTCGTGGATAACTTCTCCAACTGTTTGGCCATTACAGTAATTTGATCCTCCAAGAAAGGGCTCACACTGGTATCAACACTCCTAACAACCTTAGCATGTAGGGTAACTTCAAAGGCCTCACACGAGTCTGTGAAAGTCTTGTGTGATAGTTCCCTTCTAAACAGTGTTATCAATCCCCCAACAAACCATTGAGTGTGCTGAGAAGTGTGTGTTTCATAGGATAATTTTGATAAGAGAGTTTTGAACCATGCGTCGTACTCTTGCACACTCTTTGCCATTCCTTGATAGATCTCCTTCAGAGTGATGATGATATTCTACTCAAACTTAGGGATATGGAACTTTGTTAGGAAGGTGTTTCTCAATGCAGTGTAATCCATGACCGTCTGATGGGGGTCATATTTACGGTACCAACTATGCATGTGCCCCTATAATATTGTTACGAATTGACTTGCCTTTCACTCTGGGGTAGTGATCCCCTTCATATGCCATAGAAATTCACATTTGTGCACATGCTATGCAACATCCTCAATGCCTATATAGTCCAGTAGGTGCAAAGACATCTCAAAAAATACTTCCGATGGTGGCTGAGGCCCTTGTCCACCTGACCCAGAACCATGGTTTCCTCCTGTGTTTCCTCCTCCACCAAATCTACTAGACCCACCATGTCCTATCCCTCCTGATGCATTAGATCCTCCAAATTGGCTAGGTCCACTAAGTCCTCTGGCCCCTACACCAGCATATCCACCTCTTGTAGTTGAAAAATGGCCTGAAGTGGTCGCGCCTAATGTTCCCAATGTCCCACTAAACTGCATGCTGATGGTTTGTGATATTGACCCACTACCAGTTGTGTGTCCCACACCAATCCTAGATACAATACCCAAACTTTGTGTATTTGTACCTTGTCTGAAAATTCCTCCAAATACGGGAATGGTTTGTACAACTATAGATGTCCCCAACAAGAAATTATATCTCCTAGGCACATATCGGTTACTCCCTTCGATACTAACTAGATTAACAATACTTATCTCTTGATCTAGAAAACTAAGCACCAAGGGTTGGTCACTAGGTGGGTTTAGATGTGCGCCGAAGGCTCTCCTTTCTCCATGTGATGAAATCTCATTATAAGCTGAAGGGGCTTCTCTTCTACACTTTCCAAAATGGGGTAACACAGACTACTCAGGTTCCACGTCCTCTTCGTGAACCTCAACTCCTTCCTAAAACATCTACCTCCATAAATCTATCACTCCCACAACCTCACATTGTCTAGCCAAATCCCTTTCATGCACCTCACTATATTTGAGTTATCTCTCTGCCCTTTCCTTTTCATCCGCAATATCTGCCATCTTCCTCCACTGTAGCTTCCTCACCCAACGCTCAGAGAAGTTTAGCCGGCCATAGGGAATGCCTCCAAACTTAATGTAATGATCAATATCTTCATAGCTAATGGGATAACACATAAAAATGATCCTCTAGGCTCCCTCAAGAATTCAAACTCAGTAACCTTTGGAGTAGAATACGTAGAAGTGGCGTATTCTAGTGTATAGCTTGTTAACACTCCTCTCCACCAGTGGTCAAAAACATGTGTCCAAGTTAGATCTGCATCCTGCAGCTTCTGGTAATCATCTTGGGTCCATACGCATAATATATAGAACCAACTTGACCTAGATGCATGTGTTGAAAGCCATTCATATAGCTCCACTGGAAAGTAATAGAAAAAGGTTTCATACAACTCATGGTATAGGTTCTCTTCTACCCATCCACGTGTATCAAAATCAGGTCCAATGTTGTATCTTTGAGCAAACCCATCCTCCGTGCTCCTAAACCAGACTTCAACACTCTCCAAAGTCAGGTGCTCAATCATCACACATCAATGGAACAAATATGTAGATGTATCCATTTCTCACAACAACTTTGAAAGATGTCCCGAAAACGAAACCAAGATGTAGTCATTTTTATTCCCTTAGAACAAAAATTTAATCTCATGCATGCCGACCTATCACCCAGCAGGTGTTGGGCACTCACTTGAGGCATGCACGGGCACTGAGCCCCACCTTTATATCAGCCTTGTGATAATACATTGATTAATGACATAAAATTAGATGCAAAAAGGTAAATAACCATGCATTCATTTCGAGAGCTTTAAGATGAATTATTATATCCTTATACCTAGTTCGATTACAAGAGAAACATCAAACGAATAACATATCTGATTCATACTAGAAAGGAAATATACTAGGATTCACACCCATGAAAAATTTATATTTAGAACAGAACCATATATTTCTTATTGATCATAGTTCAACAATCATCTAGAATTGTTAGTTAACACCTAGTCACGCTGGCACATCACTCAGCCTAGGCTGAGTGCTCACCCGAAGCGCGCAAAGGTACCAGGTCCCTCTTAATAGTTGCAGTAGCAGAATGGTGGTATGATAAAATAGTAAACATATATTTTAGGAACTAATCCATCCATTCACCATTTATATCCAACCAGATCTATAAGTGCTAAAGGTAAATCATCGTGAAAGTAATAACATGCATTGATAAAACACATCACACACTTTGTTCGGCCAATTTCCTTTATCTATTCATTGAACCAACAATACAGTAGCTTCATACAATACCAGGCATGCGCGCATGGATCTGTTACAATTATCCAGTCGCATGTACTCATGTTTTTCCCTTCCTCCAAACATATGATTCCATTTGTATCTCTATGTATGTCTCTATATTCTCTAAGTAGTTCATTACATATATATATAGGGTGGGGAACTAACCCTTCACCACTTAACTCTACCAGAAATAGGTCGCATGCTAATAACAACCACACGCCTTTTTACAATTATAGCCATACATGCAAGTATGCTATCTATAGATTGCTGATAGTTAACTGAAGTGATGGATCTATTCTTAACTTATGCCCATGCAAGAGTGAGTTGACATGTCCTTCCAAAATCCCATGAAGAGTGGCACATAAATCTCGGCATCACTTTGTGTACTCCACACGCCAATCTCTAAGAATAGACCTGATCTCCAAAATTGGCTAAGTCCTTGAGAGTCTTACTCTACACCTCCGTGCGTGATGCCTTCCTATACTTCACACTTTTTCTCCTGTGCCATTCTTCCACGTGGACTCTGAGTGCAAGTTCAACTAAGTGTTTTCTTTGATCAACATTACCCCACACTAATCTCATTGTTCCCCGAAAATGGCGATGCTCAAAACTTATACATAGAATGGATAAATAAAGAATAAAGAATTTTGAATAAGAATCTTGAATAAGAATTTTGAAGAAGATATACACAGCTAACAAAATTGTTTAGGCCTCAGGCCCCTCCGTCTCATCCTGAAGCAGCAACTCTGGATATTCTTCTTTGATATCTACTTCCAGGTTCTCCCACGCTGTTAGTGCTGCTCCTGCTATTTCAGGCATGTCTGCAATGATGGACTGCAGCTCTTCCATGGAGAGTTTCCCTTGCTCATTTTGTATTACAAGCATTACACTTGACATAGAGGTTTGCACCCCTTCCAGTACATCCATCCTCTGAGCAATGAGCTTTCCTAGCTCCTCCAACCTCTCCTTATGTGGTGCCTGCCGCAACTAGTGCCTCGCACTTCTATTTTACTAGGACTAGGCGTTCAGCGTGGCCTAGGGAAGCATCCTTCATCACTTTGTGGACCTCATTTTCTTCCTCCAAGGTTTTCACCATGATCAGTGCATCTGGGGCTGTGCATATGGTTAGCGCATGATCGGCCTTCTTCAGTTCATCATGGGTGGCTTGCAGTAGACCTTCATAAGTAGCAATTTTCCTAGCTACTGCAGCCTGTGCCTTTTCTATCTTTTCCCTGGAGTCCTTGGGCTGTGAGGATACGCGTGCCTTTTCATCCTCCAACACTAATGTTATCATTGTTTTCACATAGTGCATCGCAGAAGGAAATTCTTTTGGTACCCAGGATTCCAGATTTGGGCGTACCTTTAGAACATCATCTCCAATTTCCTCTGCCATACTAACAAAAGTGTCATACTTTCTTTTGATTAAGTCCTTTTCCTAGACTAGGTGCGCTATCTCCACATCCTTGGCCTTTAATCTCTCTGTCAGTGCCTTGATGGTAGCAGATTTATCTATGTTTCTTCTTGCTACTTCGGAGGATACTTTCACTAGAGCATTGCTCACCTGCTCATCTGACATCATTGTTGGTTTGATTGTCATGTGGCACATTTCAGGTGCCTTCTTCAACCACCTTGATGTGCATGATTCTTCACTGACATCAAAGTCAGGCTCATCCATGTGTGTGTGCATAGACCATGAGAGCTGCTTCCTTGTGCACAGAGTCACCTTGTCCTCATCCATGAGCGCCCATCCAAATAAATCCTTCTGCTCGATGGTACTCTGGAACCGAGTGCGAATGATCAGCTTTGGGTCTTCTGCATACCCCATGGCATGTGCCTTGGCATCCTCCCCTATTCGACGGGATCGGGGTCCTCTTGGAATGGCTGCATCAAGGTTGGGAATACCAGATGTATCCCCACCCTTGTCCTGTGTAGCCTCTGATTGACCCCCTTCTTCTTCTTCCATCTTCTCCTCCTCATGTTGAGGCTCTTCCCCAGTTGGAGATGAAGGCACCTTCTCCTCAGATTCCTCTGTTTCCTCACTCAGCCTGAGTTTTCTCCATTTCTTCTCCTCTGGCTCCTTCACCTGCTGGGGTTCCTCCTTGTGCCCTTGTGTGCTTAAACACCTTCTTAAATCTTTGTGTGCCCTGCTCCTCCCCCATAGCTCCTTCTCCCTGGGGAGTTGTCACATGCTCCCCCTCCTGGCCAGATGGCTGCTTCCTTCTCCACACCAGGCTGCCACTATCTTCGGGTTCTTCATCCTCTTCCTCCTCATCTTGCCTGGGCGCAGAGGGCCTAGGTGCCAGAATGTTCTCCATAGTATGCTTTCCCTTTGGCAGCCCTGGAAGTGCAAATTCATTCTCCACGTATTTGTTATTCTCCACTTTAGGCTTCAGTTGGAGGTATATTAGTGGCCCCGATATCCGCAATGGCCACTGTCTCTGGCTTAATGCTTAAGATTTCTGAGATGTTATTCTCGTTGTATGCATTCCTCCCTGGATATCCATAAGTCTTTCTCAGGGTGTGATACTCACAGTCCACCTTGTCTGCATTAAATACCAACCTCCGTGTGTTGGTGAACTGATGAACTGCAGCTTGGAAGTACTGTGCGGGGAATGCATATGGCAGTTTGCACCAGGGGCTCCATGACCCATCTACCATTGGGAAGCACACAATATTAAAATGCTGGTAGACTACAAATTGTACCTATTTTCCCAAGACCGAGGGAAAATCCTTGGGTATGCGCCATTCTTCCCCAAATTCCGCATGGAGCCTATCATACCACATCTCAGCGTGCTCCTTAACCTCCTCCGTCATCGACCCTTTGCAAAGATATTTGCTGAATCACTCAGCTGGAGACTTATGATTCATGGGGTATTCCCATATGTTCTCTTTTGGGCCATCTGGTACCCCGATCTCCATGAAGACTAAACTCAGTAAGATACAACCAAAACTTATCTTACTCCCTTCACGCGCTTCCTCGACTATCCACTCTGCAATGAATCTGGTGATGTTATAAGTGGTTCCCTCTGACATGCGCTTGGCCACATGCAACCACATAGAATTAACTTGTGACCAACGTTCTTGGTCATTCAACTTTGTGGTTAGATGTGCTGCTGCCTGTACTACTGGACAATTTTTCAACTTGTCAATGTCCATCCCGCGTGGTCCTTTCTGATAGCCCAGCGCCTTCTGTGTCTCCAAAATGGCACTTTTGTCAGCTAAGTTGGTCTTAATGTCTTCACCTGTTGCCCGTAATCCAGTAACTGTGGCAATGAGGATGGGTGTCAGTCTTACCCTCCATCCTGCGAAGTAGAAGAAGTCCTCATGGACTCGGCTCATCAGCCATCTGTACAAGGGTGCATACTTTCCAAAGTATGGAAGCTCATAAAGCTGGTAGACACCATTTCCCTTGAGTAGCTTTTCCCCGGCATCATCATATATCGGCATGCCATCCTCAGTGCGCCTGTTTGTTTGAGAGGTGAGCAGGTCATCTAACTTCTTCTGGTTTTCACTGGTTCGGTGATTGTATTCACTTATCTTGCTCTGTCTTATGTGGGTATTCCATTCCTGCCCCACAATAACTTCTTCAGGGTACTGCATTTCAGAGAAATTGCTCTCTGGGGCCATCTCCTCCTCTTCTTCCACCACCACCTTCTTCTTTTCTTTTATCGGTGTTGCTTTCTTCTTTGGTGCCATTCTCTTTCAGGGTTTTGTTTTGTAGGTCAGCTGCTGTGTGTTTTGAGTAATTTTCTTCGAACCCTAACCTGATTCTTCCATGCCCTAATTTGTAATCACAAACTTGCGCACCCTAACTCTGTTGTATTACTCTGCTTTGTCAAACCCTTTTTCTAGGGGATCCAAGCCCTTATAATAAACAAATCTCTTCTCCACGCTTGGTTCACTTACTTGCACCTTGAATTAGTTAGCTTTATGCTCTTGGCATATAGGCTCTCTATCGAATTCTCATAGTCACAAGGGTAAAAATGAAATCACATCCCATCCTTATATAGATTTCTACTTTTTGCTGCATTAATTGCTCCTCCACCTACCAAATTCTCCTCATTTATGACCCATTTTTATCATTTCCGCGTGGTATATTTTCACGCCAAAGCTATAACCTTCTAGCATGCCTCTTTACCCTTTGTCATAGACTTCTCTTCAGCGTGCACCTTCACACCTGAGTACCTCATCACTGCATGATCTCCTGGTAATTACCATGGCCGCCGCTTACCTCGCGTTATACTTTCCCTTATCCATATTCATCCTTTCTTATCTTGAGAAGCAATCTTTTGTCAGTTACCCTTAGCAACCTTCTTTCAACACCCACAACATGATATCTTCACAGCATATCCCTGAGAGTCACCAACAATCCACCCCACATGAAAAGGATGTGCAGTCCTCTGCGCATCAACATGCTTCATATTGTAGTTAGTTTCATGCGCGCAAGTGCGCTTATTACACAAACAAGAGCTAAAATTGACAAAGCATAGCGACGATGAAAGAAATACATTAAGGAAATGCATAAAGGGAAACCTAATGTATCTGGCAATACTACCTTATTACAAACACCAAGAAGACTTATTTATAGTAGGGCTTCAACCTACTCCCGTTAAAGTAACCGGGAAACCGTGTGCCATCAATTGTTTCCAACTGGCAAGCACCTGACTCAAGTATATGAGTGATAACATATGGCCCCAACCAATGCACCTTGAACTTTCTTGGATGGTGTAAAAACTTGGAGTCATATAGAAGTACCATTTGTCCCACCACAAGTTTCTTATCCCTGATGTGCCGATCATGCCATGCCTTTTGTAGTGCTTTCTCTTGTTTCTGACTCCAGGGTGTGATGGTGCGGTGCTCATCTAGCTGAACCATCTTCGCAATCCATTCTTCCAAGGCCTACTCATCAGCTAGACCTCCAGTGTGTGTAATGCACAAGGACGGTAACATAAATTCTAGAGGCAGAACAACTTCCGTGCCAAACACCAATTGAAAAGGTGTGGCTTTGTTCAATCTTTTGTATGTTGTTCTATAAGCCCAAAGAACAGCTGATACTTTATCATCCCAATCTTTCCTCCCAACATCACAAATCTTGGTCAATGTGTGGCTCAAGATCTTGTTAAAAGCCTCAGCAGTCCCATTTTCCTGAGGGTGATAGGGTGTAGTTTTATGGTGGGCAACCATAAACTCGTCTAAAAGAATTCGTATTGTCTCATTTAAAAAATGTGTGCCCCTATCACTTGTTAAACTTAACCGTCAACCATACCTTGTCAGGACATTCTCCCATAAGAACCATGCTACTGTAGCCACTGTACAGTCCTTTGTAGGTGCTGCTTCTACCCATCGGGTAAGATAATCTGTACAAGTGATGATATAGCGCGATCCAGTCCTACGCGCGGCTGGGGAGATAGGCCCGACAAAGTCAATTGCCCATTTCTCAAAGGGTTCTATACTCGTTATGGGTCGTAGGGGCATCTCATCCCATTGTCCTGGTGACCGAGATGTTGACAATGGTCACATGTCTTACAATACTCTTTACAATCCTTGTACAATGTTTCCCACCACAACCCAACAAGTAGGATCTTGCGCACTGTTGCATCACCTGCATAATGGCCACCTGCAATACCACCATGTGCTTCTTCCATTATGTCCTTTTGTTCATGCTCCAAGACACAATGGCGTAACACCTCATCTCTGCCTAGCTTGTACAAATCACCACTAATTAACATGAATGGTGCGTGAATAGCATGTTGCTTCTTCTCTAAAGCTTTCATGCCTTCGGGTGCCATACCAGTTCTCAGAAAGACAACAATGTCCTCTAATTCTGATGGTGCGTGTTGTAACCTATACAGCTGTGCATCAGGCATGGTCTCTTCTATTGTTTGTGCCTCTTCCCCTGATTGAATTCTAGACAAGTGATCCGGTCCAGAATTGCTTTTTCCTGGTTTTACCACAACCGTAAAGTCAAACTCTTGAATAAGATTACCCACTGGCATATGCGCCCCTGTAAAATGGGCTTGTTCACCAAATATTTTAATGCCATGTGATCTGTATAAAACACAAATGGTGTAGCCAACAAATACTGATGAAATTTGTGCAAGGCATAGATCATGGACAAGGCCTCGCGCTCTGTAGTGGTATAATTTTGTTCTGCAGGGGTCAACTTCCTACTAGCAAAGCAAATGGGATGATCAATGATACCTTCACCTGGTTGAGCTAAGACAACACCAATGGCTGTGCCAGAAGCATCCACATGAACATGAAAAGGTTTATCCCATGAAGGAAAATGCAAGATAGGTGTGGTAGTAAGTTTCTGCTTCAATATCTCAAACACGTGCTGCTGTGACTCCCCCCAATAGAATGTACCTTTTCCTTGGAGTAACTCTTCCAAGGGCACAAAATTTTTTGCATACCCTTTTATAAACTTCTGGTAATACCCTGTATGACCCAAAAATCCATGCACCTCATGCTGACTGGCCAGCGCTTTCAAGCCAATGATGACTGCAACTTTAGCTGGATCAACCAACAACCCTTCCTTGCAGATGATATGTCCTAAAAGTGTGCCAAAGGGAGTAGCAAAGATGCACTTCTTGATATTTAATGAGATACTCAACTATCGACATCTTTCAAACATTAAGCACAGATTGTCACAATGATCCTTAATCAGCCCATAAACGGTCCAATCATCAAGATAGACCTGTAAAAAGTTATGAATAAAATCCTTGAAGGCTTGTACCACTATCCTTGAAAATACAGCAGGTGCATTCTTCAATCCAAAGGGCATCACAGTATAAGCAAAGCTTCCCCATTCAGTAGTGAAGGTGGTCTTCTCTTGATCTTCTGGGGCAATCCTAACCTGATGATACCCTGAAAACCCATCTGTAAATGAATATATTTTGTGCCCAGCCACTCCTAATATTTCCTCCGTGAATGGCGTAGGAAAGGGATCTGTAACACATGCTGCATTCAACTCCCTATAATCAACACAAATTTGAATCCTACCATCCTTTTTGATACTTATCACCATAGGACTGACCCATTCTGATTCATCCAGTGGTCGAATGATCCCAGATTTCAGCATCTTGTCAATCTCCTCCTTTACTTTCTCACACAAATTGGGATTCATCCGATATGGTCACTTCCTAACAGGGGCGCACCTTCCTTGAGCTTTATCTTCATTTCTCTGAGTGATATATGCATGCCTTTAAGTTCATGGTATCCTCTTGGGAATAAGTCCTCATAATCATGAAGTAACTCTATGATCTTTGCTACCTCTGATTCTGACCAGTAATCCCCAATTATCACCTCCTTAGGTTCAGCTTCTGTGCCTATATTGACCTTTGTTGTCTTCATAGGTTCGTGATATGCACGTGCATCTACATCCACACTGGATAACACTTCACGTGTTCCATGTGAATGATCCACGTCCAAGTGCTCAACTTCCTCCTCATCAATTATGTATACCATCTTCCCCTTATCTTTTTCCAAAGAAGTGTGCTCAAGTAATATGATATCATCTTCTTCATCTGCAAAGTGCGCCCCTGTCTCTGTCTCACCAAATAATTCCTGAACAAGTTCTTCCACTTTCCCACTGTCTCCCATGGTTAAGCGCTTGATAAAGCTTAAAGTTGTGTTCACTGGTGGTGTAGATGAAAAGAAGTCAAATGTTTGGATCATCCCTGCAGTCAAAGTTTTCCAGTTGCCAGTGTCACGATGTAATTCAGCATAGACATACCAAGCACGCGCGCAACCTTTTAGAGTAGAATAAAACTGATGCACCCAAAGTGAAGGTGGTAATGCTTCCTGGCCTACTGTCCAGAGTCTCTCACACTACTGGATATGATGTTGAGTAGGTTGATCACCATGATAAGGGCGTATGTTTGTAGGTGCATTACTTCTTGAAAACCTGGTTGATAAGGTGGTCCCAATCATTTCCCATTCTAAGAGATTATCCCTGTGGACTACCCACCAGTGCGCGGTTGTCCCACCCAAAGTATATGACAGCATAGTGCATCATTTAAGTTCGTCAGCCCAATTTGTTTCTATGGCCTGTAAGAACCCAGCCAAATCTTCAGATCCAGTATAGCGGGGTATTGCGTGACCTATACATCGAACAGAGTGAAAACCCATCTTACCAGTAACTGCGTGCTTAACTTCGTGCCCCACTAGTTCATAAGTGCCATGAGCCCAATTATCGCAAGCAATACTAGTAGTATCGCTGATTGACTGAGAATCTTCCCAATGAAGGATTCCTTCCTTAGATGGATCATTGACCTCTGGGTCCCGAATAGCACGTACATAGATTCTGTTCAAGTCCTCTTCACTTAAAGGTTCCACATATGGCACGGATTTCCCATCTGTCAATGGTATTATGACCCTTTCCTCCTTGTTCTCGAAGCTGATATACCCTTTGTTAAACCTCAAATCAGCATTGTTTGCATAACACCAAGGGCACCCAAGCAAAGCTGGGAAACTATCTGCTTCCACAAGTGCTAGCACTTCAAAGTCTCCTGTGAACTTGGCCCCTTGTATAGTGATAGATGCATCCTTCAAAACTCCTATGGGAGTAGCTTTTGTTCTATTTTCCATGAACAATACATTAGATGATGGCTGCAATGGGGGTCTCCCCATTTGTTCCCATGCATCCAATGTAAGTACATTTACTTCCACACCTGTGTCAATCAGAATATTGCTCAGCAGCCACCCATCCACAACAACATTCAAAGTGATCTCCTTGTCATAGTCAATGCTATCAGGAGGGAGATTCACATGAAGTATTTGTCTTCTAGTCTCAGTCCTTGCATGTGGAGTATTCCCTTTCAACCAATTTCCTAATAAAGGAATAATATTCTCCTGGCGCAACATTCTACATACCTCTCTGATGTCGTCAATATCTGATGGGGCTTGTTCTGTATCCTTGTGCTCCAATTTCTGAGACTACTCTTTTAAACCTTGTATCTCACCTTGAAGGCTCCTAAGGACCTCCATTGTGTCCTGATAGACTTCTTTCTGATGAGCTGGATCTGGATATCTAGCATGCAAAACTTCCTCCCTAGTGATTGTCAGCTTCTGTTGCAACACCTCTCTTGTGCGTGCCACCTCAGCTCGTGTGGTTATCTTGACTGTTACCACCTCAGGTTCTGGTGTTAACTTTGGCATCCACTGATTCTCTATCATGCGCTAGATTCTAACCATCCCTGTGCCCTTATTTTCTTGCTTGTGCTGCTTACTGAGATGCTCATACAAGTCTGGGCACTCTTCATAACTATGCCCCTTTCCACAAAATGAACAGGAAATATTCTACGGGCATTCATGCCTATAATGGTCAGGTGAGCCACATGTATAGCAAGTTCCTCGAGGGAATTCACTCCTTCCTCCACCTCGGCCTCATCCTCCATATCCACCTCTATATCCTCGTCCCCTTTCACGAGCCCCTTCAAACCTTCTGTCATTCCTGTCATAGCGGGTTTTATTATAATCCCTATCCTGATGCTCATTCTTCCCTTTAGAATTATCAGCCACACTCACCTGTCTGACCCCAATATCAATGGCATCATGGATCTGGCCAATCAATCTACAGTCCTCAGTATCATGGGTCGTGGACCTACAAATTTTACAAAAGGAGGATACATTCTTCCTGATCACGCGTTGTAGGAGGGGGCAGTGACTAGCATCATGGTTCAAATGGAAAATCTCACAGTCTAATAACAATGAACGTACAGTTCTGTGAGGGAAACTATCCTTAGTGTGCCCTTCCACTTCACAATCTGTACACCAGATCCCTGAGCACGTTTCATGAGCTGAGTTTGCCGATAATTTCTCTAACTGTTTTGCCATAGCCACTATCTGAGCTTCCAAAAATGGACTAACTCCAGTGTCAATACTCCCAACTACTTCAGTGCGTAAAGCGGCTTCCAATGCTTCACGTGGATTGGTATAAGTTTTATGTGACAGTGCTCTTCGAAATGGAGTAATCAGTCCCCCAAGAAACCATTGTGCATGCTGACTTGCATGAATGTCATAAGAGAGTTTGGATAGAAGTGTTTTAAATCATGCATCATACTCACGTACACTTTCAGTAGTGCCTTGCTTTATATCCTTGAGTGTGCTTATACTCTTCTGCTCAAACTCTGGGATGTGGAACTCTTTTAAGAAAGCATCTTTCAATGCTGCATAGTCAATACAAGTTTGATTGGGGTCAAACTTCCTATACCAGCTGTGCGCGCGCACCTGCAATGTAGTAGCAAATTGACTTGCCTTGTGTTCAGGGGCCGTAATACCTTTTGCGTGCCACAATATTTCACACATATGAACATGTTCAGCAGCATCCTCGATACCTCTGTATTCTGGGAGATGAAGGGACATCTCCATATAAATGTTCTGGGGTTGCTGCGGGCCTTGACCACCGACCCAGAACCTCCTTGGTTTTCTCTTCCTCCAATCCCACCCGAACCACCGGAACTAGAACTGTCCATACCACCCTGATCCTCCTCCAGAATTTGGAATAGGGCCCATGGATGCACTCCCCTGTGCCCCAACAGTGGTACTATACTGGACCCCTACAGTCTGGGAAGTGGTCCCAGCTCCAGAGGTGATTCCCACACTCGGCGCGCTCATATTCTGTGTAGATGATGAGCCTGATAATGTACCCCCAAAGAATAATGAAGCTGTCTGTGCTGCCATTGGTGTACTTACTGTCTGACCTATTTCTGTGCTTTCACTTCCTAAATTAAAACTACTTTTACCTGTTGTACTAGATACTGGAAAACCAAGCGCAAGGGCTAGGTCAACAGGTTGGCTTAGATGTGCGCCCACGGCCCAGGTCATATCTACTGGCATGCTTCCATGTGAGGCCGAAGAGGGTTCTCTGTCATGCTTCCCTAGATGGGGGAGTTCCTGATGCTCTTGCTCTTCTTCCTCCCCATGAGCCTCAAATCCTTCATGAGCCATCTCTCTCCACAACACCATCCATTCTACAATTTCTTGCCTCTTGCATAATTCCCTCTCATGTGCCTCATCATACTTCAGCCGCCTTTCTTCCCTCTGCCGTGCTGCCGCTAGGTCTGCCATCTTTCACCAATCCTGTTCCTACCCCCGCGCGTGGAGATTCTTTAGCTTTCCATGGGTTTAGCTTCCAAGTTCAATGTTACCATTAGTATTTTGATTGCCAGTGGAATACCTTGCAAATATGTCCCTCTAGGATACCGTAGAAACTAGAACTCTACTACCTCTGGGCATGAATAAGTTGAAATTGAATACTCCAAAATATAGTTGTTTAGGACACTGCAAAACCAGGTATCTACCACGTGAGTCTAGCTTAGGTCAGCATCATATAGTGTTTGAAATTCCTCCTGTGTCCAAACAAGTGTGTGATACCTCCAATTCCACTTAGATGCATATGCAGTCAACCATTCATACAATTCTACTGGAAAGATAGCAAAGAAGCTTTCGTATAAACTGTCATATAGATTCTACTCTACCCAAGTACGTGTGCTAAATCTGGATCCAGTGTCAAACCTCCATGTGTGTATTCTTCCTCCAGATCATGAATCCATTCTTCAATGCTTGCCAAGGTTAGCTGGTATGTCTTCATCGCGAACCATTCTGAAACAACTGAAAAAGAGGTCCCGGCAACGGAACCAATGATGCAGCCTAGAATTGTTAGTTAACACCTAGTCACGCTGGCACATCACTCAGCCTAGGCTGAGCGCTCACCCGAAGTGCGCAAAGGTACCAGGTCCCTCTTAATAGTTGTAGTAGCAGAATGGTGGTATGATAAAATAGTAAACATATATTTTAGGAACTAATCCATCCATTCACCATTTATATCCAACCAGATCTATAAGTGCTAAAGGTAAATCATCATGAAAGTAATAACATGCATTGATAAAACACATCACACACTTTGTTTGGCCAATTTCCTTTATCTATTCATTGAACCAACAATACAGTAGCTTCATACAATACCAGGCATGCATGCATGGATCTGTTACAATTATCCAGTCGCATGTATCCAGTCCTCCAAACATGTGGTTCCATCTGTATCTCTATGTATGTCTCTATATTCTTTAAGTAGTTCATTCATTACATATATATAGGGTGGGGAACTAACCCTTCACCACTTAACTCTACCAGAAATAGGTCGCATGCTAATAACAGCCACGTGCCTTTTTACAATTATAGCCATACATGCAAGTATGCTATCTATAGATTGCTGATAGTTAACTGAAGTGATGGATCTATTCTTAACTTATGCCCATGCAAGAGTGAGTTGACATGTCCTTCCAAAATCCCCATGAAGAGTGGCGTGCAAATATCGGCATCACTTTGTGTACTCCACATGCCAATCTCTAAGAATAGACCTGATCTCCAAAATCAGCCAAGTCCTTGAGAGTCTTACCCTACATCTCCGCGTGATGCCTTGCTATTACTTTGCACTTTTGCTCCTATGCCATTCTTCACGTGGACTCTGAGTGCAAGTTCAACTAAGTGTTTTCTTTCCTCTATGCACCTTTATCCCGCATGTCCTTCTTCATATTGGTTCCACACACCCATGTTCCCTTTGGCACTTAGCCAATATTCTGAGGCCCAACAAATTACATACACCTTCCTTTCGTCATCCCCATGCACCCTTTCCTGCATGCACATTGTAATTATGCATGCATTTCTTCCATTATCCCACACACCCTTTCCTCCATGTGCATTGTAATTACACACACATTCCTTCTGCCATCTTCCCATGCCTCATTCTTCTGTGTGCATACCATTGCACCCTCCTCTATACCATTACATGCCACATCATTCTTTGACACAATTGAGTGTGTATACAGTGCAGAAACTCAAATTCAAAGTTTTACAGGATTTGGTAGGTGAGATCCTTGCAATTTCAAATCAATGAGTGACACATGGTAGAAATGACAAGAAGATTTACAAAGTTGCTCATCCTTTCAGCCAATCTAAGTGGGCCACGTGTCTTGTGTGTGCATGCAGCCCTGGTAATCTTCTGATAGCCATTTCTTTTGCTACAAAGCTCCGGTCGGCGTGTGCCTAGTCTCAGTCGATAGCTGCTAATGTAGGCTATAGTGTTAGACATTCAAATTCAAATTCTTGGAAGATTGTTAATGTTGGACATTTTGTATCCTTACGCACTTTGCTAAGGACTTAATATATTTGTATCTTGAGTTGTAGACCTCTAGATCTAGCTCGTGCATGTGGATATCATCCTGTTGTGCTATTGTAACAAATTGTGCATCCTTGGGAGTAATAGAAGCATCATTTTGTGGCTATTCTCTACCTTAGCATGTTTATATTGTTCTTTCTTTCCTTCTTTTTAATCTACATGCTTACTGTGTCATTTTACATCCCTTGCATCACCATTTTTTAGTTGTGTTTCATGAAAACTAATGGTGTAAATGTGTGTTGGTCTGTGCTACTCATCCCTAGCCTCCCTTGATGCCTTTCCCTTCATTTTTACTCAGAATAGGTGGTGTTCTTCCCTCTTTTTGTGGTGTTATCACCCCCCTTTTAGATTAGTTTTCCATTCGATTATCCTTCTATCCCTGGTCCCTTAGCATTGTTAGCTTAGTTTTCTATTTCAACATTAGGAGTAGCAGTAGCATTAGAAGAAGATAGAGGAACCAACCTTATCTGGAGATCCATCTCAAGCACGCAAGGTCCCAAAACTTGGAGATGGTTCCATTGTTGTCTCAAATGACTTGGTTCTTTCAGATATGAGACACGGGTGCAAGTTTGACAACCAATGGTTTCTGGGACACTCAGTGGGACAAGAAGTGAAAGCTTAAATTTCATATTGCTAAGTTCTAGTGTGTGAACTTAGTATTTCCAGCCTTTGGAGGATTATTTCAACACATCTGGTGACTCCCAACATTTCCAGAGCTCCTATTTTACAGTCCTAAGGGCCTTTTATGAGAAGAGTGCATACCAGATAGAGTGCTACAGTTGAAGGATCCTTTGAATACCTCTAGCTTTCACCGAGAAGCACACACATCAAATCTTCTACATGCATCCCCATCTCCAGCATGCATGCACATTAATCTACTCCTCAAAATAGAAAAGTGCACCCTACCATGGTACTTCAACCTCCTCCTCCTCCAAGGAACTTTCACCAGTTTCACTGGCGGAATCCTGCTCAATCTCAATGCCCAACATGATATGCCAGCAACCATGCTCAAAAGTATTCCATACTTCATAGGAGAAAATCAAGTCACCCATGTTGAACACATTCAAGATGTGGCCAATGTACAAATTGTGCCTATCTGATTACACATGATGATGTTGTTGTCAGGTTACTTACAACCTCTTTCAAAGGTAAAGCACTCCAATGGTACCATGGCCTGAGACCTGCATCTATTGCTACTTGGGATGAGCTTGGAACAAATCTATATAATTAATTTGAAGATAAATCAGATCATCTATCACTTGGTGGAGAAAATGACTACAAAAAAGGCACACCCAATGAGTAGATGATTGATTTCAACATCAGATTCTAAACTACTTGGGATAAAATTCCTCAAGTGGTAAGGCCTACAACCCAACATGCTTTCTTGTATTATCTAAGGGATTTGAATAGTGACATCTCAGTCATGATTCAATCCATGGGAGGTAGAATTTTACCATGTTGCATACAACATTGCAATAAGGGCAGAAAATAGTCTCATTCAGGTGGGTAAGTTAGCACCTAGGCTTCCTGTGCCCTTGTTCCCAGAGATGTCTCCATCACCTTAGCATTATTTTGCTCTAATTCCAGTGTAGAGTGTGCAAATAGTTGCATATACATCTTAGTCTCCTGGAAAACAAAAAGAAGATGATGAATTGAAGGCTCAGATTAGAAACTTGTCCAACAAGGTCATATAATTGGAAAGCAACAATAGGTGTAAGCCTACAAAGGTAATTCTAATCAGGCACAAAGCCAAAGAAATCAACCTTGGTGGAATCAATATGGAAATCAAAGATATGGGTAAAACCAATAGAATGATAGATGGCATGCTAATGCACACTTGCCTTTGCAAGTTATTCCTCCTACAACACCTCTTCTAGCACCCAACACAAGTCAAACACTTTTCCTTGTTCAAAATAACATGGTGCAAAAGTCTAAGTGGTGCTTTCCTTGCAATATGCCTCATAGTCAATATCATTGCACCAATGCACACATAAGCCTAGATGATCCAAAATGCTTCTAAATGTGAGCCTCCTATCAACATAAGTGAGCTTGAGAGACAAGAAAAGCCAGAGGCTCCTCCTGAGGCCAACTTGATATTCTTTGGCACCGAGGAATTTTGTGCAATCAATCAAGTTGTAGATGATGCAAGTAGACTGCACGCCCAAGTTGTAGACAACAAAAGATACAAAAGAGAATGCTTGAGTCTGTGCACAAGTCACAATTCCAGACAACACTGGTCAGACCCTCAAAAGCAAAAGGAAGCAGCTAAGGCATCTAGTGGTAAAAGTGCTCAAGTTCCTACATGTGAGGCTCCATGTAAAGATCCTCCTGGAAGTAGTGCATGCGCCCCTCCTTTGGTAGGTCAAGCCTCTGTGCCAAGCTAAGGTTCTACCTCTATACCTGAACAATCAAGAAAGGATGTTGATGTGCCTCAAATGCACAAGTCAGTGGGTCTTCCATTCAATATTGTGGACCAGATGAAAAAGAGAAACATAAATGTCACAATGTGGGATGCCCTAACCATTCCATCCCAATGTGACTTGTTGCATGAAGTTTTGGCTCAACTCCCACACATTGATCTAGCTATCCACAAAGCCACATGCTTCTATCAATATCTACCAAGAAGAGGAGAAGCAAGTAAGTAAATTATTAAAACCCCACCCTTCTATATGTCTTTGATCATAGAAAACATCTTGTCCATAAATTCATGATTGACTCAGGTGTTATTACTTCTCTCATGCCTAATAAGATTGTTGATGTCTTAGGTCTTAAGTATTGTCCCATGAAAAAAGGAGTCTTGCAACTTGATGGTTCAATTGTCACTACCCTAGGAATCATCAAGGATCTTGAGTTAACCCTCCATGCATGTCCAAGTCTCACAATAACTCAAGATGTTTCAATCATTGATCTACCCCCTTTGTTTTCCTTATGTTTATCAAGAGATTTTACCATGCTAAAGTGGGTGGTTACTTTGTCTTCTGATTGGTCCCATATGTTACTCAAGACAAGGTATGGTACCTAATTTACCATACAAGCTGAGCCAATTTTTTCCTATCATGTAGATTCATATGTCACATCCCCTCTCCAAGACAACCATTTAATCCAAGAAGAACAAGTTTCATTTTCTAAAGAGCAACCTCTTCCACATTTTATTCTTGATCTAGTACCTGATGAGTGGGTGGAGAGACACCATAAATTTGACCCATATGCTGAAGAGATTGGAATCTTATGAAACTAGGCTTGGTACTTACTGCATTCTTGAAGAAGAAGTTGTGTTTCCACGCACACTCAAGCAAAGTGAAGAGAACCCTGGTCTGTGGAAGTTATACTTTGATGGATCTAGAAGTAGAAATGACGTGGGAGCAAGAGTTGTTCTCATTTCCCCTAAGGATGAGAAATTCTTCTTCACACATAGGTTGTAGTTTACATGTTCTAACAATGTGGCAGAGTATGAGGCACTAGTGCATGGTCTACTTAGTGCTGAAAATAAGAGGATTAAGGTGTTGTAGATCTTTGGGGAAATAGAATTGGTTATCCACCAGGTTACCAATAATTTTAAGGAAAAGAATAAGCTTCTCAAAGCTTATAAAAATAGAGTTTGGGACCTCCTTGAGATATTTAATGCTCTTAATCTGTAGGTGGTGCTGCATAAAATGAATAAGGAAGTTGATTATGGACCGTGTACTTGGTTCACAGTTCTCTCCTGTTGAGGAATTTGTCAAAGGAAACACTCAACACATTAATATGGTGATTAGACCATCCATTCCAGATAACAACACCAGCTGGAAAGTGTTTGACAGTGACACGCAAATCATCTAGTTCATCCAAAATGAAGCTGAGTTCTCATCAAGCATGCAAGATGATTTACATGACAGTTATGGTGACCAAGTAATACAGATGAAGACAAACAAGTTGCCTAAAGGGTTGGTCACCTTAGAGAAAATTTTTAGCCCTAATGATGAGTTCAAGGGTGAAGAAAAGTATATATGCACTGTGCAAGAAGACTACTTCCTAGTCACTATTGCACACGAAAAAGAAGTTGCTACTCAGTAAAGCTTGCACGCATGATGAAAAACATGTCTTCATCTCTCTTTGTCAAAAATACAGTGATATCTTCTCATGGGAGTATAAAGACGTCAAAGGTTTTGATCCAAGTGTTTCTCAACACTCCATTGACCTTGATCCTGGTATCAAGCCCATTAGATAAAAGCAATGACCAGTCAATCCAAAGATAGAGCCCCTCATGAGGAAGGATTTATCCAAACTCATTGAGGAAAAGATTATTTTTCCCATCAAGTACTCTACTTGGGTCACGAATCTAGTTCCGGTGCACAAGAAGAATGGTGAAATAAGATTTTTTGTTGATTTCAGATATTTGAAGAAGGCATAATTGAAGGATCATTATCCTTTTCCTTTTATGGAGCAGATTCTGCAGACTGTGGCCGACGCACAATGATTCTCAATGTTGGACGGATACTTTGGCTTCAATTAGATCCCGGTCAAGGAAGAGGATCAATTCAAAATGGTGTTTACAACCAAGTGGGGAACATATGTGTATCAGAAGATGCCCTTTGGTCTGTCAAACGTAGGTGCGAAATTTCAGCACACCATGGACATTACATTCAAAGGTTACATCAATGAGTTCATCTTGGTTTACCTTGATGACATTACAATCTTCTCAAAGTAGAGCATGGATCACATGACACACAAGGAGAGAGTCTTTGAGAGATGTAGAAAGTATGGGGTATCTCTTAACCCTAAGAAGTGTAATTTTGCTGTGGCGTAAGGAAAGCTCTTGGGCCATGTGGTTTAAAAGGATTACATCACAATTGATCCATGAGCATGTTTCAGCCATCCTAGCTCTTTCCTTGCTAGCGCATAAGAAATCCTTGCAGTCCTTCCTTGGAAAAATCAGCTTTGTTAGGCATTTTATTCCTAACTTTTTAGGACTGGTAAGACCCATCACCCTCATGCTCAAGAAACACATACCTTTTAGATGGAAAACAAAAGGAAAGGAAAGCTTCAACAAAATCAAGCAAGAGATTGCTTGTGCACTGCCAACACTCATCAACCCAGATTATTCAAAGGATTTCATCCTTTATGCTTATGGCATTGATGTAAGTGTTGTTGTTGTCCTAACATAAGAAAATGAACAAGGGTTGGAACAACCAATGGATTTCTTCAACCAGACACTAAAGGATTATGAATTAAAATATGGTCACATGGAGAATAAGGTTTTCGCCATCATTTGTGTTCTCAAGAAATTAAAAATTATGCTCTCCACAAATCATATCAAGGTATTAGTCTCACACTCTTATTTTAAATATTTTATCATGGGAGTATAAATCACTGAAAAGAGAGCATGATGGGTGACCAAAATCATGGAATATGATGTGACTATCAAAACCACAAAGCTGGTAAGAGGTAGTGCGCTCTGCAAATAGCTTGCTGAGGATGCACACAATGAACTTGAGACTTCATTATTTCTTGATGAATATCTCTCATGTGCAGAACTTGAGTAGAATATAGATCCTGGCATGCGTGGATGAAGGACATGATCACATTCCTTTCCAAGGGTGCATACCCTCCTAGTTTAAACAAGACAAAGAGAAGACATATGAGGTTACAATCTATCCCTTATGTTTTGATTGATGGACTTCTCTTCAAGAAAAATATTGATGGTGTGCTGTTAAGGAGTATCAACGACACACACTGAAAAAGTGTTAGCAAAATTTCACGATGGATTCTCTGGTGGAAACTTCTCTTCTAAGACTACACCAATGAAGATCATAATGACAGGTATCTTTTGGCCTACTTTGTTTACAGATACACACAAGTGGGTCAAAAATGTAAGGAATGCACTTTCTTTGTAGGAAAGAAGATATTGGTAGTGCTTCCCCTCTAACCAATCCAAGTGGATCAACCTTTTCCCCAATGGGGTCTCGATTTCATAGACATGATCAATCCAACTTCCAGCGCTAGACATAGATGAGTACTGACAACTATAAACTACTTTATCAGATGGACAGAAGCTATCATGCTTAGTGAATCAACCAAGTTAGTCATCTTTAAATTTCTTGAAGGTATAGTCATAGGGTTTATCATTCTTCAAACCATTATCTATGATAATGTAAATGCCTTCCTTAGAACTAAAATCATTGATTGGGCTCTAAATCTGGGCATCTCTCTGAAGACTTCTTCCAAATATTAACCTCAAGTTAATGATTTAGTAGAGTCAACAAACAAGAACTTGATCAGGATCATGAAATGCACAATGAACATTAGCCAGAGATAGTGACATACAAAGGTTGCACACACACTCTATGTAGATATAATCATAGTTAAAAAAGCAATAAGAACTTCTCCTTACAATATTGTCTATGGAAAGGAGGCTACCCTTCCTTTGACATTGGAGTTGAACTCATTAGAGCTTGCCCAACAGCTGAAGTTTGAAGGTGCAGACTAGAGAGAAATCAGAATGGCAGAGCTAGTTAATCTTGAAGAATCAAGGAACTCTGCCATGATCAAGCTAGAGCAACATCAATAAACAACAAAGAAATGGTTTGACAGAAAGGCTAGGCCTCAAGCTTTCAAATTTGGGGACTTGGTTTTAAAATGGGATGCTGACAGAGCTAAATTAGGGTGCCATTCAAAGTTTGATGCACTTTGGAGTGGCCCATACATCATCATTTCATGCAAGGAGGCTAACTCTTTTGAGTTAACTCATCTTGATGGAGGTACGCTGCAAATCCCAATAAATGGGATCTATCTCAAACCCTTCCATTAAGTTTGTTACATCATTTTGTATATATTAGATTAGTTTAAATTCCTCCAAGTGCACTGTGCACACATTGTTTGTTTGTACATAGTTCTTTCTTCTCGTGTGCTTCCTGTGCACGCTATTCTTTTTACTTCTAGGGTATCAGGTTTCTTTCAGTAGTTTTACAAGATTTAGAATAGAGATATGAAATGACTCAAGTGACTCAAAAGGGCATTGTTTGGCACCAGAATATTGGCTAAGTACAAGACGGAATATGGACATGCGGGACCTAGTTGAAGAAGGGTGTGTGGGAGGAAGGCATCCAGGGAAGGGTTATAGTAGGATTTTGCAGAACACACGACGCGTACGCAAGGTAAGACATGTTTTAGGACTTAGCCACATTTGGCATCCCAGGAAGTACATGAGAAAAGTGTGACCCTTCTAGCATGTGAAGTGGATAAGGTGTCAGCCTAGCGACTGTAGGATCAAAAAGGGAATATTTCATGCATGCGATGGAAGATTCTAGAAGAACATCATTACATAAAGTGGAGAGCTTGTATCAAAGGAGGCATGACATATTAGAGGACCACTTGGACACTTGGCAGCCGATCTATTACTTCAGGAGGCATAGCGGTGAAGGAAGAAGGGGTATATATTGAGGGCCGCAGATAGTAGAAAGGAGGACTAGAGAGGGTGAAGAGAGAAGAGATGTAGAGAGAATAGTGAACTGGAAAAGAGGCAAATCTTTTCAAAAGTACCATAAAGGACTCTATGGGTTGGGATTAGGAAAATATAGGAATGATGACATATTTATATGGATGGGTTTATAATCATCTTCGTAATGTGAAGGACATAGTGTAGTTCTGATACATGACTTCGCTCTGTAGTGTTATATGGGTTTGTTATGACCTCAAGTGATGTAATGTGGTTATTAACCTCATAAATATGAATATAAGACTTTATTATGAATCATATATGTGTTCATGAGTATAATCCTTGTGCATTTCCTTTATGCATGAACCAGTTTTATATGTTGTTGGTTATTTCTCTTCTATGGATGTATTGATGTGATAACTCACCATAGGTTCTTAAACGATGCATAGTTATTTTCCATTTATTTGCACTTAAATACCTATCATAGGATGATGTATTCTCACAAGACTCACATAAAGGAGGGGCTGAACACCCGTGCATGCCTCGGGTGAGTGCCCAATGCCTTCTGGGTGATAGGCCGATGCACATGGGATCTTACTGTTAATGTAAGGGTATAAAAATGTATACATCTTGGTTTTGTTCTCAGGACCTCTTTTTGAAGTTTTTGTGAGAAAATGCATACATCTTGGTCCTTGTGATGTATAATGACAAAGCATATGACCTAGGAAAGTGTTGAAGGATGGTTCAAGAGCATAGAGGATGAGTATTCTCAAATATTCAACATTGGACATGAGTTAGATGCGCATAGATGGGTAGAAGAGAACATGTACCATGAGTTATATGAGACATTCTTCTTTTGATTTCTAGTAGAACTATATGAATGGCTTTCAACATATGCATCTAGATCAAGCTGGTACTATAGATTGTGCGTATGGACCCAAGATGACTATCAGAGGCTACAGGATGCAGATCTGACTTGGACGCGTGTTTTTTATCACTAGTGGAAAAGATTGCTGACCGGTTATACTCTAGAATATGCCATTTCTACGTATTCTCACCCAAAATTTTCTGAGTTTGAGTTTTTGAGGGAGCACAGAGGATAGTTTTTGCATGTTATTCCTTTGGATATGAAGATCTTGGTCATTACCTTGAGTTTAGAGGCATTTCCCATAGCCGGATAAGCTTCTTTGAGTGATGGGAGAGGAAGTTAGGGTGGAGGAAGATGGAAGACCTTATGGATGAGAAGGAAAGGGAAGAGGATGACTCAAGTATAATGAAGCTCATGAAAGTGAGATGATTAGACAGTGTGTGGTTGTAAGTGTGATGGATCTATGGAGGCAGACATTGTGGGAAGGAGTTGAGGTTCACGCAGAGGATGTGGAACCTAAACAATCTGTGCTACCCCATCTTAGAAAGTGAAAGAGAGAATCCCCTTCAAATTTTGATGAGACTTCATGACATGGAGAAAGGAGAGCTGTCGGAACACATCTGAACCCACCTGGTGACAAACCCCTGGCACTTGGTTTTGTAGATCAAGGGAGAAGTATTGTTAACCCAGTTGGTATTGGTGGGAGTAACCGATCTATTCCCAGGAGATATAATTTCTCTGTAGACACCAAAATTAGGTCACACTCCCCTTTGGTCCCTCAACAAATAAAAACCCTTCATTACATTAAATTTTCCATGGCCCCCTTTACCCCACTAATATTAGTTTAATTAATTTAATTGAATGAATTCATTATCCTCACCATATTTATTATTTAAATATCTTAATTTAGATAATATCCACACATACACTTCACCTGGACACCTCATCAAGCCAACTCACCCTAAGACCTATTCTTGGTAAGTTTCCATAACTAACTAAGACTTACCCAAACCCTAAAAATCAATGCCTACATTCCCTCTAACCACATTCTCGCATGCTTACAAGAAGCTCCCAGTATAATCCATGGGTTAACGACACAAGATCCGAGAAAATCAAGAGGATCTCCCTAGTTTAGTAAACCTAGGAAATCCCACCTTAACAGATGTCGGTTACCCCTAACCGTCACCGGTTAAGCCGGAACTACCATCGGTCACCTTTAAACCCCTAACCGGCATTGGTCTCTATATTACCCCATACAACCTACAATCGTGACCTATCCACATAATTCCATATCACCCTTACTCACCTGTGACCTACTTTAGACCTCTGTCAGACCTGCAGATATCCAGAACTAGTTATTTGACCTTCAAAACCTATTCTAATCTAGCCTGTTAGATTAGATCTTTCTTATTGTGTTTTAAGTGAGATACCTAAATCATTTCAAATTACAATGGGATTTACTTTATTACCCGCATTAAATTGTTTTAAACAGTGGACTGATAACCGTCTAGGAAGTATCACACTTCCAGGATCTAGCACACGCTAGGCAGTTCACTGCACATATTGTTTAATTCTTTCTGGTGGTCTTGTTTTCCAAGATGAATAAATTGGAGGCATTGGTTTTCGACTCCCATAACACTCTAACCTATGATGAGATTTGTAATGAGCCTATCCAACCATCCATTCCTATCCACCCATATCCCATGCATTGGGAGATGCCTAAATTCAACTGTTTCAATAGCAAGGAAGACCTACAGTAGCATTTTTGATCTTTTAAACACGGGTGTTACCTAATCACTCACGATGTCACTTTTCTATTGAAGACCTTTCCCATGTCTCTGATTGGGCCTACGTTAGATTGGTATAGTGGGTTACCTGGACACTTTATATTTTCATTCAATCAGGTAGCCCAAGCCTTCTTGGATCATTTATCTATCAATATCATCAAGACGGTTACTATGACCGACCTATACTCCACGTGTCAGTATGAAGACGAATCTATCGTAGATTTTGTCACTCACTGGCGTAGCCTGATCAACCAATTCACCTTCCAACTGCCATAAACAGAGCTCATCGAGCTTTTCACATAGGCTTGTGCTAGACATATCTCACTGACCTTGCAGGTCCAAACCTTCTGAACATTCGATGAAGCATTCACTATGGCATGAAAGTTAGATATTCGGGCCATCGAAGAGAAGAAAATCCAATTACGCAATAAGAATTTAGAATTCAAGTCAAATGATACCTCTTCTTCTTCCAAACCACAAACCAATTATTCAAAAGCTAAGGGCACTACTAACATAGCGGTACTCAAGGCTGGCCCAACACATCCATCAAATCAGGCTACCCCCTCATCTAATCTCTCACCCATCCAGACTTTTCAATTAAGATGAAAACAATGGAAATACACCCCAATTGGGGAACCTTACTCTGTTGTCTTAGAAAATCTTATTAAAGCTAGAGCCATCATCCTTCCACCTATAAAACCACACACTGGTTTTGACCCTTCTCGCCCCATGCCCGCATGGTATAAAGAACATGACTTATGTAACTATCATCGAGTAAAGGGTCATAGTGACAGAAATTTCATCACTTTGAAAAATATTGTCCAAGAAATGCTCAAGAAAGGTGAGTTAACCATGGATAATCCTAATGCACCTGCCAACCAAAACCTACACATCTTCAAGAAATGATTTCCCAACCATGCCCCTTCGTCTGATCAAACCGGTGAGACCTCAACTCATGACACCCATACCCGTGAGGTTCACACTATTTTTAATGACGTACCTATTACCTCCCAATTACCCCATATTCCTTACATAGAGGAGATTCTAGCATGAAGTCATCCTACATCGGAACCAACCTCCCCTATTCCTTCACCCATAGAGGAACACCTTTCACCTCCTCACTCACCTATGGAGGAACCTTCTGCTAACATCGAGACCATTTCACCTTTGGCTTCTCCACTTAGAGGACCTTTACCCACAACACTTCTTTAGTCCATGGAAGATAATTATTTATCTCCTCTAGATGAGCTCCCATCATCTCCTCCACCTATAGAGGAGCACTCATCATCTTCTCCACCTATCATAGACCCATTTGAGATACCTTTTCCTCTTGGTGAGCATTCTTCATTAGCTATCCAAAATCCTACAAACCTACTTTCTGATCTCTTACCCACGGAAGCTGAAGCTATCCAGTACCCTGTATCTAAGACACATTTTACGGGAGTTGTCATTAGGTCCTCATCAAATCCAGCTACAGATGTGCTATTCTCACTTTTGGCTGATCGCTTAGATTATGTAGATAGGGCCTTACTATGGGGGCACCTTTTACTTCCCATCTCCACGCAGATGTAGATGTCACTTACTGATACCTCCACTATCTACCCAAAAATATTTCAACCAATCGAACCGAATACAACCACCTCTATCACAACTCCTTCCATAACACCTATCATAGCTCAAACCACAACCTTACTCATGACCCAACCTCTATCTAAACCCAAACCCGCACCTATGGCATCTTCCTTGACTAAACCTATTACCACTTTGGGGGACACCCCAACCACTAGCCTTACTCATCCACCTATCAAAATGGATTTAGCTACATCCTCTAAATTCAACACCATACCTACTACGACACCCAAAAAGAAGAACCAAACCCATCGACCTCATACCCCGGCTATGCCAATCACACCTACACCTGTCTCATCTATCTTAGGACCTCAGCTTCCCAACATGGTCAAACAATCTCCACCCAGCAATAAACCAAAAACACAACAGCCCATTCCTTCCTCACAAACCTTTAACCTACCCAGGTGCCCGACACGAATTACACTTGCACCGACAACATCTATACCACCCATACCTCCAATACCCTCAACTATTTCTTCACTACTCACTACACTTCAGTCACTGTCCCTCACACCCCATGTGTAACCTGTGTCATCTACCTTCACAACACCCCCGTTATCCCCATGGGTAACTCACCCTCTTCCCCCATCTACTTTTCCTTCTAGACCTCGTAAACCCATATCACCTTTACCGAAGAAGGTGCAACCTAAAAGCAAAACTTTGTTACCCTCCAATAAGATAGTCAAAACAACCACACACCCTCCTGCTCATTCATGTACTATACCCCTACCTAGACAAACACGACTGACACCCAAGACCCTGCCAGCACCCAAAACCATAGCTCGACCTATTCCCCCTCCTATGAGGAGTGTTCCTCAACAATCCACTGTCCCTGCACCCAAACCCATGTTCACTTCCCATTGCGACCCACTAGCGGGGTTCTATGCCAAAATATTAACCAACCTCCTTGAGACTTATATTATCACATTACCGCCACTCAGACCTTATGACCCCCTCAAACCTAAGCCAAAAGGGTTTGATGACACTAAAATTTGTGCCTCCCATTATGTGCCAGGGCACAATGTGGAGAACTGTAAGGCCTTGAAAACTGTCCTTATCTAGTGGTGTCCTCTAAAAGTCAACTTTGATGACGATGACCTTCTCGATGAGGACCTTGCCTCACCAACACCCATTCCCACATTTTCCACTCAACAACCACAACCTCCACCCCCACAACTCCTAGAACCACCTCCAAG
This sequence comes from Taxus chinensis, assembly GCA_019776745.2. Taxonomy (NCBI): domain Eukaryota; kingdom Viridiplantae; phylum Streptophyta; class Pinopsida; order Cupressales; family Taxaceae; genus Taxus; species Taxus chinensis. The sequence continues at coordinate 17,456,592 of CM034157.1, forward strand.
ATTTGAAATTAACATGGTTCACATCAAAGAACTTGCCACACACCCACCAAAATTTCATTGCACCCAGCTCACCTCACTGGGTTTTTCTCCTCCTGTACATTTTTTCCCATCGTGTTGTTATACCACTCACCCTATACCTTCTTTATTTTCCAACTCCCCTCAGATCAACATGATACATGACACTACCTGTGCTCAGAAGGATAAAGGTAAAGAAAAGGTGACCAACCCACCAACCAATCCTATACCCAACATACCATCTGCACCCATGCCTAAAATCACTATTCGCGGCCCCACATACCCCATTTCTAATGGGGTCACGCATCGCACCATGCTCAAACAATTACACCAATCTCCCCTCAAAATGTCCTTATATGACCTCTTCCAAACCTTGGAATCCCATCGCCAAGCTCTCAAAGAGGTTCTTCAATCTATTGAGGTTTTTCCCAATGACCCTACACTCATCACCTCCGTCATCACACCCCAACTTGTAGCCTCTCTCACCAAATTACCACCTTTATGAACACCTCCACCTACTCACTAAGTAGCCTCCCTTAGCTTTTCATAGGAAGAGATCGCACCACACCAAAATGATGACCTGGACCCAACCCTCTTCATCTCTATCCACATCGATGACATACGACTACGGCATGTGATGATTGATGGGGGTGATAACATTAATATCATTTCATCCCATGCATTCACTCAAATGCGCATACCTGATAATTACATGCATAAACATCCTATCATGTTGCATTCATTCAATGATGATATCACCTCCACATTAGGCACTGTCATCATCCACATTTGCGTGGGCACCCACACTATTCCATAATTGTTTTACATCTTGGAGGGGGAGTTTCAATATAACTTGTTGCTTGGCAGACCCTGGATTCATGTCATGGGTTGTGTTCCTTCTACTTTACATCGATGTGTAAAGTTTGAGCATGAAAGACATACCTACACTATTCCAGCTGATCCATCACCTTTTAAAACATGCAACATGCTTTATTGACCCAATGATGTGCTCATACCCATTAAGCTGTATACCTCCACAACCACTAATTCTTCACCTACACCGCCACTTACCAGTTTAGCCGCTGCTTCTACCGCATATGCCTCCTCCATTCCTACCACTGCCACAACCTCCACAGCTAACCCATTAGCTGCAAATCCGTTAGCTTTACCTCTTCATCGACCTCCGACAATTTTTCTATTCCAACTACCTACATACCAACCACTGATCCATTGGAAGGCATTTGTCAATGCCTCACTTTGGGGGAATACTACCTATATAGTTTCAACACATTCCTTACTCCACAAGAGTATGGAAGTCTTCACCAATACCCTCGCTATGATCACCGCATAGGAGAACACCTCATTTATGGTCCTCCTCACCTTTGTAATAGTCTCACCTATGGGGGACTTGATACTACCACTTACACACCAGAACCATCGTCACAAACCCACCCATTTTCCATTGACTTCCAATCACTCACCAATCACCGTTTTTCCCACACCTTCCTACACTGATGTGCATGGAAGGGTTTTGGTTCTAGATTTTATAAGCAAGGATGCCATACCCTTATTCCATGTACCACCCACAAACATAATGACCACAGTAGTATCGAATTTCCCAAACCACCAACCAAATAGGCCCACATTGAACTCATCAAGGACATCAACCCTTCTCCACCTTCACCTGCTCCACCTCCATTACCACCATCACCAACGGAGTCAATGGATCTAGACTATATCCCTCCTAATTTTTTCTTTCATAAACACCATTTCCTTGGGGCCTTTGACTTATCAATGTGAGGGCAAGGCCCCTTCCTCTCTTCCCTTCCTATATCCTGAAATGATCGATGATGATACACCTTCAATTAATGTCCTTCAATGTCAGGATGATGAATCTATACTCACCTACCTTGGTGTAGAAGACTCATATATTCATTGGTCGTTACCTTCTGAGATGTAAACCATGTTGAATGAATCGACTATTGAGATCAACATTCATACTCAGGATGACCCGCACATCCTAAAGATCGGTCAATCTTTAGATGCTGTTGAACAAGAAGCCATCACTTCTTTTCTCAAGGATCATAACCACACTTTCACTTGGTCTTATGCAGACATGCTCGGTATTGACCCCACCATAGTGGTCCACAATATCGTCACTGTTCTCGATGCAAAACCAATCAAACAAAAGCTGAGGAAAATACACCCTCGCATTGCCCTTCTCGTCAAAGAAGAACTTCAGTGCCTTCTTTCTGTTTCCTTCATCTTACCCATTGATTATCCTCGTTGGATTTCTAACATTGTCCTTGTCACTAAGGTGACAGGGGGACTCCGCATTTGCATGGACTTCCGTGACCTCAACCTAGCATGTCTGAAAGATGACTTTCCCTTACCCGGTATTGACCAACTAGTTGAACTTACTACTGGTCACAAGATGCTATCGCTCATGGATGGCTTCTCGGGTTATAACCAAATCTTTCTTGCCCCAGAAGATCAACACAAAACCACATTCATCACCCCTTGGGGGACCTTCTGCTACCGAGTCATGCCTTTTGGCCTTAAAAATGTTGGTGCCACATATCAGCGGGCTATGACTTACATCTTCCATGATATCATGCATCGTATATTGGAAGATTACGTGGATGATCTCCTGGCCAAATCTAAATGCCGCTCTGAGCACCTTGCCATCCTCAAAACCATTTTTGACCACCTCATTAAATATTACGTTCACCTTCAGCCAAAGAAGTGTGTCTTTGCGGTCCTCTCAGGAAAGCTCCTGGGATTTATCATTTCCCTACGTGGTATAGAAGTTGACCCTGCTAAAGTCAAGGCCATTCTCGAAATGCCTCCACCTACTAACCTTACACAACTTCGTAGCCTGCAAGGTAAGTTGCAGTCTATTCGCCATTTCATTTCACAATTATCTGATCGGTGCCAACCATTTCATCATCTGCTCAAGAAGGATGTCTCCTTTAAATGGGATGATGACTATCACAAAGCTTTTGAGGCCCTAAAACAATACCTCCTCCAACCACCCATACTCATTCCACCTAAAGATGATCAACCTTTCTACCTATACATCTCAGCTACCGATCACTCCTTGGGAGCCATGCTCACTCATCGTGATGAACAACATAGGGAGTAGGTGGTTTATTACATAAGCCGTACTCTTTTGGATTATGAAACCCGATACACCCATCCTGAAAAAACTTTTCTTAGCCTTAGTTTTCGTTGCCACTAAACTCCGCCATTACCTACTTAACCACAAAACCTATGTTGTGACTAACACGACCCCTTACACTTCATGTATGCCAAACCTTATCAAAATCAGCGTGCCGCTCGATGGCTTATGCTTTTAGTAGACCTTGACCTTGAATTCATTCATCAAAAGTCCATCAAGGGTCAAGCTATCACTGACCACTTGGCTGATGCACCTATTTCCAGGGATTATCCCTCTAATTTTGACTTTCCAGATGAGTCAATTGCTACCCTTTCCTTGGAAGAACCCCCTTACCAAATGACACTCTTCTTCGATGGTTCAAAGTGTCAGCGTGGGGGTGGGGCTGGTATTATCCTCATTCTGCTTGATGGTGAGCCCATGCCTTTGTCTTTCAAACTCGATTTTGAATGTACAAACAATATCATTGAATACGAAGCACTCGTATTAGGTCTCCAAGCCACCTATGCCCTAGATGTCAAATCAATCAACATCTTTGGTGATTCTCAATTGGTCGTAAACCAAGTCAATGGTATATACCAATGTCATAATGAGATACTTCAAAAGTATAAACATCATGTAGACATACTTTTGACCACCTTTGACTGTTACACCCTTCAAACCATCCCACGTTCAACCAACAAATTTACAGATACCATGGCCTGCTTGGCTTCCCAAATACCTGCTTCGCCCGCCGATTCTAAAATATTTGTCACCATACAATGACTCCAATCACCTTCTTATTTACCGTGTGAAGTTTACTCTATCAGAACCACTACCCTGGACCCGAGTGACCTTTGGTACAAACAATACTCTAACTATCTTTCTCTCTCCATCTTACCTCCTGATCTCACCCGTAACAGACAACGTGCCTTCCTTAAAAAATTCTCTCGTTACGTCATCATGGGGGGCCTCCTCTATAAGCATGGCTTTGATGGTATTCTCTTACGATGCCTCACAAGTTCTGAAATTCCTTATACCATTAAGGAGGTTCATGATGGCATATGTGGAGGTCACTTCAGTGGCCTTGCTGTTGCTAAGCGTATTCTTCGCCTAGGCTATTACTGGCCGACCCTTAACTCTGATTGTTGCGACTACATCAAACATTGTGTAAAATTCCAACAACATGCCAATCTTCATCATACACCCAGTCATGCCTTACAGGTCACCCGTGACCTTTGGCCCTTCTCTCAATGGGGTTTGGATCTTGTCAGAGAGATCAATCCCCATTCTTCCCAACGCCATCAATGGATCATCACTGCTACCAAATACTATACAAAATGGGTGGAAGCCATACCACTCATCTCCATGAAAGCTGAGAAAATATGTGAGTTCATTAACCACCACATCATTTGTCACTTTGGTGTTCCTCATCGCCTCATCACTGACAATGGAAAACAATTCAAAAACAAAACATTGCAAAAACTTTGTGATGCCTTCGGCATTCAGCTTAGTTTCTCATCACCCTATTACCCACAAACCAACGGCCAAGCCGAATCCACTAACAAAACCTTAAATAAAATTCTTATGAAAGTAGTTAATGATACTAGGAAGGATTGGCATACGCACATTCCTTTTTCCCTATGGGCATACCGCACTAATATTCACACTTCCACTGTTGCCACACCATTTTCTCTGGTCTATGGTACCGAGGTAGTTTTACCTCTCAAAATCCAGATTCCCTCACTCCACATTTCTCTCCATGACATGATTAATGATGATGACTTTTGTCGGGACCATTTAGCATAGCTAGAGTTATTAGATGAATGTTGTCTTAATGCTCTTGAGCACCTTCAAATTTACCAAAAACGTATCAAATGTGCCTATGACAAGCATGTCCATGAATGAACCTTCCAAGTTGGTGACCTCATCCTGAAAGAAAATCAACATGTAACCAAAGCAGAAAAAAGTAAACGGGGAAAATTTTCTCCTAATTGGCTTGGACCATACATCGTGACCCATACTTATGGATCAGGTGCTTATCGTTTATCTTCACTCGATGGTAAACCCAAACCTGAGCCCCTTAACACCTTGCATCTTTGACCATTCTATTGTTGACTTGTAGTCCTACCTCACCTTTTGTCTCTTTCCATGCTCATCCCTTGAGCGCTATCCACTTCATACACCTCACCAATGATTAAACAAGAATCATGTGAGTACCCGTCACTTGTTATCTTCTCTTGAATATGTGTACCACGGCGCTGCACATAGCATGATTCTCATGGATACTTTTCATCTACCTTTAGATGAGATCCCATGGTCATTTCACCTTGCCTTTTGAACAAGAGTCCTATTCTCCACCTTGGTCTTGTCCACGAATTCAAAGCCCTCACATGGGATACAACTCCTTGAGTCAAAATTTCACTCAAAAGATGACTCCCTCAGAAGGACATCTTCCTCTCGACAATTCACTGCTATAAATAGACTGCTCCCTCGAAGGACAAGCTATGTAAAGCTCTTTCAAAAAAAAAACAAGAGCAACTGAAGCTTCCTGCATCGATCAGCTTCACGAAGACCTCAAGGAGTTAAATTTTCTTCATCCCATATAGACTTCCCGCATCGATCAGTCTATCTCAAATACAAGTCAACACAGAAAACTTTTTAGTCATGGACTTGCCCATTGTGACCTCAGATCTCTTGCCCAAATAGCATGCTACCTCATACCATACAAAATTACCCACTTTTCACCCTTCAAACCATACCCACTCCCATTTCCCACTGCCTCAAGGGACTTCTTGGAAACTATGACATTTGGTGATCATGTGACTACTTTTCACCATAGAACAATCAATCATGCAATGTCTTTAGGGTCTTACGTTCATCACCTCTTTCAAGGTGTGATCTACTCAGTATGATCCTCACTAATCAGGTGGCTTTATTGCCCCCTCTTCTCTTTTAGCCATCCTTGTTTACATTTTGATTACCTTATACAGGACTTGGTCCTCGATGCTTACTTTTGAGGTAATCTATTTTCTTCTTTTGCCACAATCAATATCACCTATCTCACTTTACCTATAACCCACCCACACCTAACAAACCTAAACCCACACCATACCTAAAACCTACCACCTCATTTTCACACCCTCTCATATTCTTCCCTAGCTTATGGGAGAACTACATCGGCCTGAGGTCCCTTTTCACCGGGACTATGTAGGTAGCACTCCATGGGCATGGGGCCCCTGGAGGATAGCTCGACCATGCTTTACCCTAAACAATTCATCGTTCCTCTTCCTAACATTACATCCTACCCCACTTAGTTTCCTTTTATATCCCAAATTGGAAATTAAAACCAATACAAACAACAAGTTGCTTAACATCTTTATCATTAACACAACATGCATTTACTATGTCTACCATTTCTCTAACATCATCATACATGTAATATAAAGCATCTTACACATGACCCATATCATCATTCAATACAAAAATTAATGAATCACAAAATTAAACCAACCTAACTCAACCATGCCTAACAAACCTAACTCAACCATGCCTAACAAACTTGACTCAACCATGCCTAAACCAACCTAACTCAACCATGCCTAACACCAACCTGACTCAACCATGCCTATGACCTGACTCGATCCATGCCTAAACCGACCTAACTCGATCCATGCCTAAACCAACCTGACTCCATCATGCCTAACTCACCTAATTTCCATCCATATCAAAACAATAAATCAAAATCTCATCTGCACCAACAAATCAAACATCTCATCACCACATCAACAAATCAAGAAATATCATGTATCTCATCATATAAATAAATGTGTATCTCAATACAATATACATGGCTATCTCATCATGTCCATCATCTCAAAATCATCGGCACGCAGGCCGATACACAATACAAAATGTCATCGGCACACAGGTCGGTCTCATATATACAATAAAATAATGAACCAATACAAAATCTCTTCGGTGCGCAGGCCGGTATATGCTCAAAATATACAAAACCTCTCATACATCCTCACTGTCTTGTAGGCTGGTATGTGATCAAAAATACAACTATCTCTCAGCACGCAGGCCGGTATATATCACAAAACTGACTATCATACATAAAAAAAATAGGTGCCACATATCAGGCATCTCGGCAGATGTCCTCCATCTCTGTATCACCTGTACCCTCTGCCTCCTGGGTCCCTATTGCCACCTCAACTGGAGCTGGTCTCCATATGCTAGTAGCCTCTCCCTGCTCTCTGGCCTCAGAGCTCACTGAGCCCCCTGTGCTCTCCACACTGTGAGTGTGGGATCTTGTCCTCTCACTAGATGCCTACTGTGCCCTGTACTCGGCATAGGATATGAAGTCTATCCCAGCCACCATCAGCTGGTCCTGGTAGTATCTAGCCTCACCTAGGGCATCCTGTAACCTAGATATAGGCATGGTATGTGGTGGTCCCATAGGTCTCGGCCCCTGTACCTATCCTATGCAGGACCCTGCCCCGCTCCTACCTGTGAACTAGGACCCATTCCCGGTGCCTGTGGTGGTGCCCCCTACCCCTGTGCCTATATCTGGGCCTATAAGACCGCAATCTATGCTTGGGTTGTGGCCAACTGGCCCTATAAACCTTCCACCTATGCCTGTAAGGCCGCCACCTGACCATCACCCTCCTCTCCATCTCCATCCCCACCACCGGCCATCTGGGCCTGCAGACTGGCCACCTATACTTGTAGCTCAGTTACCTTTACCTCTACGCTCTCCAGCTATGTCTGCAATATACCCAACTGGGTAATCAGAGTAGCCACCTACCCCTGTAGGGTATCTCTCTGCACTGTGATGGTGGCTAGATCTGGCTGCCCCGGTCTGGGTGGTATGGCTCGTAAGTGAGCCACCCACCACTGTCTATACCTGTCTGTGCACCCGGCGTCATCTATCTGCTGGTCCACTGCCTACTCCTCCTACCCTATGGGCACTGTAGGTTGTGGTAGAGGTAAGGGCCTCTCCACATCATCTCTCTGGTACTGTGGGAAGGGAATAGGTACATCTTGTAATAGCCTAGACTATCGCCAGACTCTGTCCACCGGGATCATCTCGTGCTCCCCAACATGGCGACCCTGTATCCATCTCAAAAGCTAGAGCTCAGCTAGCTCCTCATGCATATGCCTATATGAGGGGAATCCCACATACGGCCTCCATATAATGTCCACTCCAGACAACCCCTCCAGTAACCACTGGAAATAGGCCACATCATGTGTGGGCCTCTCAGATCTCTGCTCTCCAATAGCTGGCACCCATCTCCTATACCCCACCCACACAAATCTCGGTGGGAATGCATCTACTCAGGGCATCCCTACTGGCCACACACAAACTATGTGCTCATAAGCCCAGCAGTGCAGTAAAAATGTACAGCACACAGGCTGAACCTGCGCAGCCACCCATATGCCCACAACTCCCTGTACAGCTACACCAAGAATGCTGGTGCCCAGGAAAAGTGGGTCTCCTCTACCATCATATCATGGAGTACCCCCATCAATGATCAGGGAAAATGTCCACCCTCTGCATCTGGAAGTGTAAAGCAATACACTACCTCCATCAAAAGAACCACTAGCCTTGTCTCCTCTAGATGGGCTAGGTACATCTCTCCATATCGAATGCTGGCATTGTGGAATGTCAACTCGGCCATCCCCTCTCCAAAAATAGTCAGCATCAGCTCCTCTGAGGCCTCAGAGGAGATAGAGTAGACCTGTGTACCCAATATGGGTAACCGTAGAATCTGGAACATGTCCTCCAGGGTGACAGTGATCTCACCCGTCGGCAAGTGGAACGTGTTGGTCGCGGAATCCCATCTATCGATGAGCGTGACCATCAAACTAGGTTACCAGACTACATGCCGATATCGCCAGACTCCACTCAAGCCCACCACCTCCACATGCTGCAGCTCCTCAGGGGTTGCTATGCCATGCACTGTCATGAGCAGGGGTGGAACCTTGTCCTGTATATGTAGCTGAGCTCTCCCCTGCATCCAATACAAACAAAAAATTAACTACATTCACCATACCCATACTCACCTACTATCATTTTCCGCAACCTATTTTCACCCTACCCATCTCAACCACCTAGCCCACATCACTTTTTGACCCTTATCCCCAAAACCTGACCGGTGCCGGTTCCCTTTAACCGACCCCAGTCACCCCTTAACCGGCATCGGTCACCTATTTGGTGACCGAAACCGGTTCAACCTTACCGATGCTGGCCACACTTGACTGACGTCGGTCACTGTCACGGTAACAATCTATGATCCCCCAAACTCCACTTTCGCAAAAACCTCCTCCCCTACCCCTTTTACCCACCTCAAATGACCTAAACTACCCTTGCACCCCAACCCACCCCCCATATCCCTTTTATTACCCTCAACATTCCTCTTTTTACCTAGTTTTCCCCCCATTCCCAAATTTAATCTTTTCCCCACCCACAAAAATAAAAACAAACAAAAATTACAAATTTTTTTACTAATCCCCTAACCTATCTAATCAAATACACCTAGAGTTGGACGCTTACCTCGTCACACTACCATTGTATTAGTGGCACGTCTGGCCACTGCACCGGTGGCCCACCCGATCCCTCTCTAGCCTCTGCCATCACCAAATCGCTACACGCAACCTCTACCCAATCAAATCCCTTGCACTGATCCTATGGACCCACTTCTCACCAACCAATCACCCGTCGTTCACACCGCCAACTCAATGCTCCATTCTGTCTGGACACTTTTCTCTCTTTTCTCTCTTTTGTCATTTTCTCAATTAGCTAAATGACAAATGAATAACAAAAAACATGGATTTTTTTATTTTTATAACACCCCGACCTAACCAATGTCGGTTCACCTTCATCGGCATCGGTCTCGTGCCCTACCTTACCATGGTCAGTTTCCCTATACCGGTGTCGGTTACCCTTGACCGGCATCGGTCACCCTATCTAGCACAAAACCCAACATTTTACCCTATTACCCCGCCTATCCCTCCTTTTTTTCCACACCTCCTCTTTACCCTTTACCCTGACCAGTTACCCCACCTACACCTTTACCCATGACCATTTACCTCACCTTCCAGACCTCAACATTTACCTACCTACCTTTGTCCTCCTTTGGGGACTACTTATTTTACCCATCCCTTGGCCTTACCCATGCCGTGACCTAGATTTTTGGACCTAGACCATCGCTAGTGACCTTTGACCTCATGTGTTCGCTATACCTTGCGGCACTGTTACTTGTGTTGATTGACCTAATGACCTTACCTAGCCTATTTCCATGACCGTTTATCCTGACCCTACCTTTGGTGTATCAGAACATACCTAAACGTTCCTGCACCTAACCTACGTTGTGTTTCCTGACCATATCCTATACCTTGGATACCAGAATCACTTCAACCTTGTTTGGATAAACCTATCGACCTTAGACAATGTAGAGTTTTCCTGCTCTTCAACCTGGTAGCATGCTACAGTTTATACGTGTGTGTGTGTTTGACTGTTGCTACCTTTGACCCTGACCCATTACCTAGATTTCCTGAGTAGACCTTCAACCCTTTTTCCCCCATTAACCACCTTCCCCTTTCTCACATTTACCCTTTTATCAAACCACTCACCGATTCTACCTTCATCCTCATCAGTTCCTGGTTTGAGGGGGATCACCTTCACCCACACATGGGGCAACCACATCTTATTTTTGTTAGCGTCGCTTACCAATACAAGCTACGCAACAAAAAGGGGAAAAATGTAGACACTAAAATTAGGTCACACTCCCCTTTGGTCCCTTGACAAATAAACACCCTTCATTACATTAACCTAGCCATGGCCCCCTTCACCCCACTAATATTAATTTAATTAAATTAATTCATTATCCTCACCATATTTATTATTTAAATATCTTAATTTAGATAATATCCACACATACACCTCACCTAGACACCTCATCAAGCCAACTCACCCTAAGACCTATTCTTAGTAAGTTGTCATAACTAACTAAGACTTACCCAAACCCTAAAAATCAATGCCTACATTCCCTCTAACCACATTCCCACATGCTTACAAGAAGCTCCCAGTCTAATCTGTGGGTTAACGACATGAGATCCAAGAAAATCAAGAGGATCTCCCTAGTTTAGTAAACCTAGGAAATCCCACCTTGACCGATGCCGGTTACCCCTAACCGTCGCCGGTTAAGCCGGAACCACCGTTGGTCACCTTTAAACCCCTAAAACAACCTTATTTCAAAGGTTGGAAAAAAGGTTGGCAAAAGGTACGCAAATATTAACACATCCCTGAGAGATATCATATCTTCTGAGATCGAATTCTAGCAAGAACACACATGCAAGGAATGAGATCAAGATTTTTTCCTACACAGCCATCCAACACTCACCCCCAACAAGGATTTGATCCAATCAAGCAAAAAGGAATGCACATGCAGCATATGTAGAAGATATCCTATGATTGGTGATCATCTGTAGCCTTCAACCTCTTACCAGCACCTCCATTCATCACTCACATGTGTCCAAGACTAGAATCCAAGTAAGTAAAATGTTACACTTCTTTGGTTCATTTCATTTCATCATTATATTATCATCCTTTGCTTACCTAACCACCCATTGACCTCCTTCAATACTCACCCCTCCATATACCCATTAAAACCTTGCTAAATCCCACCCAAACTACCAAATACCTCATTCAACCAACCAAAGTCCTTTGTGTAATCACAAAGGAGACCCAAAACTCATTCTGTGGCATTCCCAATTTTCCACAGTAACCGGCACTGGTTACACCCAACCGCCGTCGGTCACCCTTAACTGGCATCGGTCTCTGTATTTTCCCATACAACCTACAAAAGTGACCTATCCACCTAATTCTACATCACCCTCATTCACCTGTGATCTTCCTGAGACCTCTGTCAGACCTGTAGAGATTCTGAACCAACTATTTGACCTTCGGATCCTATTCTAACCTAGCCTGTTAGATCAGATCTTTCTTATTGTGTTTTAAGTGAGATACCTAAATCATTTCAAATTACAATAGGATTTACTTTATTACCCACATTAAATTGTTTTAAACAGTGGACTGACAGCCGTCTAGGAAGTATCACACTTCCTGGATCTAGCACACGCTAGGCAGTTCACTGCACATATTGTTTAATTCTTTCTGGTGGTCTTGCTTTCCATTACAGGTAGTTCCTCCTAGCCAAAAGGAAGCTCTCACATTCAGTTGTGGATTCAGAAGTCATACGCGTGCAACAACCCAACAACCAACATTTCAACAGGTATTCCTCCTACGCCCGTTACCCTATCTGTTTCGTTAATACTTAAAAGAAACATATAAGAATCAAGTGAAACATTCTCATTTGAAACATCCATGGCTACGCAGTCCATTTCAGTATTTGGAGGGATTTTTTGACAAGGTGCAAGTATGTAAGGTTTGGGTATTGCATCTGGGAGCCACACGGGACACACAATTAGTAGTGGAACAATATCACAAACCATTGGCACACAGTTTAGTGGGACGTTTACTAGAACACTTTATGTGACCACTTCATTGATGACTATTTACGCGATACTACAGGAGGTGGATTTGGTGGTGTAAGGGTTGGAGGACTTGCTGGACCTAGCGGATATAGGGGATCTGAGTGGTCAGGAGGAACATGACCTGGTGGATCTAGTGGATCTGGTGGAGGAGGAAACATTGGAGGAAACCAAGGCTCTGGATCAGGAGGACAAGGGCCTTAGCCACCTCCACAAGTATTTTTTAAGATTTATTTGCACTTACCAGACTATGGGGTATTAGAATATGCTACAATAGCATGTGCACAAGTGTGAATTACTATGGTTCATGTGAAAGGGATCACTACCTCTAGTAGCTGGAAGGCAAGTCATTTGCAAATTACATTGCAAGGATGCACAGATATTTGGTACCAAAAGTATGACCCCCATCAGATGGTGGTAGACTTCACCATATTGAAGAACACCTTCCTAACAGAGTTCCATATCCCTGAGTTTGAGTAGAAGAACATCAATGCCCTAAAGGAGATCTAACAGGGAATGGCAAAAAACATGTAGGAGTATGATGCGTGTTTCAATACTATCTTGATGGTAAAGGGATATCCTATGACATCCACCCTTCTCAACATGCTCAATGGTTTGTTAGAGGATTGATAACACCGTTTAGGAGGGCTCTATCACACAAGACTTTCACAAACCCGCATGAGGTTCTTGGAAGCTACATTGATTCACGATTGAAGCTGTTGGGAGTGTTGATATTGAGTGTTAGTCCTTTTCTAGAGGCCTGAAATTACTGCGATGGCCAAGTCTTTTGGAGAAGTTATCTACAAACTCAGAGTATGAGGTTCACAGTGGGATTTTGTGTACAAACTGTGAAGTAGAAGGGCATGCAAAGGATGGTTTCCCTCGGAAGTCAGTACACGCTATGGTAGTAGACTGTGAGATTTTCCATGGGGATCATGATGCAAGTAGGTGCCCTATACTAAAACACATAATCTGTAAGAATGTTTCTTACTATTGTAGGATATGTACCTCTATGACCCATGATACAAAGGATTACAGATTGATTTATCAAATCCATGATGCTATTGATCTTGGTGTGTGCCAAACTAGTCTTTGCAATTAGTTCTAAGGATGATGATCATTACTTTGAAGGGCGTGCATATGGAGGAGCAAATGGAAGAGGTTTTTGTGGTCGCAGTAAACATGATGGAGGATGAAGTGAGTTCCTGCATGGAACCTATTATAACTGTGGATCTACAAAGCATTATAAACTTGAGTGTGTTGATCTATTACAATGCTCATGGTGCGGAAAGAAACATAAGTACGAAGAGTGTCCAAAGCTTTATGAGCATATGAGCTAGCAACACCAGAAATACAAAGACACTAGGATTGAAAGCATCAAGAAAGCTATGATTCATAGTGGATTTGAAGAGTGGTGCGTGAGTCAGGCTAGAACCTATATCTGGTGATGATGCAAGCATGAGGCATGTATCAGGGAGATCAAGACAAAGGAAACTAGTTCAAGAGAGGAAGTGGTACATGGAAAGTATCCTATGACCCTGCTCATAGAAGGAGGTGTATCAAGAGACTATGGATGTGATTCAATAGTTTACAAGGGGAGATCCATGTCTAAAGGAGTAATCAAAGTAGTTGGAGCAAAGGAAGAATCACTTACGGTCTCCAAAGGAGGACCTGGATGAGGTCAAGGAAGTATGTAGGATGTTAAGGATAAGAGAATATTATTCCCTTGTCTAGGATAGAATGGTTGAGGGAGAAGGTACCACATGCTGGAGTAGAGCACAAAAGGTAGGTTTTGCATGCAAAACTTCTTCCTCACAACCTTGACTATGATAAAGAAATTACATTGAATACAGTTGTTGATGGATGGCTTCTGAGTAATATCCTCATTGACATGGTAGCAAAGGTCAATGTTCTTACCTTAGATGTCCTGACATCAAATGGGAAGGCCCACATTACAACCTTCTTAGAATGTAATGTATATGAAAAACAAGACTAAGGCAATGCTCAATGGAGTTTTTAAGGATGTAGTTATCACCATTCAAGGGGCCAAGTTCATTGGAGACTTTGAAGTCTTGGAGCATGCCAAGAAAACAAATTTCCAAGCATTACTTGGGCACCCATGGTGTTACAAGAACAATGCTGACCTATGGTTTAACAAGGGTATATGGAGCCTTTGAGAACAAGGAAGAAAGGGTGATTATCCCTTAATTGATGGGAAGTTTTTGCACCTTATACTGAGCCCTTAGGAGAAGAAGTCCTTGATAGAATCTATGTGTGCTCCATCAGAGATCCTAAGATAATTCATCCCACAGAGGGAGTCATCCAGTTTGAAGATGCTCAGTCCTTGAGTGATACCACTAGCATGACATGTGACAATTGGGTGCATGAGACTTATGAGTTGATTGGGTGATAGTTGAGAGGATCTGTAACAAAGGTAACAAAGGCACATTTAGTCAAGCATCTGGGAGGAAAGAAGTTTCCAAGTTACTCTGGAGGAGCATACCTTGAAATTTTATTGTAAGAAATGGAGGCTCAATGGGAGAATGAGGACGAGAGAATGGGAATGTTCAAGCTATAACCTACTCGGAACTATTGTGCGCTGGTGGGCTACACATCAGGAGAGCCTCCTAGAATGGCGTGAGGTAAGAATCACATTCTCTGTAAGGTTCTCTAGGAGTAACACACCCACTCTCATACAAGACTACCATGGTAAAGAGACCACCTCATTCCATATCCAAGCATGTGAGAAGGCTTGGATGGGAAGCGCATAAGCGTTACCACCTTCATTATGGGTGCATAAGTTATATTCCACCTTACAAGGTTGTGCACATGCATGGTATATTCATTCAGAGATGCATCGTCAAATAGGGTAATTGACAAGAGTTGGTGGCTGATCTCATTCAAGCTTTTGAGTATAGGAGTACCAAGCCATCGATGGATAAGGCATTACAAGTAATCAAGCACCTTACAATGGGAGATAGTGTGCTATTGGAGTTGCTGGGTGAGCCTTATTTGGAGACACGCCTCAATGAAGAAGAGTTAGAGGAAGTACAACTTGAGCGCATGCATGGAAAAATAAAAAGGAAAGATGGTCTATGTAGTAGATGGTGAAAGAGATGGAAACTTTGGATGTTAACCATTCTAAAGGTACAGCACGAAGTCATAGACAGTGCTGATGAGCAAGCGTGCACCTACCATGAAGCCCTTGAAAACAAATAAGGTTAACATTGGGATAGAAGAAGAACCTAAGGAAGCTATCATTGGGGACTATTGGTCAGAAAAGAAAGTTTCAAAGGTCATTGATTTGTTGTGTGAGTTCCAGGATTTGTTCCCTCATGGGTATCATGAACTCAAAGGCATCCACCATTCCTTAGGGGAGATGAATATCAAGTTGAAGGAAGGTGTCGCACCCTGATTCAAAAGAGGCCTTATCAGATGAATCCTAACTTGTGCGTAAGGTCAAGGAAGAAATAGACAAGATAATAGCATATGGTATCATTGAGGTAGTGGAAGAATCAGAATGGATAAGCCCAATGGTCATTAGTATCAAGAAGGATGGAAGGATAAGGATTTGTGTGGACTATAGGGATCTGAATGTAGTATGTGTCATCGATCCTTTTCCAACCCCCTTCACTGAAGAAATTTTGAGGGAGTAGCTGGGTGTGAAGTCTACTCTTTCATGGATGGGTTCTCAGGGTATCACCAAGTCAGGATTGCAAAGGAAGACCAGAGGAAGACAAATTTCACCACTGAATGGGGAAGTTTTTCCTACATGGTTATGCCTTTTGGATTGAAGAATGTGCCTGCTGTGTTCTCACACATTGTGGTACAAGCATTTCATGACTTCATCCATAAATTTCTTCAAGTTTACCTGGATGATTGGACTGTGTATGGGTTAGTGAAAGACCATTGTGAAAATTTGAGGTTGATGTTTGAGAGATGTCGACAATTAAGGATATCCCTCAACATTAAGAAGTGTGTCTTTACTACTCCATTTGGAACCCTGTTAGGGCATATTATATGCAAAGAAGGCTTACTAGTGGATCCCGCCAAAGTTGCAGTTATTGTAGGATTAGGGGAGCCTACTAGTCAAAGTGTAGTGTGTGGATTCCTTGGGCATATGGGGTACTATAGGAAATTCATCAAGGGGTATGCCAAGATCACCACGCCCTTGGAGGAATTGTTAAAACACAAGAGTGCCTTTCATTGGGGAGAGGCACAACAAAAGGCATTTGACACTTTGAAGGATAGGCTTGTCATGCCCATGTACATTTTCCTTCTTGGGATAAGCCTTTCCATGTACATGTTGATGCCTCAGGGACAACTATGGAGCAGTACTAGCACAACCTAGTGAGGGAATTATTGATCATCCCTTTTGTTTTTCTAGTAGAAAGTTGACACCACCATAACAAAATTACACAACTACTAAGCGTTAAGCATTTTCTATGATCTACACGCTACACAAGTTTAGGTAGTATCTATTGGAAACACCATTTATATTCTACATGGACCACATGGCATTGAAATACTTAGTCAACAAGCCCATTCTGCAAGGGCACATATGTCGTTGGGTCCTATTATTTCAAGAATTTGAGTTCACAGTGGTTGTAAAACTAGGAAAAAGTAATTCAAGACCTGACCACTTATCAAGGATTAACTCAGGGGAGGACACACAAAGCATTGAGGATACATGTCAGATGCACAACTGTTTAGGTTGTGATGCATGCCCTCAGACTTGGAAGATATCGTAGTGTTCTTAAAAATAGGTGTGATGCCAGAAGGGATGAAGGCTCTAGAGAGAAAGTAGTTAGCAATATGTGTCACACCCTACATGTTGATTAGTGGAGACTTGTATAAGTTAGGTTGTGATGAGGTTCTGCACCGATGCGTATTGGAACATGAGCACATGAAAATTATGGAGGAAGCGCATGGTGGGATTGTAGGAGGACACTATGCAGGAAATGATACCATGAAAAATATTTTACTTACAGGGATTTGGTGGGAAACCATCTAATAGGATTGTATTAAGTTTTACATGGCCTATGACCATCGCTAGTGCCTTGGAAAACTTGGGAAGAGGGATGAAATTCCCTTGTAACCAATAGCCAGCACTGAACCATTTGAAAAATGGACAATCAAATTTGTAGGGCCAATTTTTCTAGCCGCATGAAGGACTGGTTCACAGTATATCATTACTTGCACTAATTACTTGACATGATGGGTAGAGGCATCTCCTATAAAGGATTGCACCGTAATGACATCTACTAGATTTTTTATGGGAGAACATAATTAACAGGTATGATTGTCCTTTAAGCTTAACAAGTGATAGAGGTACACATTTCTTCAATGAAACAGTCAAGATTTTGTTAGTAGAATTTATGGTGTCCCATCACAAGACTACCCCTATCACCCTCAAGCAAATGGTATTGGAGAGGCATTCAACAAAATAATAAGTCACACATTGACTAAGATCTATGACGTTGGAAGACAAGATTGGGATGACAAGGTATCAGTCATTCTATGGGCATATAAGATAACCTACAAGAGGTTAAACAAGGCCACACCATTTCAATTGGTGTTTGGTGCAGAGTTGTTTTTCCATTTTAATTCATGTTACCATCACTACGTATAGCATGCAGGAGGGTTAGCTGATGAACAAGTGCTAGAAGAAAGGATTGATAAGTTGATGCAGTTAGATGAAAGGTGATCACTTGCTAGATGGAGTCAGAAGACAGAGAAAGCAAGACAAAAGGCATGGCATGATCGTCATATCAAGAACAAGAAGTTTGAGGTTGGGAAGATGGTGTTGTTGTATGATTCCAAGTATCTACGCCATCCTAGGAAGTTGAAAGTCCATTGGTTGGGACCTTACATCATCTTGTACATTCTTGAATTAGGTGCTTGCTAGTTACAAGTGCTAGATGGGATGAGATTACTAGGTCATTTCAATGGGAGTAGGCTGAAGCCCTACTATAAATAAGTCTTCTTGGTGTTTGTAATAAGGCATTTTTTCCAGTTAGTTTAGAATTTCCCTTTATGCTTTTCTTTTCTTATGTTTCCCTTTCTCGTTGCTTATTCCTTTCTTTTGTTTTTTTTGTGCCTTGTGCACCGATAACCACATTATTTTTCCGAGGTTGTGTATGCATAGAGGACCGTGCATCTGTTTTAGTGTGGGGTGGAGTAATGTAAACCAAATTATAGGCCTATAATCAAATTGCGTGGCCTAGTACAAGGAAGTGCATGAGGAAATAGTGGATAATGAATTATGGTGTTAAGAAGGCTATAACAAAGACCACATAGAAAGGATGAATAGCATAGGAACAACATGAGGTAGGAGAGGGAAAAAAAATTAGGTAAAGGATAGAAGAAGTTCCTTTGGCATTATAGACACGTGCGTAAGAGTCTTTGGTCAGATTAGATTTTTACACGCTAGAAGGTTGTAAAGGATTTTTCACGTAGGATTGGGCGTGCGGGTAAGGGAGCTTAAAGTTGGCTTAAGGGAAAAAAGCCACATTTAATGTTAAAGTACATTAGTAGGTGGCATAGCATTTATTGCTAGAGAGAAGCAAAAACTATAAATATAAGGTTGGGCAAGTCATTATTCTACCTTGCTATTGCAAAGTTGAAGTGTTGTTGCAAACTAGGACATATAGAAAGAAATTTGTGTGAAGGAAGAAGAATCCGAGAAATCTAAGTGTGTGACTAGATTGGATCTACAAACTAGAAGGAAGGAGTACATGAGCATGAGGAAAGGTTATTTTTGGTGTGTTGTCTTGTGTAAGGTTTTTACGAGTTAGGGTTTGGTAGCTAGGGCACATAGATAGAAGGATCTATTCTAGGAGTTGAGATTTGGAAGTTAAGTTTGGAGTTAAGCAGAGTAGCAGAGCGAAGTAAGGAGATCTTAGTTTATCCTGATAGAAATCATGACACCTAAGAAGGTGACCATTTCAGTGAAGAAACCAAAGGGAAAGGGAAAGGGAAATAAAATTACTATCGTCACAAGCTCCAATGAAGAATGGTACGCAGAAATGCAATACCCATATGGAGTATTACTAGGAAAGGAGTGGGTGTCACACTTAAGACAAATGACTGTAAGTGATTATAACAATTGCACGAGCACAACTGAGAAGGAAATGGCATTAGATTTGGTCCATCCATCTAACAAAAGGACACCATATGGGATGCCTATATACATCAATAAGGTGAAAGTCAAATTGGAGAAGGTAGGATTATTGCAACTGTATGAGTTGCCTTATTTTGGCAAGCCCGAGTGCCTTTATCAATGGTTGATGTCATGTGTGCATGAGGATCACTTCTATTTTGCAGGGCGCAAGATGCGCATAACACCGCAATTGATATCTAAATTCACTGGTCTTATTTGCGAAGGAGAAAGTATATATGATGCCCTTAACAACAAGGAGGAAATCAAGGAGACAGTAGAATCGTATAATTAAAAGAAGGGTTCATGATAATTTGACATCACAAAGATTCTAGACCTTGTTATGAGAATGGCCATGCACTTGGTGACCAAGATTAATGATCAGGAATGATGGACACAAGTGAACAAGGCATGGATAAATGTATGACAGAATATATCAAAGGGAACCATATATAACTTATCTACTTTCATTGTGGATGAGATCATAAGTAGTGCACATGAATGAGAGAATATATTATTCGGTAACATCCTCCTTACCATTGTCTTTTCATAGATTAGAGTACTGGATGGGCCAGAAAAGTTTGTTTGGGAGTATCTAGAAGAGAACTCCTTTCCCGCAAAGAGGTTTGAAAAATACACTTGTGAAACCATGATGACGCTCACAAGGTTCCTGGAGAAGTTTAAATGAAGCGTGGATTCGGGGTAGAGTGGAGGATCCCAGAGTAGTTTTCCATGCTCGTGGATTGAGAAGCATACTTTGCAGTTTACCAACACTTTTACATTGTTAGGTTCACTTTAACAAATGGGACTAAGGGTCCATGGTATAAGTTAGCCTTCTCCTTCACTGCGCAATGCTTTCAGGAGGGGGTCAGTAGGTTCAAGGAGGCCAAAAGGATAAGGTTCAACCTTAGTGAGGTAGACCAATACCACCATGAGCTGTGCCAAAAGCTTGTGTACCCTAAAAATCATGCATATGTGGAGAATTATGTCTCCCACGACGTTCAAATGATGAAACACATAATGTTGCCAATCGCTAGAAGGGATACAACAAGGATATACCTTCGCATAAGACCTAAGTTTGAGAAAGGCATATATCTTGAGAATGATGTCTCCATTCTAAAAGACCCCATAGGAAGAAAGAAGGCTGCACCAAAGAAGAGAGAAAGAGAAGAGAGGTAGGAGAAGAAAGCACCAAATATGCAAGACAATGCACAATCGGTGGGCGTGCCTGAAGCACTCACGAAGCCTAGCACTTACGCGTAGAGAAAGAAGTCCCATGCAAAGGTAAAGACCCCAGAAGAAGAGGCACTAGAGCATGAAGAGCACCTCACCCATGAGGAATCACCACCAAAGAGGTCACCTGTCAAGGAAAAGGAGAAAGAAGAATCTCCTGTACTGGAATCCCCAGTAAGGAAGAAGCAGAAGGTGACAGATGAGGTAGACTCAGAAGAGATGGAAAGTTTAGATGCCTACATCAGTGACAAGGATGATGAAGAGCCTGAAGGAGGTGAAGACCATCTAGTATATGATGTGCATGATTCCAAGGATGAAGGAGATGAAGAGGAATATAACAAGGAAGATGAGGAGAAGAATGATGAGGAAGAAGATGAGGCTCAAGGCAAGGTGGTGAGTGAAGAAGTAAACACCAAGAACCAAATAACCCCAATCCTTACCAAGGAGCAAGTAGAGAAATCCATTGAGAGAGAAGTGGCTAGGCATCATGAAGAATTTGGTGGAATAGGAGTTGGAGCAGAGCATGGATGAAATTATAAAGGATTTGGAGGAAGAAGGCATTGAGAAGGAGTATGGCAGCATGGGTGGGGATTCTAAATTGGTAGTAAGCTTCCCAAAATTTTCCTAAACAGGTGGGACATATTTAGTGGTGGCATAAGGGCAGGGAATGGGGTACATTGATGATCCTAACAAGGTGCTATGTATGTGCTTCTAGAGAACTGTACCAACAGAGTAACTCCTAGCTATGTCATCATTTGATGAAGAAGGCATGTACCCATGGACAAGAAAGATGTTATCTTGGGCGTTTGAGTCCCACGTGGATGAACTTGAGTTTGAGGTAAGTTAGAGAGCATTAATGAAGGTGCAAGAAACCAAAGGAATAAATCTGGTGAATGCTCAACAACTATCAGATGAATATGTTTGT
Organism: Taxus chinensis; assembly: GCA_019776745.2. Lineage (NCBI taxonomy): Eukaryota > Viridiplantae > Streptophyta > Pinopsida > Cupressales > Taxaceae > Taxus > Taxus chinensis. Next base: position 17,478,639 of record CM034157.1, read on the forward strand.
AATGTGCTTAACAAGGTTTCAGTTGAAATTGAGGCTAGACTATTCGGGAGAAATGATAGAGTGAGATTCCTAGAGGAGGAATTGGAGAAGAAAAAGGAGTTCATGTAGAAGAACAAGGACCTAAAGAATGAGGAGCTGATCAGTGCTCAACTGAGGCACGAGTTGAAAGAAGAAAAATCTAAGGTGCACAAAGTCTCCAAGAAGGTGGAGATGATTACAAATTCCATTGTCCTGAAGCACCCCAACTTAGTGCCACCTGAGTAGAAGTATGAATCAGCCTTGCAGTATCTATAGGATTTGACTCGCATTCTCACAATGGAAAGGTGACCACTCACTTTAGAGTCTATAGAAGAGGCACGTGCACACCAAGAGAAAGAGAACAAGATGAAGGTGGTCGAGATTGTGGCTCGATACAGTAAGCTTTTTACAGAGGTAAAGGCCGCCGCACAAGTCGCTGAAGCTACTTATGACAACTGCGTGGATAGGGATAGAGTGACAAGCATCTTGGTTGCTACCCATGAAATGGAACTCAAGGAGTTCTAAGAGAAAAATAAAGGGAATAGAGAAGAAATAGATAAGATCCTAGCAGAGGTGGAGAAGAAGTTCGAAGAAATCGATACCCTATGGGGCTCGATCAAAAGCCGGCTGAAGGAATTACACCCCTAGATTACCCACAGGAGGGATGCCCTTGGAGACTTGGGGAAGTAATTGGAGAGTGTTGTTGACACCATGAGTGCAAAAGGGGAGGAGATGAGTTTTGAGGAGGTGAGCACCCTGGTGGGTGACCTCTGTCAGCAAGCTCAAAATGAGGTTCGACGCTTGGGAGAAGTTAGAGGAAAAATTAGGGAAAGATTTTGCTCTCCTGCTTCAACAATAAACAAGTTCCCCATTCTTTCATTCTTTCTCCCAATTCTTCATTCCCTTATTCTTTCTTTCCAACCATGTTAAGAACCCTGCCATTCTTTATTCTTTGAAGAGTGTTTCCAAGGATGGAGAATGGGCGTAGTGTGGGGTGATGTTGGGCCCCAAAATATTGGCTAAGTACAAGAAGGCACGTGGGCATGTGGGACCTATTTGAAGAAAGCGTGGGTTGAAGGCACATATGGAAGGGTTTTAATAGGATTTTACAGAACACACAATGCACATGCAAGGTAAGATAGGTTTTATGACTTATCCACATTTGGAATCCTAGGAAGCACATGAGAAAAGTGTGACCCATCTAGCATACGAAGTGGATAAGTTGTCAGCCTGGAGACTGTAGGATCAAAAAGGGAATATTCTATGCATGAGATGGAAGGTTCCAAAAGAACATCATTACATAGAGTGGAGAGCTTGGATCAAAGGAGGCATGCTCCATTGGAGGACCACTTGGACACTTGGTAACTAAAATGTTACTTCAGGAGGCATGGCGGTGAATGCAGAAGGGCTATATATTGAGGGGCATAGATAACAAAAATGAGGACTAGAGAGGGTGAAGAGAGAAGAGATGAAAAGAGAATAGTGCACTGGAAAAGAGGTGAAGCTCTACAGAAATACCATAAAGGACTCTATGGGTTTGGATTAGGAAAATATAGGAGTGATGACATAATTAGATGGATGGGTCTGTACTCATCTTTGTAATATGAAGGACATAGTGTAGTTCTCATGAATGACTTTGCTCTGCAGTGTTATATGGGTCTGTTATGACCTCAAAGGATGTAATGTGGTTATTAAACTCATCAATATGAATATAAGACTTTGTTCTAAATCATATATGTGTTCATGAGTATAATCCTTGTGCATTTCCTTTATGCATGAACCAATTTTATATGTTGTTAGTTATTTCTCTTGTATGGATGCATTAATGTGATAACTCACCATAGGTTCTCAAATGATGCACGGTTCTTTGACATTAATTTGTACTTGAATACATGTCATAGGATGATGTATTCTCACAAGACTCACATAAAGGAGGGGCTCAGTGCCTGCGCATGCCTCGGGTGAGTGCCCAATGCCCACTGGGTGATAGGTCGGTGTGCATAGGATCTTACTGTTAATGTAAGGGTATAAAAATGACTACATGAAGTTCTTAAAAGTTGAAGATCATAATTTCATGATTACACAATAAACTCCATGCCCAATGGGTGCTACATGTTACTGATCTCCTTCATCTAGTTGGAAAATGGCCCCAAAAGTCGCCAAAACTATTATCCAAATAACTCTCTTAGTTATCTGGATAACTTACATACATATTCTGGCTCTAAGACCTCCATTGTAGGGTGCATGCACTTCAACTAAGTCCTTGGCACATTTTCATGGTTCCATATTCCCTGTGTACCTTCTGTGAATGCCTTCATTTTCATGTTTTCTCCACTTCTTTTCCTTTTCCTCTTCCTCTTTGTTCCATCTTCAATTGTGTGCACTCTCTGTGATTCCACCTTCTTTACATTGCTTCAACTTCTACACGTGCCTTGGCCTTTGCCTCCCAAAATTAGCTAAGTCCTTGATATCCCTGCACAACCTTTCCTTCACACATATTACAATTACATGCACCTTCTTTCTATCATCCCCGCACACCCTTTCATCCATGTGCATTACAATTATGCATGCCTTCCTTTCGTCATCCCTGCACACCATTTACTCCACGCGCATTGCAATTGTGAATGCCTTCCTTCCATCATTTTCCTAAGCCTCATTCTTCTAAACACATACCTTTGTGCCCTCCTCTACGCCATTCCATGCCATGTCATTCTATGACATACTTGAGTGTGCCACATGCAACTAATCAAAGCACTCCAACATGGCACTGAATCCTTGCAACAAATCAATGAGTGACATGTGGTAGAAACGGAAATAATATTTTCATAGTTGGCCATCCTTTTATCCAATCCATGTGTGACACATGTCTTACGTTCACAGGCTGCCCTAATAATATTTTGAGAGCCATATATTTTGCTACAGAGCTCTGATCGATGTGCACATAGTCTCAATCGATAGCTGCTGTTATAGGCTATAATGCTAGATATTCAAAATCAAATTCTTGGTGGACCTGGTAGGTGAGAAAGAGGAAAATGTCTTTCAAGGCATTAATGAGCAGGTTTGATTTCTCCAACTACTCGATTTGATATGATCCACCATCCTTCCTTCTCCAACATGCCAAACATACTTGGGAAAACACATTTGACAGATTTACAGGAAGATTTGTAGGCATTTAATGCTTCTTGTTGGTGGTTGTATTTAAAATTTGGGTTTTCCCTCCTCTTCTTCTTCCATGAATTCATCTATATATGTAAGAGTTGGGCTCTTTGTTAATTTTTGAAATTTTGGATCCTTACGCACTTTACTAAGGACTTCATATATTTGTATTTTTAGTTGCAAACCTCTAGATCTAGCTTGTGCATGTGGATATCAGCCTCTTGTGCTATTGTAACAGATTGTGCATCTGTGAGAGTAATAAAAGCATCATTTTGTGGCTATTCTTTGTGTTAGCATGTTTATATTCTTCTTTCTTTCCTTCCTTTTACTCTGTGTGCTTACTGTGTCATTTTACGCCCTTACATCACCATTTTCTAGTTCTATTTCATGAAAAATGATTGTGTAAATGCATGTTGGTCTATGTTACGAGTGTCTAGCCTCCCTTTACGCCTTTCCCTTCATTTTCCCTCAGAACAGATGGTGTTCTTCCCTCTTTTTTTGGTGTTATCACCTCCCTTTTAGATTTTTTTTCCATTACGTTATCCTTCTATGCCTGGTCCCTTGGAATTTAGAGCTTATTCATCATTCTAGCATTAGGAGTAGCAGTAGTAGTAGAAGTAGATAGAGGAACCAGCCTTCTCTGGAGATCCAACTAAAGTGTGCAGGGTCCCATAGCTTGGATACAGTTCCATTGTTGTCTCAAATGACTCAGTTCTTCCAGGTCTAAGACACGGGTGCAAGTTTGACAACCAACATAATTTAACAAATTATAATGGTCTTCATTTGTGATGTTAATATGAAAACGTTGCATTTTCTAGACATGTTACTTAATATAGAGTTGGATCGTTATTTTCATTATAAAGTTAAATTTGTTTTTGGTAGGTTTTTATAAGTCACGTATCATTTAGGTATAATCTATTTCTTTAAAGATTTGAAAGTAATAAGTTAATGGATTATGTTAAAATCAACGTATGTTAAAAATAGGGTTTTGTTTAAAGTTCAATCCTTCATAGTTTTTATTTTTTAGTGTCAATTTTGATTTAAAAATAATGTGTAAGAACATACTTTGTGTCCAAAAATAATAGTCTTGTGTCATTGTTGTTGTCAAGTGTCGTTAAAAGTATCATATAGTCATATTCAAAGTCAGTATTATCATTTTAATCATCTTCCATGTGTCTGCTTCGAGTCTTTCATTAAAATCATAATTTTTTTTTTGTCATGTCCATTTCATTGTTAAATAGTCCAGTTGTCAAAATTTGTAAAAATAATTTTTTTTACCTTACGAGTGCATTTTCGGTGTTACCCGATATCGAGAAAAAAATGATTTCACATTATGGGGGGAATAATAAACAATGTGGTAATCATCGAGCTTCATATCTAAATCCGGATGAGTTAACAACATGTCACTGGAGGACGGAGGCATGAGAGGATGGAGGAAAAGAAACATACTCTCACCAACCGCAAGTGACAAGGCCACAAAATGAGGTTGTGGCATTTTATTTCAGTGTGTTTTCTTTCAATTACAAAGTACATGTCATTGTTCGTATTCAATTTCTAGTATGTTCTTGTTGTAATGAAGTGAGAAGATTCCTATGTACTTTCCTGATGTGAAAATATAGTGGAAAGATGAAAGAACATGGAAAAAGTAGCATCATGGTTCTTGAAGAGGATGAGTAGGGGCTCATACCTGGAACAAGGGTTCCTTTATGGTGGAAAGGGGTCCATATTTGATGAACACGAGTTCATTCCAAATGAGCAGGGACTCAAACTGAGGTTGATGGTCTTCCTTTGTGAAACCATTAGAAAGTGAAGATCATGAGCACACACGAGCGACAAGCTGCAGAAGAAGTGTGATTGTTTTTCTCCCATGTTGGTACTAAGGGGGGGATGCTAGGAAATTAAATGTTAGTGCTCCATTATTATTTATATTGTTTGGATATTTATCACAGGGTAAATATTATTCATTATTTTTTATTACTGTATGGTTGATACAGTAGGTGAGTAACAAGTTGTTATTTTTTATATAGTGGTTAAAATAACTCTCGTATTTAGGAGAGTAGTTTTCTATTTTATAGGAAACATACTCCCTATAAATATGTAATCTATTGTACATTGAAATACATAGAATACAACTTATTATTGTTGTGCAAATATGTTGTGGCATTTTTAATCAACACCCCTAGTTAATTTATCCGCACTTCATGAGGGTCTCTGGTAGCTTTTAGTGCATCTTGCTTCTTTTCTACAAAGTCCAACTTTTCTTCTCTTCCAAGGGTATCATCCTTATTAGCTACAAGTACTTCATTTTCTTACTGAACTGTCCTTTTCTTAAGGATCTTTTCTGGATCCTCATACTTATCTAACGCCCAACTAAAATTTTTAAATTCATCCTTTAAACTTTGGATTATGGCATATAACTCTATAATTATGCATGTTATGACATTCTTACTTATTTCCTTCTTGGCCTTCAATTTTTCTTTAGCCTTTTCTTGTGCGAATGAATTTTCCTTTAGCAAAAGATGGATGTAATATTGTAGAAAATGCAAGGCTGATAGATATGTCTTATTTGTTTGTGCATCAAATTATGGATGCACCTCTAAAATCTCACCTCCAATCTCTCCAAAAAAGTCTTAAAGACCCTTCTTTCACTCCAAATCTCTTATATGCACCTTATTTAATTGCCCAATTCACTCCTTCATATTCTTATCATCCTCAATAAATGTCCTGAGTGCAGCCACTTTATCAAGGTTATTTTGTGCCACTTTTGCCGCCATTTTTTTCAAGGCATTACTTTCCTATTCATCAGTGAATTATATTATCTTTAATTTCATACGCGATTCTTGGCCCCCCTTCTTCATCTTCCTCCTAGCACATAATTATTCCTTCACATCGAATTCAGGCTCGTCCATATGCGTATGCATGCTCCAAGACAACTGCTTCTTTGTGTGCATATTCATACCCTCGGGATCTATTAATTCCCAACCATATAATTTTTCAAGAGAAAGGGTGCTTTGAAATTTTACATAAATAATCTTCGAGGGATCATTGACATATCCCAAGTTAGGTGTCTTGATAATTTCTTCTCCTTTATTCCTACTGGACCACCTGCCCTTGGTGACATGTGTTTCTACACCTAAGATTGGACCTTCACATGGTACGACCTCATGCTCTCCTGATGGCTCACCAAAATTCTTATCTCTCTCCTCCTATTCTCTTATGGGGCCTCTCTCTTCATCGCACTCACTATGCAACTCTGTATCATGTTGTGCCTCTTCTTCATTGGGATCTTATCCTCCTACCTCAATAACTAGAGGTGACTCCATATTCTGCACATGCTATTCCGATACTTCTTTCTCACTCTAACCCTTAGCAACATACTTGCACCTTCTCTTTGTCTTATTTGTTGGACTTGGGTTCACAGGGGATAGCCTAAGAAATCTTATTAATGGCTGAGAGGGTCCTGCGCCATTGGCATGCATCCTAGTTCTTCTCAATTACCTTTTGAAGCCCTGGTCCTCTGTGCCGCCTTCTTCTTTCTCTGTCTCCTCAGCTTCAGTTTCAATTCTTACTTCCTCTTCTTCTTCTTACCTGGGAGGATTACTTTCATGCAGCCTCCTTGTTCCCATAGTTAGTTGTTTCCTTGTGCTATGGTATAGCATGCCAACGTCCTCCATCTCCTCAACAAATTATTCCTCTTTTGATCTAGGAGGGATGGACTGATTCTCTTGCAAAGTGCCAACTGTGTGTCTTCTCTTGGGCAGTTCAAGGAGCTCAAATTCATTTTGAATATATTTCCCATTAACTAATTTAAGCTTAAGGTTGAGGTATACTTTATCTGCACCCAAATTCCCAATCTCCAAATATAATGGAATTAATAACAATGTCATCAGATATCATCGTTTCAATATATGCAGACTTACTCAGGTACATATAGGTCTTCCAGAGTGTGTGGTACTCACAATTAACCTTGTTTGCATCAAATATAAGCTTATGTGCATATGAAAATCTATTAACAAAGGCCTATAAATAATGCGTAGTGAATGCATAGGGGATCTTACACCAAGGGATCCACTTACCATACCTCATCTTGAACCTTCCAATGCAGTAGTGCTGGTATACTATAAATTCTTCCTGCTTATCCAATATGGTAGGTAATTCCTTGGGTATTCTCCACTTATGTTCAAAGGCCTCGCATATGTGCTTGTACCAAAGTTACAGGCTTTTCTTAAATAGGCCACTTGTAGTTCTGTCACAACTATATTTTGCAAACCTCTAAGCCAATGACTTTTTTTCTTCTGGAAACTACCATACCTTATCCTTAGGGCCATCCAGTACCCCAATTTCTAAAAATATAATATATAAAAGAACAATGCCCGAACTTATCGTATCTCCCTTGTGAATATCTTACATAATAATTTTTTCTATGAATGCATATAAGTTGTACATAGTCCCCATCACCATGTTCTTTGCAATGTGAATCCACTTCCTATTTACCTGACCCCAATGATCTTGATTATTGAACTTTATGAGAAGGTGCACAAATATTTTGACCATAGGGTCATCTATATTTGACACATCCATCGTGTGCCCTCTTTTCTGGTATTTAAACTCAATATAAGTCACTTCTACACCCACTTCATCATCCAAGTCCCTAGCAATCTCAGTCCCTAAACTCAATTTTTTCAATGTCCTAATAAAGGGCGAGATGAGGCATAACCTTCTATTAGTGAAGTGTAAAAATTCCTCATGGACCCTTAAAATCAACCACTGATAAATCCCCTCTGGTTTTCCAAAGTATGGTAGCTCATAGATTTGCAAAACCCCAACTTTCTCAAAGTCTTCTTCCATTTGTCATGTGCAGTCCTCAAACATGTCTTCTTAACTAGCTCCTTCTCAATCTGGTCTGAGTTTGCAGTGGTGTGGTGATTTTAGTCACTACCTTTACTTTTCTTGATGTGGGAGTCCCAGTCGCATCCCATAATCACTTCCCTGGGATACTGCATCCCAGAAAACCATCCTTCAAGTGCATCTTTGACCTCTACTTCTACTTCATTCTTCTTCTTTCCTCTAGTGGATGCTCCTGGTGCTCTCTTGGGTGATATTTTAATTCTTTTAAATTATCCTTGAGTTTTTCTACCTCTGGTACTCTAAATTTGTGTCCCCTAGTTGGAGTGTTGTTTTATCAAACCTAACCCTTTGAATTCTCTTCTCACACACCTCCAACTAGCTCAAACACCTTCTTAATGGAGCTTTACCACACGTCCAAGAATTCAAGTGGTTCTTATCATTTACAGAATGCACTTCAAATATACTTCAAGCTGAAAACTCAAATATCAAGGTAAGAATGTACATGCACCCCTTTTATAAATTTTGTAATTTTTTCTATAATAATTGTTCCTCACCTACCACCATACTTTAGCTTTAATGACACTTTTATGCTTTTTTTGCACTTTTTACTGCTTTCTTCCACGCCCCAGTCATAACCTTCTGGCACGTCCACTACTTCTCGACCACAGACCTCCTGTCACATGCATCCATGCACCAAAGTACATAACCCTCTATGCCTCATACCAAGTAGTCATTATGTCGTTTCCTAACTTGCATTATAGTGTGTGAACCTTTCTCTTATGCGTGATCTTCCTCTTGGGAAATTCTCTTTAAATCCTTATTATTACCATCCTTCTCATTATTTTTTCCACCTTTCTCTCTAGCAACCAACACTGTCATCAATGAGCACACTCCTTCAATTTCTATTCAACCTTTCATACCAACCAATTTACTCTTCTACGCTCACTTGAAATCCACCCCACACTAAAGGTATGTGCTGTCCTCTGTGCATGAAATCACAAGATAGTAATCAACTTCCTACGTGCAAACGTGCTTATTAAAACAAGACACATAACTAAATTGATGAAGCATAACAATGATGAAAAAAAACACATGAAAGGGAAATATAATCTAAATGGAAATACTACCTTATTACAAACACCAAGAATCCTTATTTATAGTAGGGCTTTAAGCTACTCCCATTGAAGTATATGGGAAATAAAGTTCCATCCAATGCCTGTAACTGACAAGCGCTTGATTCAAGTATCTTTATTACCACAAATGGTCCCTACCAATGTACTTTCAATTTCCCTGGATAGTGCACAAAATTTGAATCATATAAAAGAACCATCTTCCTAACCTCAAACATCTTGTTCCTAATGTGCCTATCATGTCATGCTTTCAGTCTGGCCTTCTCGGTCTTCTGAATCCATCACGCAATGGTGCACCACTCATCTAACTACATTAGTTTATCAATGCTCTCTTCCACATCTTACTCATCAGCTAGTCCTTCTGCATGCATAATAAGTAGAGATGGTAATATAAATTCAACAAATAACACAACCTCCATGCCAAACACCAACTGAAAGGGTGTGGCCTTATTCAACCTCTTATGGGTGGTGCTATATGCCCAAAGTACAACAGATAATTTATCATCCCAATCTTTCCTTCTAACATCATGATTTTTTGTTAATGTTTATCCCAAAATCTTGTTGAAATATTCAACAGTTCCATTGTCCTATGGGTGATAAGGTGTAGTCTTATGGTGTGCCACCATAAATTCTACCAAAAGGATTTGGATTGTCTCATTAAGGAAATGAGTTCCTCTATCACTTGTCAAGCTTAAAGGACAACCACATCTGATAATAATGTTCTCTCATAAGAATTGTGTTGTTGTAGTTATAGTATAGTCCTTTCTATGTGTTTCCTCTACCCACCTTGTAAGATAGTTTGTATAAGTAATTGCTGTAACATGTACCAGTCCCACATGTGGGTGGTGAAATAGGGCTTACAAAGTCTGTAGCCCACTTTTCAAAAGGATTAGCACTAGTAATAGGCCATAATGACATGTCATCCCTATGTCTAGGATTTCCATGGTGTTGAAAATGATTCCTTAGTATCTTTATACAAGGTCTCCCACCAAATTCCAACCATTAGAATCTTACGCATGGTAACATCACCTGCATAATGACCTCCTATAATTCCACCATGATATTTTTCCATAATAGCCTCATGATCATGATCTAAAACACATAGAAACAAAATTTCATCATGGCCCAAATTATATAAATCTCCACCAATAAATTGATAAGGCACCGTGCGTATCGCAAGTTACTTCTTCTTGAAAGTCTTCATTCCCTCAGGCACCTACCTAGTGCACAAAAACACTAAAATTTCCTCTAGTTCTATGGTCATGTGATTCAATCTAAATAATTGTGTATCTGGTATCGTGTCCTCAATTCTCTGTACGTCCTCACCAGAATTGATCGTTGATAAATGATCAGGCCTTGAATTATTTTTTCCTGGTTATACAACAACTATAAACTCAAACTCTTGAAAGAGTAGTATCCTAGTATGTTGTAGTGTGAACATAGAATATTATGTAAGTGATTATATTACCTGATATATAATACCCTTGCAAAATTATGAGGTAAACAAATCATTAACTTATTTGACCAAATACTTGAGTGTCATATGAAAACAAAATCTGTAAAGAATGGATAGGATTATGTGTTATGGAGATTATATCTCCAAGTATAGGTCTATTTAAACTTGATGCATACTTCGTATGATCATGGACAAAGCCTAAGATTCAAATTTTCTTTATGTATGTATAATTTTTCTGGTATCAGAGCAGGTTTGATCAACTTCTTGCTCATGCAAACGTCTCAAATAATATCAAATGGGATGGTTTTCCATGAAGAATCCTGGTCTCTACAGTTGTGAACCCAATACGTAGTTTGGAAGAAATACCATTTTATTGTCATGCCAAAAAGCATCAATTCTTCATGAAACATGAAAGTTGGTTTGTTCCCTTGAAGGAAAGCATTCAAAAATAGGTGTAGTTGTCAACCTTTCCTTTAATGTTTAAAAAAATGTTCTGATTGTTTGAAGGACATCCACCCTACAGATAAAATTTAATAGAAAAGGATCCTTTAGCTTTCAAGGAAATGAATTGGCAAAGTGGAATGCAAAAGATCAGAGAGCATTCACATGCTTATCAAAATCCCTTCAATAAACTTCTTAATAGCATGTTATGAAGCCTAATGATAAAATCTGTGCAACCTCACTTTGATTGGTAGGTTCTTCTAAACCCAAGATGACAACTATATTTTTGGCTGGGAAACTGATTGGGAAGTCTACCAATAAGCCTTCCTTACAAATTTTATGTCTAAGTAGAGTGCCAAAAGGTGTTGCAAAAACACACTTCCTTAATAGAGATGTTAAAATCTCTTCACCTCTCAAACATGAGCCTCAAATTTCACAATGGTCCTTAACTAAGGCCATAGGAATTATCCAGTCCTCTGATCATACGACTTGCAATAACTTATGTGATAAAGTTTCATGTTTTGAACATTCACATAGACTAACAACAACAAATGTGAATCAGCTTACAGGGGAAGAACACTGTCCTCTGACTATCGTACGGCACATTCTTAGTCTAAAGGGATCAGTTGATCAATATGTATACATAAAATCATTCAACCCACTTAGTGGTCCGAAATTTCCAGGAGCTCTTTTTCATGATGTTAGGAATTCTATGTTGTAGTGTGAACACACCTAAGTGTGATAACTGGAAAACATTATTGTCTGTAATTAGGAGTATATCTTGTTGACCCAACAACTCCTTCAAGGATCTCCTAACTAGTTGTTTTGGGGTGGGAAATGGGATCAATAACACATCCATTTACATTGGATGTTATCTATATGTAGCAAGAATAAAGAGTAAGATTTCACTTTACAAATGATCTTATCCTCCATATATATATATATATATATATATATATATATATATATATATCCTTTTAATGAGTGCTTATTACCATGGGGCTAACCCATTCTTGTAGATTCCTCATGCTCATAGGTATAATTCTTTATACAGCCAGACTTCTTTAGCATGGGATTGTCAATTTCTTCCTTTACCTATCAAAAGCATCAACATGGATTAAAGGTTTTTCATCACAAAATGTAAGGCCTCTTCCTTTAATGTTTCAAATGCATGTTGTTGCACGTCACCCCAATAAAATTTACCTTTCGTCTTCAAAAATTCTTCCAAGGGTAGGAAATTATTTGCATAACCCTTAATAAAATTCTTGCAATAGCTTGTATGGCCCTTTAACTTCACTTTGATATAGGTTCTTCCAAACCCATTCACAATAACCTTTTTTGGGTCTACCAATAAGCCTTCACAAATTATGTATCAGAATAGGTGTTGTAAAAACATACCTTAATGTTCAGGGAATGTTTCTTTACCTCTTGCATTATCCCAATGGTTTTTAGTACTATTCACTAATGTCCAGTCATCTACATACCTCCTTATGCGCGAAAAACATTGTTGGTATTCTTGTAGGGCCAATGTTAACTCTTCTTTGTTTTCATTGGGGCATGATGGAAAAACCATCTCTAAAGAAGTATATCTGCACCCAACAACTCCTTCATCTGTAGTTTCCATTACCTGCAACATAAGTTATCTATAGTCCACACATCCTTATGGTCTTAACATTACCATGGGTTTTCCTCATCATTTTATCATATTTACATAGTCCTTTACCTTTATGCTTAAAATTCTTTTCTCTTTCTAGGTGTGCGTACCATCTCTTCTTCATCTAGAGAAGTTTTTCCCTTAGATCCATGGTGTGCCACAAGAGTTGATCTAGATGCTTCTTTTGAACCAATAATCACCAAAATAGTTCTGCAACCAATGTTAACCTTCTTATAGGAGCCTTACACGTGTCATCTCCCAACCTTGCGTGTAAGGCACTCCTCATAATATACACTAGTGCTTTCCAGGTGTTAACACTAAATCTATTTCCTCAAGATCCAGGTGCACCTCAAGATCAAGTTTTATAAATAGTTCCAACATTAATTCTTTAGCCTTTGCACAATCTTAAAATCCTTAGCCCTTGGTCATATGATATGGTTGTATGAAGGCTTAAGCTTGTGATTCCTACTGGTAGGTGCTTAACTCCACCCCCCTTTCATTTTATTTGTGTGGTGAAAGCAAGAGCATTTTATTCTGTTTTAGTGGCAACTAAAATAAATAGTAGAGCAAAATATTGAAAAGCTTGTAACTTTTGATCGGTAACTCAGTTTTGAGTGCCGTTTTTGCAAAAGTACTTATTTTTCCGTGCTCTTTCCATTGGAAATATTTATTTTGAGAATTTCACTATAATTATAAAGTGCCATATTGTAACACACACTCATTATAAAGTGCCAAAATTGGGGTGGGGGGGGGCTCTTGGGGGTCTTGTTGCATTACTTGGTTCTTGCATTTATTTTGGTGATTTTTTGAGGATGGCATCTACTTCTGCATTAGATCATGTTGAGCCATTAACAACACATAATTACCACACATGGAAACCAAGAATGGAAACAATAATTAAATGGAAAGGATTATGGGCTTTAACTTCTTCAGAACAACCAGTGTTCACTAGAGAATATGAGAAATTTCAGTACCAGTGCAAATTTGATGAGTGTATGGGTTTGATAGGAACTTATGTAAGTGACAGTTTTTTGTTTCATTTGGAAAAATGTGACTCTCCTTTCAAAATATGGGAGAAATTGGAGGATTTATTTGGTAAGGTGGATCATATGAGAGCCATGCAACTTGAAATTGAGATCACCTCTCTTAATCCTGAATATTTTCCAACAATTATAGACTATCTTACCAAGTTCAAGCATTTGTTGACACAGTTGAAGGGGAGTGGAAGAGATAAGAAAGATGAAGAGTGTGTTTACTTAATTCTATCCAAGTTGAGAGGACCATTCCAAATATTTTCTTCTACCTTTTTCTCTAGCATGGATGCCTTAGGTGACACATTCAAAATGCCTGACTTAGAAACATTTTGTGAAAGACTTACTAGGGAAGAATCCAAATTGTCTCACCTTGAGTCTTCCACCTCTCAAAAGGCATTAGTTGCATCTAATCCTAAGGGCAAGGGAAAACCAAAAAGTAAAACCAAATCCACCCCTTCTCCATCTCAAAGTGCTCCTAAACCCAAAGAAAACAACTCTAAACCCAAGGAGTCTTCTAAATCCAAGAATAAGTCTAGCCTTTCATGCTCTTTTTGTGGGGGTATTGGTCATGAAGAACATAGGTGTTATAAGCGAATGCAAGCCTTAGAGGATGTAGTCAAGAAACAAAAAATTTCTATCTCCACTCCACCTCCTTCTAATCAGCATGGAAAAGCACTTAATGTTGTTGGGAGATCTCAGTCACCACTTGCAGATAGTTGGGTTATAGATTTTGGTGCTTCTCATCACATGACTTCTTCCAAGGAGTCTTTTGTTTCTCTAGGTTTGAGTTCTACTTCCAAAATTGAGGTTGGAGATTCTTCCTTTCTTTCTGTTAAAGGAAAAGGTGATATACACCTTGATGGTGGCAGTATCCAAGATGCACTATATGTTCCTAACATCACTACAAATTTACTTTCTGTATATCAAATTTGTCATTCTGGTCAAGGAAAAACAATGAATTTTACACCACATGGGGTAGAAGTATGAACTTTGTTGGAGCCTCATTCACTTGTTGCTCAAGGTATTGTTGATCATAGTTCTAGACTATATCACTTTGAGGGTTTTGATGACACTTCCTCTATAGGGACAAGATTGGTTTCTCATGCAGATTCAGAGAGTAAGCTTTGGCATGAAAGATTTGGACATCTCAATTACAGATATTTGAAAGAGTTGAGCACTCATGGTATGGAAGATGGTCTTCCTAGAGTTTCTTGTCTTAAGGGAATTTTCTCTGGCTGTGCATTAGGGAAACAACACCAAGATCCATTTCCTAAGAATTTTTCTAAGAGAGCTTCTTCACCACTTGAGCTTGTGCATAGTGACTTGATGGTTTTTCCTACCCCCTCTTTCAATGGAGCTAAGTATGCACTTACCTTTATTGATAATTTCTCGAGGTGTACTTGGGTTTATTTTCTCAAGTACAAAAGTGATGTTTTTTCACACTTCAAAGTCTTCAAGGCTTTGGTCAAGAAACAATCTTCTAGTTGCATAAAGAACCTTCACACTGATAATGGGGGGAGTACTTCAACAATGAGTTTTCTGAATTTTTGGCAACTCAAGGCATTATTCACCAAGCATTTTGTTCCTCATACTCCACAATAGAATGGCTTAGCAGAATGGAAGAATCAAACTTTGAAGGAAATGGCTAACTGTATGATGCATTCTAGAGATTTACCTCCTATCTACTGGGCAGAAGCAGTTAATTGTGCTAACTACATTCAGAATCACACACCACATAGAGCACTTGAGCATTTGACTCCAGAGGAAGCTTGGTCCAACACTAAGCCAGATGTCTCATTTTTTTGAGTCTTTGGGAGCCATGCTTGGGCCTTTGTGCCAAAGAAGAAAAGGAAATATTTGGATAAGAAGAGAAAACCCTTGATCTTTGTAGGGTATTGTGAGGACATGAGAGCTTATCGACTTTTAGATCCTGATACTCATGAGGTTATTTTTTGAACACATGTTCAATTTGATGAGCACTTCACTCCTCATGATTCTTCATCTTCTTCCATGCCTTCTTCTTCTTCATCTCATCTTGAGGATCCTTTCTTTGAGGAGGTTGATGAGGAGGTTATAGATGCCATTGAGGATCCTATTCCCACTGATGTTTTCACTATGCCTAAGTGGGCTTGTACTACAGTTTCTGAGGAAACACCTTTCATACAGGATCTTCCACCCACTAGGCATCATCATGCACATTCTATAGGTTCTGGAATTTTTTGTCATGTAGTTTCTAAGGATCCACGGTCTTTTTCAAAGGCTCATGGGATACAAGAGTGGGATGATGTGATGACAAGCTGAGTATTCTTCTTTGATGAAGAATCATACTTGGGATTTGGTATCTCTTCCTAAAGGAAGAAATATGGTTAGGTGTAAGTGGGTATACCAAACCAAATACATAGCTGATGGGTCCATTGACAAGTATAAGGCTCGTCTTGTTGCAAAGGGTTTTTCACAAGTTGAAGGTATTGATTACTCTGAGACTTTTGCACCCGTTGCCAAGATGGATTATGTACCTTGTACTTGTTATTGTTGCATCACAGGGGTGGCCCATATACCAGATGGATGTGAAGAGTGCCTTCTTATATGGAGATTTATAAGAGGAAATATACATGGAGCAACATGCTAGATTTGTTCAGGATTCTTCTCTTGTTTGTAGCTCCGAAGGTCTCTCTATGGTCTCAAACAAGCCCCTCGGGCTTGGTATGAGAAGATGGATTCTTTTCTTCTATCTACTAGTTTTGTTCGTTGCCACTCTGATCATACAGTGTATATCTCCAGCATGTTGGTGAGGATATTGTGATACTTCTCTTGTATGTTGATGATCTTGTTACTTACTGGCAACTCTTCTTCCCACATTCAGACTATTCAGAGGGCTCTTTCTACACAGTTTGACATGACAGATCTTGGGTTATTGCATTATTTCCTTGGTTTGCAGATTTCTCAGACAGATTCAGGATTCATTTGAGTCAAGAAAAAGTACACCCATGATCTTCTTCAGCACTTTGATATGGCTGATTGCAAGCCAAGTCCATCTCCTTTTCAGTCTGGGGTTACTCTTACTTCCACATGTACCACTCCACTTTGTGATCCTACATTGTATAGGCAGTTGGTTGGAAGTCTCATGTACTTGACCCATACTCACCCTGATATTTCATTTGTAGTAGGGCTTGTATCTCGGTTTGCACATTCTCCTCATAGTAGTCACTGACAGGATGCTAAAAGGATTTTGCGCTATTTGCAGGGCACTTCCCACTTTGGCCTACACTACACTAGGGGTTCTACTCAGTTGGTTGGATATACAGATTCAGATTGGGTAGGTTCTATTGATGACAGGTGTTCCACTTTTGGCTATCTTTTTTGTCTTGGTTCTTCTCCAGTTGCTTGGGCATGTAAAAAGCAACAAGGCTATTGCACTTTCATCTTCAGAGGCAGAGTACAGGGTAGTAGTTACAACGAGTCAACAGATTCGTTGGCTTCGACAATTATTGATAGAGTTTGGATTCCCACAGGATTCATTGACTGTACTTTGGTGTGACAACCAAAGTGTAATTCACATTTCTTGCAACCCTGTTGAGCACCAGTGGACCAAGCATATTGAGATACACATACACTTCATTTGTCAACACATTCAGGATGGATTTCTTTGCTTGGAGTACATTCTGACTCAACAGCAGGTTGCTAACATCTTTATGAAGCCTTTTGCATCACCTCACTACCTTGAGTTACGTGGCATGCTTGGGGTTTCAGAAGTTGTTCTTGGGGGGTGTTCGTGAGAACATCTTCTTCTTCTTCTTCTTTCTCTTTCCTTCTAGCAGGATTCTTTCCTTCTTTTGGTTCGAGATTTCTTCATGGATATATTGTACATGAGTACCTCATTAGGCCTAGTTGCCAGGACTCATACTGTGGATATGCCACTTTTATTTTGGCCCCTAGCTTCACTTGAGGGGGGTGTTAGAGTAGGTATTTACCTTAGCTCATGTTCACCTAGGTACTTTATTTACCTTTATTGTATTTATCCTCACCCACTTATGTGTGTGGATATTTCTTTTTATTTATTTAGATATTAGGAGATATTATCTAGTTGTTAGGTATAGTTCTTTCCTTGATCTATGGTATTGACTAGATCCTTGATGTCTAGTTCTTTCCTAAATCTATGGTCTTAACTAGTTCTTTGATGACTAGTTCTTTCCTTGATTTATGGCTTGATCTATGACCTTGACTGGTTCTTAGATTGTTATTCCTTGCCTATATAAGCAAGGCCCATTCTCATTGTATTTCATTGAGTTCCATAATAATATATGATATTGCTGCTCATTTGTTTGCAAAGGTTTATGTAAAGTTATTCTGGTGAATTACTTTCATCTTATTGATGTGGTGTTTGATTAGCATCTGTGTTCCATGAGTCCAGTTATCACAAGAAACACTTGTAGTGTCACTTACAGTAAACACACAATGTCTTCCCAATGAAGTATAAATTCTTTAGATGGTTCCAAATTTTTCACGGATTATGCACTAAAAACATCGAAGGTATTAATTTAAGCAAACAAATATTCCAAGCTTAAAGAGATTCACATAGGGCTCATACTTCTTTTCGAAACATAGAGGTATAATCACACACTCCTCATCATTCTCAAAAGCTATTGTACCTTTTATTAAAGAAAAAATGTTGATTTATTCACATAGCACCAAGGTTATTCCAAGTAAGTGTTGGAATTTGTCTACTTCAGCAAGTTTAATACCTCAAAATATCCAATAAACTTGATCCTCCCTGAATATGTAATATGTTGTCTAATTTCATTCGGTAACCCAATAGTTGCATGGCCCTAGTTCTTATTTTCCATATACATCACATTCATGGATGGCTGCAATGTTGGTCTACCCATTTATTTTAAGCATCAAGAGTTAATACATTCACTTATGCACCAATATCAATAATAATGTTACACAATAACCAACCATAATTTACTACATCAAGTGTAATCTCTTTGTCAAATTCAATATTCTAAGATGGTAGATTTTCATGAAGTACCTATCTTTTGCGCTTAGATCCAACACATGGTACCTTTTCTCATAACCATTCCCCTAGTAGAGGAATGATGTTTTCTTTGCAACATCCTACACACCTATTTCAAGTCATCCATGTCCTTCTACAGAAATATTCAACTTCCTTTATGTAATCCATGTCATTTCAATGTTCCTTTAAACATTGTATTTCTCCCTGCAGTGCCCTACTAACTTCCATGGTATCTTGATAAACTTCCTTCTTGTGTAAAAAATCTAGATAATTAGCATGTATAACTTCTTCCCTTAAAATAATGAGTTTTAGTCTTTCAAAGGCTCATGATTTGCGTGTGTCATTTTCAGCATGTGTGGTAACCATTTATATGATTTGTAACTCAAGATCAGGGGTCTTCTTTGGATCTAGCTAATTGATCAACAACAACACACTAAACCTTAATCATTCTTGCATCCTTTTCATGCTTCTTATTCTTAGTCATGTGCTCATATAAATAAGGGAATTCTTCTAATTTATGTGGTTTCCCACATCATAAGCAAGTAATGTTATGAGTGAACTCACGTTGATAATGATATAGAGATCCAAAAGTATAACAAATTCTCATGGAAATCTACCTCTACCACCACCGTGACCTCGATCTCTATATCTTCCTCTGAAGTCACCATTCATGTTATTTCCATTATCGCACTCCTCATGGTTATCACCTTCATGCTCCTTAGATCCACTAGCCACACTTTTATGGAACACTCCCATATCAATGGCTTCATGAATGTGATCAATCAACTTGTAATCAATGGTTTCATGAGTGTTGGGACTTGCAAATATTTCAATACATAGACACCTTCTTTGTAAGAACAGGTTACAACAAAGGGAATATATCGAAACATTATGATTTCAGGTGACAAACCTCACAATCCAGCTAACAGTATGCACCGACCTACCGTATGGGAAATTATCTTTAGTATGTCCTTCCACTTCAAAATTTGTACACTATATTCCACTGCACGTCTCATGAGCTGAATTAGTAGAAATATTTTCCAGCTGCTTCGCTATGGCTGCAATTTGTGCCTCTAAAAATGGGCTTACTTCAGTATCAATGCTCTTAACTGCTTTAGTGTATAGAACTACTTCCAAGGTCTTGCATGGATCCCAAAAAGTCTTATAAGATAGTTCTTATCTTAAAAGAGTAAAAAAACTACCAACAAACCAATGTGTATGATGAATCAGATGGATGTCATAAGATAAATTTGGATAGTAAATGAACTTTAAAGCACGTGTCATACTTGGCACACTCTCAAGCATAATCCTTGCTTAATGTCCTAAGAGATGATACTTTTCTAGCTCAAACTCTAGAATATGGAACTCAAGCTAGTTAGGACACATAAACATAAATAAAGCATCATAATCCACCACAATCTGATGTGGATTATACTTTCTCTACCAGCTATGTGCACACCCTTAAAGAGTAGTATCAAACTGACTTACTTTTCTATCTGAGGATGTAATTCCTTTAGTGTGCCATAGGAGCTCACACTTGTGCACATGCTTTGTTGCATCATCATTTCCTCCATATTTTGGTAAGTGGAGAGACATCTCATAATACACTTACTCAAGTTGATGTCGGGGTTGCTAGGAATGCGGGCCTTGTCCTCCAGATCCAAAACTAGAACTTCCACCAGTATATTCTCCACCTCCAGAACCACCTGATCCATCTTGATCCCAATCCTCTCTGATCCACCTGAACCCTCCTGTAGCAAGCACTGGACTAGTGGATGTACTTCCTTGCATCCCAACTGTTAGTGCTAAATTGAACTCCAGTACATTTGTGAAGTTGTAGTACTTCTAGACGTATTCCCAATATACCACACACCAACACTCTATCTTGATGACATGCCAGAAAATAGTCCTCCTATCATATCTCCAAACAATGATGTTGAATATGTTTCCATGGGTGAACTATTTACTCTATCTCATGTATTCAACACAAAATGAAACCTACTTATCTCTACTTTCTTACTTGCACTAGTCTACTACTCAATGAATACTTCTAGAACTGGAACACCATGGGTAAGAGCTAGGTCTCTAGGTGGGATCATATGCAAGCCATTGGTCCTCAATATCTTTCCTCTGAGTTGCACTCTCATGGACAAAGCCAAAGGGGATTCTCTATTGTGCTTGCCCAATGTTGGGAGAACCAGATGTTGATATGGCTCCTCATCTTCCACGAGAGCTTCAGATCCTTCGTAAGCCATCTCTTCCAAACTCTAGTGGACTCCTAAGAAATCTCCCTGCTGTTTCACAATTTCCCTTTCTCATACTTCATTATATCTGAGTTCATCTTTCCTCTCTCTCCATTGCTACTGATCCAGGTCATTTCCATCTTCACCACACCTGCTCCTTCCCATGTGCACGGTGGGGGTTTAGCTATAGCCATAGGGAGTGCACTCCAAATCTAACTCTATCATCAAAATCTTGATCGATAAAGGTATAGTGTGTAAATAAGATCTTATGGGTTCATGCAAGAACTAGAACTCAACTTCTCCAGGACATAGATACGTAGAAATAATGTACTCCAAAATGTAACTGCACAATACTCCAGCCCACTAACGATCTACAACTCTAGTCCACTCCACATCAACATCAATAAGAGTCTGGTAATCTTTTTGCTGCATCCAAGGTCTTTGGCTTATAACTCCAACACTTCCCTATTGCATATGTTGATAACCACTTCATATAATTCTACTGGAAAGATGCAAAAGAATGTCTCATAGAGCGCATCATACAGGTTGTCTTCCACCCATCTGCATGCATTTAAATCTGATCCAGTGTTGTATCTCTGCGCAAACTTGTCTTGTACGTCTTCTACCCAACTTTCAATGCTCTCCAAAGTCAATCGATATGCCATCTGCTAGCAACATCCTGAAAAACAACTTGAAAAGAGGTCCTAACAATGGAACCAAAATGTAGCCTCTTATTTGTACTTAATTGCCTAGGCATATTCGCATTTCATTCAAGCAAAATTGAATGCTCACCCAAAGTGCGCAAAGCCTACTAGGTCCCTCATTTGTGTTGTCTTATCAAGGTGTTAGTGTGCATGTTCATAGCAATCATTATCAAAGCATACATTCTAGCATAAACATCAGACCCGTGATTTCAAATTGGAAACACATATAATAAAGAAACATTCAGATCATACAAGAATTAATATCAGATTCACCATACAAGTACCATGATCCAAGACATAAAATACTAGAATCCAACCACAATATATCCATTACATTAAATAATCAAATAACAGAAGTTGAATACATAATAGTCATTATAACAATGTCTCCATAGAAATTATGCACACAGTATCAAACCCTAGAGCATATCTCTATGACAGTACACATACTCTAATCACAGGTGGTCCACAATCACCAAAACTATGCAGATCAACTAGATATATATAGGGGTGGGGACTTTCCCTTCACCAACCATGCATCTCAAAAAAATGTGAAGGCTCCTCTGACACCGATCAAGATGTTCCTGGTATAAATATTGGGTATCAATGAGAGAGAAAGGTTGCAAGGTTTCTTAGGTTTCCACAGATGCCTTTCTTTACCACATTCTTCTGGTTTTCTATTTTTTAGATTGTGTCAACGAGGACCCCATCACAAACATACCCCATCATAGAAGTGGGCTTGGCCTGTTTTGTAGGAGTTACATATCCACATTCAAATGGAAGGAAAGAATTTGTTAATTCCTAAGTTTATAGTCATTATAAGTGCAGAAAGCATACAAAACCGGTCATGAACCCTGTGAAGTGGTTGTACCAAGAAACCTTTGGATGCCACAGATTCCATTTTTCGGTATTCTTTTATTTCTGATTCCCTCTATGGGAATTTCCCTTATTTGATATTCTTTTATTTCTGATTCTGTCAATAGGAATCTCAGTCATGAACGTACCCCATCTTAGTCTAAATGGGTTTTATCTCTAGGAAAAAATCCTCTTTCCATCTCTATTTAAGTTTCCACAGTCAGTAGATCTATAAAGGGTTTGCAGATCTTAGATTCAGGTCCAAAAACATAATGCCCCATATCCATAATCACCTAGCCCTCACTTCAATATTTCATGACTCTTTGGAGGAGATAATACTGAAGGAAGACGATTACCTGGTTTGTCACAGAACACCAATTATATAAATTATCAATTTTTGCTTTCATTGTTGTAAAATTATAAACCTTGAGTATCATATTAATTCTGCTTTCTAGTCTTTATAATAGTTTTTTTTATAATCAGTATTATGAATTTAAAATTTTGTTTCAGTTTAGATTCAGATTTTCTTAGACCCAGGCTTTTAGCTATAGAGATTACAATACTTACAACAGTTTGAAAATTGGGCTCATAACTATGGTTTCAATGCCTCTTTCATGGTCTTTTGGGTGGGCATCAATAATGAGTTCAGTCTCAGCTATTCAAAAATAAAATGATTGGGAATTAGCAATTGTAAATGCATGGAAAATTCCACAAGGGTTCTCATGGATGATACAAGGGACAACATGGAATAATTGAATCAAGGTTTACATGCATTGATTTTGGTAATGGAAAGAAGGGAGAGGGAAATCCTTATAATATGCAACTAAGAGAGCCATCGACATCGACATACTGCACATGGACATGGCTCTTCACATGTACGATGACATAATGAGAATCACAACAGAAAATCTAATGAGAAGTTATTTTTTATATAATTCAATAGGCTATTAAGAATTGGTTTGGAGAGAAATTTACTCTCTAGATGAAAGTTGTGAAAGACAAATGTTTTGTTGATCTCTGTGGCATGAAATCTAGGGAGAACTTTGTGGACCCATTCTATGATATGTGGGGGCCAATCTTTTGAAATTGTAAGTCTTATCCTAGGATTTTAAAGAGACATTAAATTGACTTGACATTCATCTCAAATTTAAGGAATTTGACATAGAATGAAAGGGTTTCTGCCAGAGGAATTTGGAAATCTAAGGAGTATGGTGATAAGTAAAATGACCCCTTCAATATATTTCAATCCACATGACATAGAGGCTCTTACATTGGACCATAATGCAAGAAACAGAAAATGTAAACGAGAAATATATAATTCCCGCATACAATAACACTCCTTTTATAACAGTCAACTACAAGAAGTTGTAAAGCCAATCCCTACAAAGAACTATACCGTTCGGCTACCCACAAAGCATTGCACACATTTGCGATTGAGCTGGAAATCAGTTACAAGAAGCATATATACATAAATATAATGAACACTCTGTATACTCTAATTTCTTGTGTTCCTTCTGCATCAATGAGAAATATAGGAGTAAGAGCGTAAAACTGTGTCATCTCATGGTATGGCAATAAAACCAAGCTTATCTAAGTCATGGGTTAATGAACTTTCCTTTTCAGTCAAAAAGGTTAAGACTACCAGTGCTCCTAACTTTCATGATAGTGAGACTATTAATGCATATCCTCATAGGTACCTCAATCTGAGAGCAATAAACATTATGCCTCCTAATCTCAATAATGGTCTTATGGGAATAAAAAGAGAACTTCTTCAAGCCATGGACTGGTAAGCTTAACTTTGTAGTGTTGAGGTGAAAGCAACATAGAGAATTGCATATTACAACACCTCCAAAGTTTGCCAAGTTTAGCAATCAACAAACCCTTTGAATTGACTAGAGAGAATTAGGTTGTTCAAAACAAGTTTACATGTATGAAATTCAGTCTTTTATTCTCTCTCGACTTGCTCTTGAATTTTCTTGGAGAATCTGGTACTTCCTAATTATGATAACTTGGAATCATATGACATATGTGATGATTGGAGTTTTGATTTTGGGCTATATTCTATCAATTTGGGCTCCAACTAGGTGAAATATTGAAAACAATGTGGTATGTATACTAAGCAATTACACACATGAGTTGAATTGTATGTAGGATGGAATGAAAATCTAATGTTGCTTTGGGAAAGCAATTTGATGTAGTAGTTGTTGTGTAACATATGTGTTGAACATCGTTATGTGTTGTTTTTTAGATTTGTTAGTACTGGAACAGAAGTGCAACTAGTTCGTGGATGTTAAAAGTTCTTCTTAGTTGTAGGATTGAGCTCTTACATGACTTAAGACTGGTGTGGGTATATCTTATTAACTTGAATCAATATTTTTCTATTCCAGGTAATAGTCGGCAGTTGGTTGATTAATTGCATTTATTTCAAGGCAAAATGAACACTTTGTTCAACTATAATAGGTAGGACTACTCTGCTAGGTTCCTAAAAATAGTAATTGCCATCTTAATAAGTACATTGAAAGAAGACCACAACATACTTGTGATGTGAAATGAACACCGAAATTTGTGAAGCCTGGTCATGATACAAGAGATTTAAGTAAAGGGGTAAGTACTGCGTAGGTAGTTAGTTCTTTTTGAAGGGGAAAATTAGCTTTTGGGAATTTTGTTCCTTTTCCACTTGCCCAAGAGGAGTATTTGAGGGTAAAATTTTCACCTCGCTTGAAGGTTTAAGCTATTAGTAATTTAATTAACATTTTCAATTTTATGGATAACTTTGCACCCAGATGGGGGGCCTTTGATTGGAAAATTTGTTGTTCCTTTCTAACTGGATATTTCACTAGATAAGAGTAGGGTGAGAAGCCCTTCATCTGTATTAACTTTTTAGACACCCAGACTTGATGTGGATCTAGACCCTAAGGAGCTGGGTTAAATTGATTACAAAATTGAATGGAATAAAATTATGTTGTTACTTCTCTATTGTTTTTCTTATGGTACATACGTTTATGTCATAAACTTTGATACACAACTAATACTTTTTTGTCTCATCATTTGGTTTAGCTAGTAAAGTTGCATGTGTACATTATGATAGTTACTTTTGGGTTGCTACTCAAATTGAATTGGTTTCCATCTATTTGTAATATTCATAGATCTTACATGTAAATTTATCATTGTTAAGTATATGGGGGGAAGTGGGAACAACAATATTATATCCAATTAAGGATTCTGCCTTTTCCCCTCCATTTACTAAATAATCTTCAAATTGGTTTTACTTCCTTCTGATATGTGATAGTGATTAATAGTGATCATTTTTCTTGTGACATGCTATTATATTTTCATCAATCATTATCAATCGCTCAATACATTCATGGCACTATTAATCTATTGTGATCATATTCTTCAATTCATGAATTTTTATGACTTAGATACACCCTTCAGGAAGTATTGCATTTAACTGAAGAACTTATCTAGCTTACTGTATTGTTTCCTTCACTATCTTGCCTCCAATACATTGTGTTTTGTTCAAAGATGAATAATTTAGGAATTCCTATTAAGTTGCTTCAATTTCCTTAATACACAACTTTGTGTTATATTGGTTAAAAAACTTGAAATTAGTAAGAATCCTGTGAATGTATGTTTCAACAGTTGATCATCACTGTTATAGAGATCATCAGAGTTTAGGAATCCTTGTTTCGTTTCTACATATGTCACTGCCTTAAAGTCAAGAATATTGTATTCATCCCAAGGTTGATATCTCTTGACATTTTTTAGATAGATGTATTTAAGAAATCTATTTAGCTAGATTTTTAGCTTTGGAATAAAAATATATGATGAGATTTAGTACAACATATTTCATCATCTCATGTAGTTTAGACCAAGATAAAATTAATTATAGATATAATTACAAATAAATGACAAGAATAATATGCTTATTGGGTTTTTGTTCTCTTTAAATGCTTTGCATGCATAATCCCAGGTCATGTTGACATGGAAAAGCATGAGCTGTAGGTCCAGTATTAATCTTGTGATGAACTTCCACCTGGTTGTAGGATTGAATTGATATAACAAAAAAAGGATGTAGGTCCAGTATTAATCTTCGAAAAATATTCTGAGAGTTGAAAGTGAACATGTCAAACATGTCACTTTAAGTGAACCAAAATATGAAAAACTTGCAAAAATTTTATCTAGATCATGTTGTTAGGTAGGGCAACTATTTGTTTTTAATATCTTTCACTTTCTAATTTCATTTATGCAAGCTCATTGATATTGTGTTGATTGAATTTTTACATTTATAGTAGATTTCTTGAGAAAAAGCTCTTAATAATATATCCAAAGGGCACACGTCATGAGTCATCAAATTCCAAGCCCTTTTTAGCTTGGAAACACAGTGCACACATGGCTGCAATCAACATGTAGGTTATGTTATATGTTTTTCTAGATTTTCTTTTAGTGATCTTTATTATTGTAGCCTTTGTTGATCAGTAAAGTTACCTTCTAGATGAATTTTCGTGTGTAATCTCTCATTCTGACTTAATGCAGTGATTGACTTTAAATTTGGGATGTGGTTTTTGAAGTTTGTTAGGAGTGTACTAGTAACATACAAGCAGTGCTGATTTTATATTGTCTTTCAAGATATATCCTAGATGCAAACTTTAAGTTTGTTTTTGTAGACGTGGTAAGATAAGAATTCTCTTAGGGATTACTTTTAATTGTTTCACTTATATTTATAGTTGGCTCCAATCATTTTTTTTGAAGTGACATGTGGGCACATGTGCCTTCGTTAATGATAGGATTCTTTATGTGTTGAGGGGCTCATTCCCCAATGAGGCCATTTCGAAACACAGACACATTGCAACACTAACACAATTTCACCCAAATAATTAACTACAAAAGTAATAACTATCCCTCTAAATCAAATAACATATACCATTCGGTGTTCACATTGCATTGTGCACAAATACCAAAGTTGTAAACAAAGCAAAACTTATTTGGCTTAATAGGGATCCATATTTGAAATATTGTTTCATCAACAATGGAAATAATCACTTGATCATCTATTCTCTTTGAACCATACTAATGATGCCGAAAATAAAATGAAAAAGAAAGTTACAACAATCGTTGACAGTTGTCGTGTGAAGAACCAAGTTACAACAATTGATGAAGGAAGTACAAAATCAATGATGCTATGAGAGTAATAAATGGGACATAAAAGAGAGGATAAAAACTATTTTTGAAAAGATTTTGGCCAGAAAGGATATAAGTATGTTGGTCTACCATGACATTAACTTAAGAATCGGTTAAAATTTTCAGATATTTTAAATTTTAGTGGGATGAATTCATCCTCCCATAATGCACACAAAAAGATAAATAAGTATGGGTGCTTGATTATTATATTTGATAAAAATAAATGAAAATCATGGATAAAATATTAAAATTTAAATTTTTTGACCAAAAATTGTTTTTTTTTAGTTTTCCAGTCTTAGAATTAATGGAAAATTACAATTGATCATACGTAGGGAAATAATGCCAAGATGTTTCCCAGATGATTGAAGATGACATTTTATGGCTGAATTTGGCTATTTGTAAGCCTTATACACTATTCCCAACCATACCACATGTTGTAATAGCCTCCAATGAAGTCATCTAGCCCTAGGAGGGTAACATTAACCTCTAAAGGGGATCCAAAATGGATAATAATCCACCAACTTATTGTCCTATCTGAATAAATGATGCCCTGGCCATAACAGTCCTGAGATTTGATTTGAAATGTACCCTAGCTGACAAATGATATTTGATCTATAAACATTTTTACACCCACCAAGAACAAGGGAATCCCATGTGCTTCAGCCTATCAACTAGCGGGCGTAGGGTGCTCACCCAAGGCATGCGTAGGTGCCGAGTCTCTCTTTTATGTGAGTTAAGTGGGAAAACATCATCTATGATAGGAACTTGAAAAGAGTGAGTGGACACGAGACTTACATTCATCATAGAGCTCAGAATGACTTCTAGATCAATGCAGTCATTCAGACAAAAGGATACTTAACAATTTATAGAACTGAACTGAAAAGGAAATGTATAGGAGTTTATATTCATTCATATAACACATATGAAACAGAACTACGTAGATATATGTATAAACCAGAGTCTATTATATTTATATTCCATCATATCTGACAACCTCATCACATGCATTAGATCCATTACAGAATATCACAGTATGGCAGACTGAAGTCATACATCATAACTGGATTAGAGTCCTCCTAAACATGAAAGGAAAATTTCATACCCAAACCCCTTGATACATCCTTCCCCTATAGGTCATCTACCCAACCCAATAGAGTTCCTCACAACATTTCTACAGAGCTCCGCTCTCTATTGATCTATATCTCAATTCCTCTATGGGTGCTTGTATTTATAGGCCTCTTGAACTACCAACCCACCTTTCTGAGGCTTCAGATCCATCACCAAGTGTCCAAATGTGGTCCTCCATGGGAGCATGCTCCTCAGGCCTGATCTCTCCACTCCTTGCCATGATGGTCTTCTAGAAGCTTCCATCGCAGGGCATATTCCTTCCTAGGCCAACCTATCACCAGGCTGACACCTTATCCACTCTGCATGCACAGTCGGGTCATGCTTTTCACGTGTCCTTCCTGATATGCCAAATATGGCTAAGTCCTGAAATCCTACTTTTCCTTGCATGCACATGCTACTTGTTCTATTAAACCCTCCTAGAACCCTGTCCTATGTGCTTTCTCCTTATGTGCCCTTCTTTAACAAGGCCTTGCGTGCCCATGCACCTTCTTGTACTTAGCCAATAAATCAGGGTCCCAACATCACCCCACACTACGCCTGTTCTCCACCCATGGGAACATGTCTTCAATGAATAAAGAATTACAATAGATACTAGAAGAAATAATGATTTGGAAAAGAATAAGGGAAAGAAGAATTGGGAAAGATGAAAGAATGGGGAAGTGTTGTTACTACTGCAACAGGAGAGGAAAATATTTCTTCAATTCAGCCTCCAACTTATTCCAGGCATCAAATTCATTTTGTGCTCTTTGGCAGAGGTCACCGACTAGGGAACTTACCTCATCAAAACCCAGTCCATCTCCTTGAGTATTCATTGCCTCAACCACCCCTTCTAGTTGCTTTCCCACATCCTCAAGTGCATCCATCCCCCTTGTGATTTGTGGGTACAACCCTTTCATCTGGTTCTTGACTGAACCTCATAGGACTTCAATGGCTTCAGACTTCTTCTCAACCTTGGCTAAGATCCTATCCCACTCCACTCTATTCCCTTTGTTCTTCTCTTGGAATTATTTGAGCTCTACCTCATGAGTGGTGACAAGAATGCTCACCACTCTATCCCTATCTACACAGTTGTCATACGTGGCCTCAACAACTTTGGTAGCAATTTTTACATCAGCAAGGACCTTGCTGTACTTGGCAATGATTGCTACAACCTTCAATTTGTCTTCCCTTTCTAGGCACGTTGATACTTCTTCCACAGACTCTAAGGCCAGTGGTTTCCTCTCCATGGTGAGGATATGTGTTAAGTCTTCTAGGCACTCCAGGGAAGATCCATACTTTTGCATGGGTGGTGCTAGGTCTGGATGCTTCAAAACAATGGCATCTGTGATGGATTCTACCTTCTTGTATACCTCATGCACCCTTGCCTTCTCTTCCCTTAGTTCACGCTTTAGCTGTGCGCTGATTAGTTCCTCCCACTTTAAGTCCTTGGTCCTTTCTTTGAGCTCTTCTTCCTTCTTCTCTAGCTCTGCCTCTAGGAATTTTACCCTTTCATTCCTCCCGAATAACCTGGCTTCTAGTTCAATTGAGACCTTGTTCAATGCATTACAGACTTGTTCATTAGATAGTTGTTGAGCACTCACCAAGGGGTTGTCTCTTTTTGACTCAGGCACCTTCATTATTTCCCCTTGGCTTACTTCAAATTCTGGCTCATCGATGTGGGACTCAAATTCCCATGAAAGCATTTTCCTTGTCCATGGGTATGCACCTTCCTCATCAAATGATGTCATGGCCAGGAGCTTCTCTGTTGGAATAGTTCCTTGGAAATGCATGCACAACACCTTATTTGGATCATCAATGCAACCCATCCTTGGTCTCTGGATCTTTGTGTGCCTTCCTCTTGTGTGAGTGCCCTTAGGAATAGTTACCATCAGACTGGGGCCTCCTGTGCTGTCATGATCTTTTCCCACACTTTCTTCTTTATCTTCATTCATAACTATTTCAGCGTTGTGCTCCAACTCTTGTTCTACCAAGGCTTCAATGATTTTCACTACTTCGTTTTCTATCACCTCGTTTATCTGCTCCTACATGGGGCTTGGAGTCTGATTTTTCATACTCACTTCTTCACTTCCTCCCTTATCTTGGGTGCCTTCCTCCTCCTGGCTACCCTTCCTCCACATGAAGAGAAACTCATTTTCCTCTTCTCTGCCCTCTTCCTCTGAATCATGCACACTGAAAACAAGTGGTTCTTGGGCCCCTTCAGGTTCATCTTCTTTGTCATCATCCCTTTCACCCCTATAGGCCTCTAAGCTCTCTGTGTCCTCCGAACTCAGCCTCCTCCATCACCTTTTGTTTCTTCCTAACTAAGGATTCCAGTATGGGAGATTCAGCTCTTTCTTCCTCCTCTGGTGACTTCTCCTTTGTGATAGGATTTTCTTGTTCTGGCACCTTTTCTCTAACTAGAGACTTCTTCCTGCATGTGTAAATGCTTGTCCTAGCACTTGTCCTGGGGTGCCCACTTTGGTGTATTTGGACACTTGGTGCCTCTTTCCCTTGCACCTCTTCTTTTCCTTTCTTTGTTGGTGTGGGCTTCCTTCTTCCCATGGGGTCTTCTGGGATGGAGACATCACATTCTAGGTATGCACCCTTCTCAAACTTTGGCCTTATGCGCAGATATACACGTGCTACGGTCCTTCCTAATTGGAAAATTCAAAGGCTTTGTCATTTGGACCTCATGGGAGACATACCTCTCCATGTATGTGTGCTTCTTGGGGTAAATGAAGTTTTCTGTACACAGCTCCCTGTGGTCTTGATCCACCTCACTAAGGTTGAACCTTAGTCTTTTGGCCTCTTTAAACCTAGTTTACCCCTGCTTGGAAATATAAGGTTGTGAAAGAGAATGGGAGTTTACACCATGGGCTCATGGTTTCATCCACCAACTTGAATCTGCCAATGCAGAAGTGTTGGTACACTACAAATTCAGCTTCTCCCTCTGTAAGTGTAGGAAATTACTCTCAGATCCTCCACTCTACCCCAAATGCATCCCTTAAGCACTTATACCATTTCTCAAGATGTGCCTTGTGAATGGCCATCATGTTGTCACAAGTGTACTTTGTGAATCTATTTGTGGATGATGGATCCTCCATTGGGTACTCCTAAATAGCCTTATCTGGCCCATCAGGCACTCCGATCTCTGAAAACATGATGGTCAAGAGGACATTGCCAAAGAGTATCTTGTCACCTTCCTGTGTGCTACTGATAATCTCATCTGTGATGTACGCGGACAAGTTGTAGATGGTGCCTTCTGATATCCTTCTGCAAACATTTAACTAGGACTTGTTTACTTGTGTCCACCTCTCTTGGTCATTTAACTTGGTCACCAGGCACATGGCCATTTTCATCACCGGGTCTGTGATGTCTGTGATATCAAAGTACCGTGACCCCTTCTTATAAGTGTATGTGGTCACTATTTCTTTGATGGCTTCCTTGTCACTCAAGTCATCATCTATACTTTCTCCTTCACAGATGAGGCCTGTGAATTTTGAAATCAGCTGAGGAGTTATGTGCATCTTACACCCTGTGAAGTAAAAGTGGTCCTCATGCACATGTGACATTAACCATTGATAGAGGTGCTCAGGTTTTCCAAAATAAGGAAACTCATAGAGTTGCAATAATCCCGCCTTCTCCAACTTCACTTTTACCTCATCACTATAAATAGGTAAACCCTCTGGTGTCCTTTTGTTTGTTGGGTGCACCAACTCTAGTGCCATTTCCTTTTCCATCATGTTTGTGTGATGGTTGTAATCACTTACAACCATTTTCCTTAAATGGGACTCCCATTCCATCCTGAGAAAAACCCCATCTGGGTACTACATTTTGGCGTACCATTCTTCATTTGTACTTGTGGGGGTTTCTGGTTGTTTTCCCTTGCCTTTGCCCTTGCCCTTGCCTTTGGGCTTCTTAGGTGATATAGTTGGTTTCTTAGGTGCCATGGTTTAGGTTATCTTAGCACTTCAACTTCTCTTACTTGCTCTACTTTTCTACCTCCTCTAGTCCCAGATCTCAAACTTGTGAAGAAACCCTTTTCAGCCCGTGCCCTAGCTGCCAAACCCTAACTGGAATATCCTCTTTCACAAGATGATGCTTCTCCACAACTCTTTTTCTCTACGCCCGTGAACTTCTTTCCTTCTGGTTTGCAGATCAAATCTAGTCACTCACGGTTAAATTTCTCAAATTTTTCTTCACACGGATCAACTCTGGAAACCCTAGTTCACAAGAGCTCTTCTTTCTTCATATTCACAAATGTTGATAATGAAGTGCTCGACCTTCTATTTATAATTTTTCCCACTTTTTAGCATTAAATGCTACTTCACCTACCACCATACTTCAACACTTATTGCAGATTTTTCCACTAAGCCAGACTCTAGCGCCCTCACTCACGTGCCCAACCTTGTGTGGATAATCCTACAACCTTCTGTCGTGCAAACAATCTATCTGACAGAAGGCTCTTATGCGTGCGTTACCAGTGCTGAAGGTACTTCTTCCATCCTCATGATTTTTTCTCTCACCTACCTCATGTTGTTTTTGTGCTTCTTTCTCCCTTGTACGTGGAACCAAAATGTAGCCTTATCCTGATACCAACCATCCTTGTTCACCTTTTCTCCTATGTGCTTTCTTCCACAGGGCCATTCAACTGGGATTTCCAATGCAATCCTTCCTGGCACTTCACACTTTGCACTTTCCTTCACATTATTCCACCCCACACTAAAATGATGTGTGGTCCTCTGTGCATTCACAACCTTCAAAAAGTAAAGAGGTTACTGGTGCCCAAGGTGCAACACAAAACAACAATGAGAAAGGGAAACACAAGAAAAATAAAAATGCACTAAAGGAAATCCTAAACTATCTGGCAATACTACCTTATTACAAACACCAAGAAGACTTATTTATAGTAGGGCTTCAGCCTACTCCCATTAAAGTGTCCTGGAAATCTCATCCCATCTAGTGCTTGTAACTGCACATGCCTGAATCAAGGATGTACGAGATGATGTAGGGACCCAACCAATGGAATTTTAACTTCCCAGGATGGTGCAGAAACTTGGAATCATATAGTAGCACCATCTCCCCAACCTCAAACTTTTTGTTCTTAATGTGATGATCATGCCATGCCTTTTGTTTTTATTTTTCAGTCTTCTGGCTCCACCTGAGCAAGTGATCATCTTTCATCCAATTGCATTAACTTTTCAATTATTTCTTCCAGTGCTTGTTCATCAGCCAAACCTCCTGTGCGCTATACACAGATGAAGGTAACATGAATTCAACTGGTATGACAACCTCCGTACCAAACACCAATTGAAATGGTGTGGCCTTATTTAACCTCTTAGAGGTTGTCCTATATGCCCAAAGAACAGTTGATACTTTGTCATCCCAATCTTGTCTACCAACGTCAAAAATTTTGGTTAGGGTATGACTTAGTATTTTGTTAAATGCCTCTGCAGTTCCATTTTCTTGTGGATGGTAAGGGGTAGTCTTGTGATGAGCCACCATGAATTCTACTAACAGAATCCTTACTGTCTCATTTAAGAAATGTGTACCCCTGTCACTAGTCAAACTCAAAGGGCATCCATACCTTGTAATAATGTTTTCCCATAGGAACCTTGCTGCAGTAGCTGCTGTACAATCCTTAGTAGGTGTTGCTTCTACCCACCTTGTCAAGTAATCTGTGCAAGTGATTATATAACGTGATCCAGTCCTATGCGTGGCTGGTGCAATAGGGCCTACGAAGTCTATAGCCCACTTTTTGAATGGCTCGGTGCTGGGAATAGGGTGCAGAGGCATTTCATCTCTTCACCCTAGTTTTCCAATGCACTGACAATGGTCACATGCCTTGCAATATTCCTTGCAGTCTTGATATAGGGTCTCCCACCATAATCCAACCATCAATATCTTGTGTGCAGTGGCATCACCTGCATAGTGCCCACCTGCACTACCTCCATGTGCACCTCTTCTATTATGGCTAGGTGCTCATGTTCTAGCACACACCGGCACAGAATCTCATCACGTCCTAATTTGTATAAATCCCCACTAATCAACATGTAGGGTGTGGAGCGTATAGCTAACTACTTTTTATCCAATGCCTTCATTCCTTCTGGTGCTACACCTGTCTTGAGAAATACTGCAATATCTTCTAAGTCTGAGGGCATGTGCCATAACCTAAATAGTTGTGCATCTGGCATGGTATCCTCAATGCTTTGTGCATCCTCCCCTGAATCGATTCTAGACAAATGATCAGGTCTGGAATTACTTTTTCCTGGTTTGACAACCACTGTGAACTTGAATTCTTGGAACAATAGTACCCACCGACATATGTGCCCTTGTAGAATGGGCTTGTTCACTAAATATTTCAATGCCATATGGTCAGTGTAAAATATAAAAGGGGTTTCCAGCAGATACTGTCTAAACTTGTGAAGTGCGTAGATCATTGACAATGCCTCACGCTCAGTTGTAGTATAATTCTGCTCTACTGGTGTCAACTTCCTGCTTGCAAAGCATAAAGGATGATCAACAATCCCTTCACCAGGTTGTGCAAGTACTACTCCAATGGTGGTTCCTGAGGCATCAACATGAACATGGAAGGGCTTATCCCAAGAGGGGAATCATAGTATGGGTGTGGTGATAAGCCTATCCTTTAAAGTGTCAAATGCCTTCTGTTGTGCCTCTCCCCAAAGGAAGGCACTCTTGTGTCTAAGTAACTCTTCTAAAGGTGTGGTGATCTTGGCGTATCCCTTGATGAACTTCCTGTAGTAACCCGTGTGTCCAAGGAATCCATGCACTGTGCTTTGACTAGTAGGCTCCCCCAATCCCACAATTACTGCAACTTTGGTGGGATCTACTAGTAAGCCCTCCTTACATATGATGTGCCCCAATAATGTTCCAAATGGGGTAGCAAAGACACATTTCTTAATGTTGAGGGATATCCTCAACTGCTGACACCTTTCAAACATTAACCTTAAGTTGTCACAATGGTCCTTCACTAACCCATATACTGTCCAATCATCCAGGTAAACTTGAAGAAATTTATGGATGAAGTCCTGGAAAGCTTGCACCACAATGCGCGAGAACACAACAGGTGCATTCTTCAACCCAAAAGGCATGACTGTATAGGAAAAAATTCCCCACTCAGTGGTGAAATTCATCTTTCTCTGGTCCTCCTTTGCAATCCTTACCTGGTGATAGCCTGAGAATCCATCTGTGAAAGAGTAGACCTCACGTCCTGCCACTCCCTCTAAGATTTCTTCAGTAAATGGGGTTGGGAAAGGATCAATGACACACACTACATTCAGGTCCCTGTAATCAACACAGATCCTTATCCTCCCATCCTTCTTGATACTAATCACCATTGGACTTATCCATTCTGACTCTTCCACAACCTCAATGATACCTGATGCTATCATTTTGTCTATCTCCTCCTTGACCTTTATGCACAAATTGGGATTCATCTGGTATGGCCTCTTCCTGATTGGGCATGCACCTTCCTTCAACTTTATCCTCATCTCCCCCAAGGAATGGTGGATGCCTTTAAGCTCATGGTACCCGTGGGAACAAATCTTGGAATTCATGTAACAGATCAATGATTTTAGAGACTTCTTTCTCTGACCAATAGTCTCCAATGATTGCCTCCTTGGGTTCTACTTCTGAGCTGATGTTAACCTTTTTCATCTTTAAAGGTTCATGGTAGGGTGCCCATTCATCAGCACTATCTATGACCTTCGCGTGTCCCTACAGAATGGTTAACATCCAAGCTTTCCACTCTTCCCCATCAATGACATACACCATCTTCCCCTTTTCTTTTTCTATACACACGTGCTCAAGTTGTATCTCTTTTGTTTCTTCTTCCTCAAAGTGCACCTCTAGGCTAGGTTCACCTAGAAATTCTTGTATTTTGTCTTCCACCATAGCACTATCCCCTGTTGTAAGGCACTTAACAACCTACAATGCCTTATGTACTGATGGCTTTGTACTCTGATACTCAAATGTTTGAATGAGATCAGCACCAATTCTTTCCAATTACCAGTTTGGAAATGCATCTCTGAGTGGATATACCATGCACGTGCATAACCTTGTAGGGTGGAGTACAACTTGTGAACCCATAATGAAGGTGGTAATGCTTCTGTGCTTCCCATCCAGGTTGTCTCACATGCTTGGATATGGAAGGAAGTGGTCTCTTTACCATGGTAGTCTTTTATAGCCGTGGGCATGTTGCTCCTACAAAACCTTATGGAGAAGGAAATTCTCACCTTGTGCCATTCCAAGAGGTTCTCCCGATGTGTCGCCCACCAGTGCACAATAGTTTCAAGTAGGTTGTAGTTAAACATTTTCCTCCTTTCCTTCTCATTTCTCCAATGGGCCTCCATTTCTCACAAGAAATCTTCCAGATTAGCCCCTCCTGAGTAACTTGGTAGTTTTCTTCCTCCTAGGTGCCAGACTGTATGTGCCTTTATCACCTTTTTTACCTATCCTCTTAAATTCCATCCGATCAACTCATAGGTCCCATGTGCCCAATTGTCACACACCATGCTTGTGGTATCACTCACAGACTGGGCATCCTCAAATTGGATAACTCCTTCTGTAGGGTGAATTATCTCAGGATCCCTGATTGAGCACATGTATATTCTATCAAGGACTTCTTCTCCCAATGGCTCTGTGTAGGGCACCGACTTCCCATCTGTCAAAGGGATGATCACCCATTCTTCCTTGTTTTTGAAACTGATATATCCTTTGTTAAACCTTATGTCAGCATTATTCTTGTAACACCATGGGTGCCCAAGCAATGCTGGAAAATTGTCTACCTCGGTGAGTGCCAAGACTTCAAAGTCTCCAGTAAACTTGGCCCCTTGAATGGTGATACTGCATCCTTTAATACTCCAATGGGCATTGCCTTAGTTTTGTTTTCCATATACAACACATTTGAAGATGGCTGCAATGTGGGCCTTCCCATCTGATGCCAAGCATCTAAGGTAAGAACATTCACTTCTGCTCCTGTGTCGATGAGGATATTGCTCAGGAGCCATCCATCAACAACTACATTCAGAGTAATTTCTTTGTCATATTCAAGGCTGTGTGGAGAAAGGTTTGCATGTAAAACCTGTCTCTCACACTCCACTCTGGTGTGTGTGGTACCTTCTCCCTTAGCCATTCTCCCAGCAAGGGAATAATATTCTCTTGCCTTAACATTTTACATACTTCTTTGACCTCATCCAGGTCACTTCTTGGAACCTCGTTATCCTTCTGCTGCCCCACCTACCTTGATTTCTCCTTGAGACATTGTATCTCCCCTTGTAAACTCCTAATTATGTCCATAGTCTCCTGGTATACTTCTTTCTGATGGGCAGGGTCTGGGTACTTTCCATGTGGTACCTCCTCTCTGGAAACTAATGTCCTTGGTCTGGGCATCTCCTTGGGTGTGTGGCCTCTACACGTGTTGTCACTAGTATAGGTTCTATCTCTAACTCATGCACCACTCTTGGCATCCATTGTGAATCGGCCCTTTTTATGCTCACCATAGCAGCACCCTTATCTTTCTAGTGTTACTGGTTCATATGCTCATAGAGTTCCAGACACTCTTCATACTTGTGCTTCTTCCTGCACCATGAGCATTGTAATAGATCAGGACACTCTCATTTATAATGTTCTGTGGATCCACAATTATAACATGTTCCCCATGGGAACTCACTTCTTCCTCCTCTGTGGTTTCCATGACCACAGAATCCTCTGTGAGAACTTCTTCCACGTGCCTCCATCTATGTGCTCCTCATAACGGTGGTCATCACCCTTAGAACTACTGGAAAGTCTGGTCTGGTGCACACCATGATCAATGGCCTCATGGATCTGGTCAATAAGCCTACAATCCTTAGTATCATGGGTTGTAGAGGTGTAAATCTTACAGTAGCAAGATACATTCTTCCAAATTACATGCTACAACAAGGGACATCTACTTGCATCATGGTCCCCATGAAAAATCTCACAGTCTACTGCTACGGTGCGTACTATCTTCTGGGGGAAACTATCCTTGGCATGCCCCTCTACTTCACAATCCATACACCACATTCCACTGTGAGTCTCATGAGCTGAGTTTGCAGATAAATTTTCTAGCTGCTTAGCCATAGCAGTGATTTGAGCTTCCAGGAATGGGCTAACACTAGTATCAACACTTCCAACAGCTTCAGCATGTAGAGCAGCTTCTAATGCCTCGTGTGGGTCTGTGAAAGTCTTATGAGATAAAGCTCTTCTAAATGGTGTTATCAACCCTCCAAAAAACCATTGAGCATGTTGTGAAGGGTGAATGTCATATGAAAATTTTGACAGGAGAGTCTTAAACCATGCGTCATACTCCTGCACACTCTCCCATTCCCTACTGAATCTCCTTGAGGGTGTTGATGCTCTTCTGTTCAAACTCAGGGATGTGGAATTCTGCTAGGAAGGCATTTTTCAATGTGGTGTAATCTACCACCATCTGATGGGGGTCATACTTCCTATACCAGCTATATACACACCCTTGCAATGTCATTACAAATTGACTGGCCTTCCATTTTGGGGTTGTGATCCCCTTCGCGTGCCATAGCAATTCACACTTGTGAACATGCTCTGCAACATCCTCTATGCCCTGGTAGTCTAGAAAGTGTAAAGACATTTCAAAGATTACTTGAGGAGGTGGTTGAGGCCCCTGTCCTCCTGGTCTAGATCCTTGGTTTCCTCTAGGTTTCCTCCACCAGATCCACTGGATCCACCAGGTCTTGTGCCTCCTGATCCACCAGTTCCACCTCCAGATCCTCCTGTGGCCAATAATGGGCCTGAAGTGGTCACGCCTAGCATCCCCAATGTCCCACTGAACTATGTGCCAATGGTCTGTGAGATCATTCCACTACCAGATGTATGCCCCGTGCCACTCCCCGATGCATTACCCAAACCTTGTGTATTTTCTCCTTGTCAAAAATTCCTCCAAACACTGGAATAGAGTGTGCAGCCATAGAAGTTCCAAATGAGAAATTATACCTCCTGGGTGTTGATCGGTCACTCCCACCGATACCAACTATGTTATCAACACTCCTCTGATTTGGAAAACCAAGTGCCAAGGTTTGGTCACTAGGTGGGTTCAGATGTGTGCCAATGACTCTTCTCTCTCCATGTGATGAACTCTCATCAGAAGCTGAAGGGGTCTCTCTCCCATGCTTTCCAAGATGGGGTAGCACAGACTGCTCAGGTTCCATGTCCTCTACGTGAACCTCAACTCCTTCCCACAATGTCTACCTCCATAGATCCATCACACTTGCAACCTCATGTTGTCTAGCAATCTCCCTTTCACATGCTTCACTATACTTGAGTCGTCTCTCCTCCCTTTCTTTCTCAGTCACAATATCTTCCATCTTCCTCCACCCTAGCTTCCTCACCCAACACTCAGGAAGGTTTAGCCGGCCATCGGAAATGCCTCTAAACTCAAGGTAATGATCAAGATCTTCATTACCAAAGGAATAACATGTAGAAATGATCCTCTGGGCTCCCACAGAAACTCAAACTCAGTGACTTCCAGACAAGAATATGTAGAAATAGTGTATTCCAGAGTGTAGCTAGCCAGTACTCCTTTCCACCAATGATCCACAACACGAGTCCATGTCAGATCTACATCTTGCAGCCTCTGGTACTCTTCTTGGGTCCACGCGTGTGATCTATAATACCAACTTGATTTGGATGCATATGCTGAGAGCCATTCATACTGCTCTACTGGAAAGCAACAGAAGAAAGTTTCATACAACTCATGGTAGAGGTTCTCTTCTACCCATCTGCGTGCATCAAACTCAGGCCCAGTGTTGAATCTCTGAGAAAATTCTTCCTCCGTGCTCTTGAACCATGATTCAATACTTTCCAGAGTTAGGCGTTCTGTCATCACTCATTACACAGATCATGATGTATGTTATTTCCCACTACAACTTTGAAAAGAGGTCCCAGAAATGGAACCAAGATGTAGTCATTTTTACACCCACCAAAGAACAAGGGAATCCCATGCACACTGACCTATCACCCAGCGGGTGCTGGGCACTCACCCAAGGCACGTGCGGGTGCCGAGTCTCTCTTTTATGTGAGTTAAGTGGGAAAGCATCATCTATGATAGGAACTTAAAAAGAGTGAGTGGACATGAGACATACATTCATCATAGAGCTCAGAATGACTTCTAGATCAATGCAGTCATCCAGACAAAAGGATACTTAACAATTTATAGAAATGAATTGAAAAGGAAATGTATAGGAGTTTATATTCATTCATATAACACATATGAAACATAACTACACAAATATATGTATAAACTAGACTCTATTGTATTTATATTCCATCATATCTGACAACCTCATCACATGCATTAGATCCATTACAAGAATATCACAGTATGGCAGACCGAAGTCATACATCATAACTAGATTAGAGTCCTCCTAAACATGAAAGGAAAATTTCATACCCAAACCCCTTGATACATCCTTCCCCTATAGGTCATCTACCCAACCCAATAGAGTTCCTCACAGCATTTCTACAGAGCTCCGCTCTCTATTGATCTATATCTCAATTCCTCTATGGGTGCTTGTATTTATAGGCCTCTTGAACTGCCAACCCACCTTTCTGAGGCTTCAGATCCATTGCCAAGTGTCCAAATGTGGTCCTCCATGGGAGCATGCTCCTCCAGGCCTGAGCTCTCCACTCCTTGCCATGATGGTCTTCTAGAAGCTTCCATCGCAGGGCATATTCCTTCCTAGGCCAACCTGTCGCCAGGCTGGCACCTTATCCACTCTGCATGCATAGTCGGGTCATGCTTTTCACATGTCCTTCCTGATATGCCAAATATGGCTAAGTCCCAAAATCCTGCTTTGCCTTGCATGCGTGTGCTACTTGTTCTATTAAACCCTCCTAGAACCCTATCCTATGCACTTTCTCCTTTACGCACCCTTCTTTAACAAGGCCTTGTGCAGGCTAAGGATTTTCTTTCGGATTAATTTCAAACCAGGAACATTACAGTCCCCCTCCCAAATTCCTTTCCCTCAAGCAATATATAGTTCATATTTTACTCTCTTTTACACTAAGTCGTCCTACAAATGTCAGGGTCCCAAATCAATCTTAGAAATTGGCAATTCCTAATCCATGCTCTACTTTGTGAAACAATTGACTATGTTGCACCCCTCTAATATGATTAAGAACTTATGTACTGGATGAATCTCCTTCAACATCCTCAACAAGTGTATATATAATGGGTGAATCATAATTCAACTAGGATCTAAAAGAGTATTACCATCTGTGATACCTCCATTTTGTTTGTTGATTCTAATTTTGAAACTATGTTAGTGATCCCTTAGAGTACTACGTCTTCCCGATCTGATTTAAAATTCATCTCCATAGTTTGATAGTTTTGAGTGAATTCTCCTAAATAATGAAGCCATTTTACTCCTAATACCATGTCAATATCTTTTAGACTAACCATATAAAATGCATCCCTCATCTCATGTTCACCCAAGGTGATGTTGAGTTATTCAACATTCTTCTTACAAGGAATGGAAAATCCATTTATTATAATGACACTAAATTTTTTTATGTCCTTTATCTCCAACCCTCTTCTATTTACTAATCCTTGATCTATGAAATTATGGGTTTCCTTGTTATCAATCAACACTATAATGTCTTTATTGAGAATAACTCTGTGAACTTTAAAGGGTTGATATTATAGTGTGCCTGCAAGTGTAGCAAGAGTGTTGCCCTTATTTTTTAGATCTACTTCTAAACTAGACTGCCCATCTGATATCATCTCTATGTAGTGAACTTATCCTTTACCAAGAAAACATGGAATATCTTTCTATGGATCCTTACATGAGAAGCATGTGTTCTTTCTCCTTAATTCATTTTTAGTCTCTTCTTATTTTTTTCCTCAACTTCCTAGAAGGTGTTGTTTTTAGTTGATCAAAAATTGTTGTTCTTGATTGTTGAAAATATGTTGTCCTTGGCTATACCACAAGAAAAAATTTACAATTTGGAGTTGATGTTTCTAGATCCAATGCCTTATTAATTACTTCTTGAAAAGAAAGAGGGTTAACATCTCTTAATAATCCCTTGATTGGTTTAACCAAACTCTCAATAAATAATACCATAAGTATCCTTTCAATAGCATTTGGTACCATCATGGATAGCTTTTGAAATTAAGCTACATAGTCGGGTAATGCAGCAAGTTACAAAAAGGGGGTTAGTGGACGATTGTTAACAACATAAATCAACTTTTTCATTAGATTCTCAATGAAAAAATGTTATTAATTATCATTCATCTAAAAATTTTTTTAAAAAATGGACAAGGATTAAACATCTCAAAATTATGACTTGGATAAAAAATCGCCTGTAAAATTATATTGGTTCAACCCAAATTTTTCTCTTTGGTGAGAAGTTAGATGCCACATCTATCTTGGGATGGATAATGACTAATATTTTATTTTTTATGATGAAAGTATGAAAACATCCTTTCGTTTGCCCACCATAACTTCACAAAAAATATTGAAATCATTTGAACATACGGTTGGGATGGTATAAGTTTTATCACATGATTTTTGCAGTCTTAAACCTTAAACATTAGAGTCTTAAAGAATATGATATTTATCTATTCTATTCATCTCAGTATTTATACAAAGCTAACAATCTCCCCTACGCAAAATTTTGACATATTTTTTACTTTTGCATGGTTCAAGTTCATCTGTAAAATTCAGGATTTGATTCCCAATTGTCCCCCAACTTGGTGCATACAATATTTCCTTTCAGCTGTGTTGATTCCCTAGTAAAATCAAATAACCTGATATCAATCAATCTCCTACTAAACTCATCATAGGAATTGATGAGATCATGTCCTTGTATGATCAGCCTATGGTACCACCATTCATAGGTTATTCCATCAAGATGAAGAGTTTTAAACATTATAACTTCATCTTCCAACATTGGCATAAGTAATAAGTAGGTATCTAAATTTTGTATCCATGTTCAAGCTGTACATTTGTTAGAACC
Source organism: Taxus chinensis (assembly GCA_019776745.2). Classification (NCBI taxonomy): domain Eukaryota; kingdom Viridiplantae; phylum Streptophyta; class Pinopsida; order Cupressales; family Taxaceae; genus Taxus; species Taxus chinensis. The sequence goes on from CM034157.1 coordinate 17,522,516, forward strand.
ATCAAAGGTGGAAATTATTAACTTGTCCAAAGCATATTGAGGATCTATTTGATTTGCTTATGGTCTAGGCTTTTATCATGGTCCATCTCTATTTTTATTTAATACCATGAAATTTACAAGATATATTTCTTCATTCATCTCAGTTAGAAGAGCTCTATATTTCACATAGTTTGTAGCAATGTCACCTATCATAGAGGGCTGAATTTCCACCTGTGGAATAAATTCTTCCCTAACAAAGTAAATTAGGATGGAAAGGCTTAGTAGGAGAACTAATAATGGTTCTTTGAGGATGATGGCTATTTTTTTCTCTTGATGAAATTCATTCATCATTCTGATGTATAGACACATGCATGTTTTGCATGGATGAACAAACTGAGCCAATTTTAGTTTCCCTTGGAAAAACCTATCAATCATTACATCCTTTGCATTCTTATCAACCATATTTACTGTTGGAGCTCAAACTTGCACCTATCCCAGATCAGATTGAAATGGATCGTTAATGAAACAATGGGAGTGTCTCCAAGATGTGGAACCTTGTGTGTTTGATTTAGACCTTCAGAGAAGGCCAGTTCCTCTAACTATTTCTACTACTATTGCTACTCCTAATGCCATTGAAATGGAAATACTAAGCTAAACATGCCAAGGGACTAGGGATAGAAAAATAGAATATGTAGGAAAGGAAAACTAAAATAATGGAAGGTGATAACACCAGAAAAAAAGGGGATGAACACGTGATTAAATTTGAGCAAGAAAATAAAGTAAGGAAAATGTGTAGAGGAAGGCTAGGCAATGCATAACATAGACCAGAAGAACATAGCCGCATAATTATTTTCATAGACACAATTAGAAAAGGAAATTACAAGGGATGTGAGATGGCACAACAAGCACACAATGTAAGGAAAGGAAAGAAGAAAAAGCAATAAAAATAGGTTAAGGAAGAAGGTAGCCACAAAACAATGCTTCCATTACTTCCAAAAATGCACAATCTATTAAAATGGCATATAAGGCTGATATCCACATGTAAAGACCAGATCTAAAGGTTTGTAACTCAAAATGTAAGGCAATGCCTATACAAACTGAAAGAATCCAACCCTTTACAATGAGAAATGCTCTTACATTTATAGATGAATGAAGGAGAGAAGAGGAGGAGAAAGGAGGGAAAATTTGGATTTGAATCTTCAACCACCAACAACAATAAATGAATTCCTATAAATCCACCTGTAAATATATCAAATGCACTTCCCCATGTCTGTTTGGCATGTAGGAGAAGGAAGGAGGCAAGATCCCTGAATCAAATTTGGTGGTTGGGGCAATCAGATCCTACATTAATGGCATGAGGGATGTTTTCTAGCTTCTCACCAACCCACTCCCACCAAAATTTGAATTTCAAGTGATCTAGAGTATAGCCACATCAGTATATCCAAAAAGATAAAAATTCACATGATAATCAGATCCATCTACAATAAGTTCCTGGATGTTAGAATCTGAAGTCACAATATAAGATGCAAATGACATGTGACACATGCATGATTGGCTAGAGGGATTGACCAATTTATTCATTATTTTGTCATTTTTCTGCCATGTCTCATACCTTAGGTGGTCACAAGGATTCAGTGCCCTGTTGGTGTTCTTTGATGGGTTGCGTGTGATAGACTCATTCTGACAAGTTGTCACATGGCACAGTAACTAGTGCAAAAGAAGGCGTGAATGCATGTTAAAATAAGAAGCACAGAAGAAGAAAGTAAGGAGAAGGCACACAAAAGTAACATGCATGGAGGAATGAGGGAACATACTTGTAGGAGGAAAGTATGTAGGAGGGCGTGCAATCATTTAGAAGGTAATGTGTGGTAAGGAAAGAAGGGGGCACAAGAATGTCAGGGACTTATCTAATTTTGGGAAGAAAGTCCAAGGTACATGCACGTGTGAAGGGTGCATGAACTGTTGGGAAGAAGGTGAATGCAAAGAGTGGCGTGAGGAAATGGAAGAGATAGAGGAAGGGGAAGGAAGGAAAGTGGAAGGTGCATAGAAGCAAATGGAGAGCACAAGAGGGTGTGAAGGAAAATGCAGCCAAGGAATGTATGCCAAAGGGAGTAACCAAAGGTGTACACAACCTGCAATGTTGAACCTTAGAGTCAGAATGGGGATGTAAGTTATCAAAATAACTAGGGGAGTTATTTTGGACAAAAATTTGGTGACTTTTGGGGCCATCTTCCTACTAGATGAAGGATATCAGTAGCCTGGAGCATCCATTGGGCATGGAGTTAGTTTGAAATATGAAATTTGATCTGTAATGTTTTAAGAACCACCCCTGAGGTCACTTGAAGCATTTCTAAACTTTGTTTCTGAATCTACAAAATTGTTGAAACTGCTGGAAGATATCCAACATCTTAGAAGAAAAAAAGAGCATGCACAAGGAGCACGTGAGAAGAAATAACTATGTAAAAATAAAATAATGTGTGCACAATGCACTTGGAGGAATTGAAACTACTCTAATATATACAATGATGCAAGAAGACTTAATGGAAGGGTTTGAGATAAATCCCATTGACTGGGATTGATAGCGCACCTCCATCAAGGTGAGACAACTCAAAAGAGTTAGCCTCCTTACACAAACTGATGATGTATGGGCCACTCCAAAGTGCATCAAACTTTGAATGGTGCCCTGGTTTGGCTCTTTTAGCATCCCATTTTAAGACTAAGTCACCAACATTGAAAGATTGAGGCCTAGCCTTTCTGTTAAACCACTTTTTTGTTGATTGTTAATGTTGTTCTAGTTTGATCATGGAAGAGTTTCTCAATTCTTCAAGTTCAACCAGCTCTACCATTCTAATTTCTCTTTGGTCTATGCCCCTCAAACTCTAACTGTTGGGAAAGCTCTAATGAAGGCAACTCAAGAGATAAATGAAGTCAAGCTTCGTTTCCATAAATAAGTTTTTATGGTGAAGTACCTATTACCTTATTCACCATGATTATGTCTACCTAGAGCGCACACGAAACCTTTGTGTGCCACTGCCTTTGGTTAATATTCATTTTCTGCTTCATGATTTTGATCAAGTTCTTGTTTGTTGACTCTGTCAAGCCATTACCTTGGGGGTAATAGTTGGAAGAAGTCTTCAAGTAAATTCCAAGGCTTAGCACCCAATCAAAAATTTTAGTACCAAGGAAGGATTTTGCATTATCAGAGATAATGGTTTGAGGAATGCCAAACCTTGTTACAATGCCCTCAAGAAAGTCTAGGATGATTGATTCAGTTGATTCCTTGAGCGTGACAGCTTCTGCCCATCTGGTGAAGTAGTATGTAGCTATCAACACCCACTTGTGCCTAGTTCTTGAAGGAGGATTGATTATGCTTATGAATTCAATACCCCATTGCAGGAGAGGTTGATCCACTTGGATTGGTCAGAGGGGAAGCACTTCTAATTCCTTCTTTCCTACAAATAAATCCCATTATTTGCATTTCATGACCCACTTGTGTGCATCTGTGAATAGGGTAGGACCAAAATTATCCTGCATTGATGATTTTCACTACTATTGCCTTGGTAGAGAAGTGTCCATCAAAGAATCCATAGTGTAATTATGCTAACACTCTGTCAACTTGCATACTACCAAAACACCTCAATAGCATGCCATTAAGATTTCTTTTGAAGAGAGTGTCATTAATCATTACATATGTAATAGACTACATCCTCATATGTCACCTCTTTACTTTGTTTGAACTAGGAGGTTATACGCTAGTGGAAAGGAATGTGATCATGTCCTTCATCTAGATGCACACGCTAGGATTTGTACTATGTTCAGCTTCAGCACACAAGATTTCTTCATCAATAAATAATGAAGTCTCAGGCTTAGACTGTGCATCCTCAACAATATACTTACAGAGTGTGCTACCTCTAACCAGCTTTGTGGCTTGTATATTCACATCATACTCCATGATTTTGGTCACTCATCTTACTCTTTTCTAGCTAATTTCTGCTCCCGTGATGAAGTCTCTCACACCTGAGTGCAAAACTAACACCTTGATATGATTTGTGGTGAGCATAGCTTTTGAATTTATTAAGCATGTGCACATGATGAACATAGACCTATTTCTCTGTGTGACTATATTTCAACTCATAATCCTTCATATTTCGACTGAAGAAATCCGCCACTAGCTTCTCCAGTCCTTGTTCATTTTCTAATGTCAAGACAATAACAACACTCATGCATCAGCTCCATAAGAATAGAGGATGAAATCCTTGGAGTAATCCATATTGATGAGTGTTGGAACACTAAGAAATTTATTTCTTAATCTTGTTGAAGCTCTCTTTTTCCTTTTTTTGTCCATATAAAGATTGTATCTTTCTTAAGCATGAGGATGATGGGCCTTACCAGTCCTAAAAAGTTAGGGATGAAGCACATAACAAAGTTGATTTTTCCTAGGAAAGATTGCAAGGATTTCTTGTGCGTTGGTAGGGAGAGAGAGAGGATGGATGAAACGTGCTCAGGATCAATTATGATGCCATCCATTGAAACCACATGGCCCAAAATATTTCCCTATACCACTGCAAAAATTACACTTCTTGGGGTTAAGAGATACCCCAAATTCTCTGCATCTCTCAAAGGCTTTCTCCAGATGCGCCATATGATTTGCACCCTAATTTGAGAAGACAGTTATGTCATCCAAGTAAACCAGGATGAACTCATTAATATATCCTTTGAAGGTAATGTCCACGTCCCACTAGAATGTTGTACTTACATTTGGCAGACCAAAGGGAATCTTCTGATATGTGTACATTCCATATTTGGTTGTAAACGTTGTCTTGAATTGATCCTCCTCTTTAATCATGATCTGATTGAAGCCAGAATACCCATCTAGCATGGAAAATCTCTATCTGCTAGCCATAGTCTACAGAATCTACTCCATAGAAGGAAAATGATAGTGATCTTTCAAGGATGCCTCATTCAAATCTTTGAAATTGACGTAGAGTCTGATTTCACTATTCTTCTTGCACATTGGAACAAGATTTGTGACCTAGATAGAGTATTTGATGGGAAAAATAGTTTTCACCTCAATGAGTACTTAATTATTTCCTCATGAGGGGCTCTATCCTTGGATTGACTGGCCTTTTCTTCTGTCTGATGGGCTTGATTTTAAGATCAAGTTCAATGGAGAGTTGAGAGAAAATTGGATCAAATCCTTTGAGGTCTTCATATTCCCATGAGAATATATCACTATATTTTTGACATGGGTGTTGTCACAAAATCACTGCACCCCCCAAATGGCCTGATGATGAATCATAACATTTGGTGTGATAGTGACATGTGAGATCACCTCTCAAGTTGTGGGACTTGGGTTCAAGGTGAACCTCTAGAGAAGGTCGGCTTCCTTTGTTTAAACTAGGTGTTATGACTCTTCCTGAGATTTAAGGAGAAATTGCTAAGAGATAAATCCTAAACTAGAAGTGGTGATGCACCAAAGAGCAGGGGTGTTCAATTTTTAGAAGGGTTATGTGAGTGAGATGCTAGCATCCTAAATCACTTTCACCTATTGTAACTAAAAAGGGTACGAGTACCACAAACTAGAAACACATGTTCCTTTGTTAAACTTATACAAAAGAGAAAGAACATGATTTGGTTTAGATACACAGATAACTTTATTGGAAAAATTAACACAAGCACATTTAAAACATTCACTTTACAAAAATTAAAGATAATGTAACTTCCAATCAACAGCAAGAGAAATACAATCACAGCTGAAGAGAAAAGAACCTCATCACTTAATCTTGGCATACAATAAATAACCTGAAGTAAAGGCAATTTACTCAAACATACTAAGTAATCACATTCACAAAGCATGTAATAAATAATTATTTCACACAATAATTCAGACTTTCAAATGGCAGAGTGTAATTCTCAATAAAATTAAAAGGGACTTCACAAATATATGAAAATACTCTTCCAAGCTTGAAGAGTAAAATCACCAAAATCTCAAAAAATTGTATATCTATGAACTCTAAGCATTCATCTATTTATAAGTTCTTTAGGCTGAGCCATTACAGCTGGGCCCTTAACTAACATTTTACTAAAAATAGAAATGTCATTAAATTAAGGGAACAAGCTCCCATGAAAATAGCAAAATTGTTGCAAGGGTTTGACCGAGTCAACCTTGTAACTCTGACCGATTTGGAGCTCGAATTTGTCCTTCCATGGTTGTTCAACCCTGATTTGGATCTGCAACTTGTTTGCCCTTTTCAAGCTCCTCCTAACTTTCCTTCCACACAGCCAGTCTCTGATTGTATTCAAAAAAATGTTTGATTATTCCCTAGATTTCTTCATCTTTAGGTCCACATGAGTAGTGACTTACTACGTCTGCTATCTCGATCTCTCTGGTAATTCGGGATGTTATCCTCTTCAGTTTGAACATGACCTTGAACATCCTTCCAATGAAATTCTGGCACAAGACCATTCGATTAATGGAATTAGAATTGAAAATCCTTGTGACATCGTCATCCCACCTTACCAAGTCTTTAAAGTTTTCCTGAATTTGTTCTTTAGGGAGGGCATCGATATTCTCATTGAAGAATTTACAATGAGCAATATCAAATTCTTCTGATATGTCATTCAAGGCATCTGTGATCTCTAATCGCTTATCATCCAACTTTTTAATCAAGTCTTGTAACACTTGGCACCTAAAATCCATAGCCTTATAATTTTCAAACAAATTTGAAGTATCATCAATCACCCCTTCCTGAAGAAGCAAGTTGGAATCCACTGCCCTAACTTCTTCCCATGTTGCTAGATTTAGATTCAGATTGTTGCTTTCCTCAGAGAAAGCTTCATCCATCTTTTGAATAGTTATTTTGCCTCCTGCAAATCATTATAGATTTCCATAGCTTCCTTGATCAAAGGATTTACCTCCTACAGTATTTTTTTGATCCACCCATTTACTGATCTCCCTTTCTGGCCAAGTTTCTCAAGCTCGTGATAAGAGAATTCATCAATAGAAGTTGAAACTACTAAGGCTTTAGTAGATGATGATTCAGTAGATGAAATGGTTTGTGTAACTCTTTGTAATAAAGATGTGAGCTGCTCAACCTTAGCCTTTAGTTCATCCTTCGTAGCTTCATCCTTGTCATATTTCACCATCAGGGCCCCCAGATTAGTGTGAACGTCCTGTTTGGCCCCCTCATGAGTGGCCTTTCCCAATGAAAATCTAGAAATATGATAATCTGCAGCCGTGATTGTTTCCTTAGTTTTTCCCTCGGCAGGGGTGGCGACCTCTATCACCCATTCTCCAGAAAAATTTACTATCAAATTTGACATGGTCCTTGGTATTTTGGCCTGCCTTTTGGGTGTTTTCTCCAAGATGTTGAGATCCATGACATCTCCTAGAGGCACCTTCTTTTTCTACTTGGGGGTTTTCCTGAATAACCACTCTGGAATAGCTAATAATGGAGAAGATGGAGTGGTAGATGTGACACTCAAAGTTTGAGTCAAGGTGAGGGTACTGGGAACATTCATGGGTATCTAGCTAGAGGTGGAAATGATGGATGGGGTGATTGATAATACAGTAGTGGGAATTGATACAATAGTATTGGAAGAAGGAATGACAGGAAAAGGAATTGACAAAAGAAGTGGAGGAGGGAAAGGTGATCCAATATTCTCTCCAACCAAGAGAGTTGGAAGAGATGAGAATACTTGAGCCATAAAAGGAGATGGGAAAGATGAAATGCTGGCAGAAGTGGGAGGAAATGATGGAGGAAGGGACGATGAAAGAGAAGAAGGAAGTGATGAACCATGCGAACAATCAAGAGAATCGCTGACCATAATCACATCCACCCCAGTCTTGGCTAAAGGTATTTCTTGAGAAATAGGAGTTTGAGGAAGAGATGAACTTCCAACAATAAATGAAAATTTCCTTGGTAATGTGGGGGTCTTCTGAATCGACCGCTTTCCCTTTGTGGGTACTATTGGGCTTAAGACTGGTGGGGCTGTTGTACTTATAACCTGCTTAACTCCCTTGGGTTTGATTCCAAAAGTAGCTAGCCACCTGTATGTCCTTTGAAGAATGGGACCTTCTCTATCCTTTGTATTGGATCATTCTTCTTGATACCAATCAATCCATGGAAGTGATTGATTGGAAATACCTTCAGTCTTATATGTTTCATCCAATACTTCACCGTCATCCTACAAATTTGTTAGGATCTCAACTATCCCATACTAGTGAATTTCATCCACATCCAATCTTTCATAATCTCTTTTTTAGCTGATATACTCATCCCGATAATGAATCTAGATGTCTTCTAGTTGAGGTGTGTGGAAAGTTGAATGTCCTATTTTGCTAAACTTTCCCAAGTAGTCGAAGTTGGTTCTTGGATTAAAAATTCACAGGGTTACCTCGGCCATCTCCGCGTCTACGTTCTTAGCTTTGTGAATGTTTTGACAAGAATACCTGCCAATCAAAACTGGAAAATGTACTCCTACCTTGTGGTGCTTGTTTTGGATCCGATGGTAATCCAACAGTTTCTGAACTAGCTCCAGTAGAACCCATTTGTTTATAGGACACCTTCTAAATTTTCTCAGGGCACTAATGAAACTTGGAATTTGAATGTAGGTGAAAGTGGGAAATTGGAGATAGATCACTCCCCATTCCCATACTTCTTTGAAGGCCTCATCTAAAATTCTCTGATTGTACAACTCTTTGTCAAAGCAGTAGTGGATGACTGCGAAGAAAGCATCATTGACCCACCAAAAGTTCTTTCACCCCTCACTCAGAGTGAGTTGGGGATAGAAATCATAAATTTGGGATGTGCTGCAAACCCCCTTGGTATTTAGTCTGGGAAAATCTCCCATAGTAGCGGTAGCATAGACCAGGAATGATGTCATGTAAAATGATTTTGTATTTGACACTCTGCCCAGCTGATAGCAGATGGAGCTATTGATATGTTCTCCCCACCTGATAAGCTCCTTGTTCTTCTTGATAGTGGCAATGTATAAAAACATCCACTCTTGGAATTCCTTGGCAGCTGGGAGGCCTGAGACTCAGCTGAGTAGTATGATTATGTCATTGACTTCTTGGATGAAGTCATCCATGTACAAGGTTTTTGGCAACTTGGTCATGCTCTTAGCCAAGTAGCTTTTCATGACAATCTTTGAACATGAATCAACATCATTGTTCCAATGTTCTAATATGATCTCGAGTGAAATGGTGGCGTAGTTTGGAATGTCAGGTAGTCTGAGAATATCTTCAAAGAAATCAAGATCTAGGTGAATGACCACCTTGTCATCATCATCCTTAACTGACATAGAATCTGCATCGAAGTGGGCAGCTGCAGCTAGAACAAACTCAGGACAATGCGTTGAATCAAGAAAACCAACCGCAACGACAAGCCCGTTATCATAAATTGCCTGCATCCATGGCTTCTTGTTAGGAGCCTTCACTCTACTCTAGAAATCGGGGAAATTGATCTGACCTAATTCAGTATCCCCTATGTTACCTAGGTCAAAGGTTAGGCAAGACTGAAAATGTCAGAGATCATTGTTAGGTGAAAATGACGGTAGAAAATCGAGTTTAAATAGAAAAACCTGGCATTTATGGCAAAAATCTGATCTGTACGGGGTTGGTGAAGAAATAAATGCTCAAGAAAATTCTAAAGTTCCAAAACCCAAAAGTTTGAAAATTCAGAAATTCAGGTTTTCGGACTTCGGGGAAATTGAAGCCAAAAAGTGAATTGGCGATGAAAAGTTTCGAAACCCGAAAGTCTGAAATCCCAAATTTTTAGACTTTCAGAATTTGGAAAAAAAAAATCTAAAACACAAAAATTCGAATGAAAGCTATAAATTTTGAAAACCCGAAAACCCAAAAATTTCAGAATTTCAGACTTTTAGACTCTGAGAAAACTTCCAAAATGAAAACTCTGAAAATCTGAAAATTTCACTATTAGACTCTAAGACTTGGAAATTCATTATAGAAGGGATCTCTAACAAAAAATTTTGTCCGGCCTCATTCAATTTATCTTTCAGGGTAAGTTAAATTGCTAACAATAAGGTCACTATATTTTTGACACAAGGAAATGAAGGTCTATTTTTCATCATGTGCATAAGCTTTACTCAATAGTAACTCCTTAATGCACGCAATAATGACTGGGGAGAAGTCTTCTTACACTATGCACATATAATTTTCTTCACCCTTGAACTCATCATCAGGGCTAAAAATTTTCTCTAAGGTGACTAGCCCTTTAAGCAATTTATTTTTCTTGAGTTGAATCACCTAATCACCATAGTTGTCATGCAAGTGAGCTTGTATGCTTGAAGATAACTCAGCTTCATTCTGAATGAACTGGATAATTTTTGCATCACTGTCAAACACTTGCCAATTGGTATTGTTGTCTAGGATAGATGGCCTGATCACCATTTTGACATGTTGCGGGTTTTCTTTGAAAAAGTATTTAGTAGGAGAAAATTGTGAACCAAGCATGACCATCTGATCTGCTTCTTTGTTCATATTTCTTGGCACCACCTATATATTTAGAGCATAAAATATCTCAAAGAGGTCCCAAACTCTATGCTTATAAGATTATTTTTTGCAGTGCACCTATTTGTGACTCGGTGGATGACCAATTCTATATCCCTAAAGATTTACAGTGCCTTGATATTTTTCTTCTCACAATGAGAAGACCATGCACCAGTGCTTCATATTCTGCTATGTTGTTGGAGCATGCAAACTACAATCTATGCACAAAGAATAATTTCCCATGCTTGGGAGAAATGAGAACAACACCTACGCTTGTGTCATTCCTACTTCTAGAACCATCTAATTATAACTTCCATAGACAATAATTTTCTTTATTTTCCTTGACCATGCGCGAAAACACTTCTTTTTCAAGGATGTAGTAGGTACCAATCCCAGTTTAGAAATATTGAAGATCTTCAGCATATGGATCAAATATATGGTGCCTTTCTGCCCACTCATCTAGAACTAGATTAGGTATAAGAGGGGAAATAAGTTGCTCTTCAGAAACTGAAACTTGTTATTGGCCTTCATGGATTAGGAAATTGGCTTGGAGAGGGGATGGGTCATATGAATCAACATGATAGGAAAATATTGGTTCAGCTTGTATGGTAAACCGGGTACCATACCTTGTTCTTAGTAACATATGAGACCAATTAGAAGACAAGTAGCCACCCACTTTAGCAGTAAAATCTCTTGATAGACACAAGGAAAAGAAGGAGGTAGGTCAATGATTGACACATCTTGAGTTATGGTGAGGACTTGGACATGCATGGAGGGTTAACTCAAGATCCTTGATGACTCACAAGGTAGTGAAAACTAAGCCATCAAGTTGTAAGACTCCTTTGGACAAAGGGGTGTACTTAAGACCTAGGACATCAAAAATTTTCTTAGGCATAACAAAAGTACTAGCGCCTGAGTCAATCATAAAATTGTGAACAAGGTGTTTACCTATGATCAAGGACATATAGAAGGGTGGGGTTTTGACAACCTTACTTACTTGCTTCTCCTCTACTTGACAAATATTGACAGTAGCATGAGGTTTTTGAATAACTAGATCAACGCGTGGAAGTTACACTAGAGCTTCATGTAACAGGTCGTACTGAGATGGAATGGCTAGGGCATCCCACATTGTGACATTTACATTTGTTCTTCTTCATTTGGTCCACAATGTTGAATGATAAGACCCATTGACTTGTGAATTTGAGGCACAACAACATCTTTTCTTGATTTTTGGTGCAGTGGAAGGGGCCTTAGCTTGCATAGAGGCTTGACCTACCAAAGGAGGGCCACACGCAACTTGTGTTGAAGCATTGCATGGAACCTCACACATGGGAATCTACGTGTCATGAATTGCTGGGTTGATTAGCTACATCTCTGTGATTTTGAGGATCATTCTGTGTTGTAGGAACTGAAGGTTGAATTCCAGACTCGAGCATTCTTTTCTTGTACCTTTTGTTATCAGCAACTGGGCACACATTCTATTTGATCATCTACAGCTTGAATGATTTCATAAAAGTATTCATAACCAAAGAACATAAGGTTAACTTCAGGAACTTCTGGTTTTTCTTGATTCTTAGGATTTCTTGCTCTTGTGGAAGGTTCATAGATAGAAGCAACTTGAATCATGTAAGCCTGCGTGTGCATACCATTGGTGTAGTGATTCTGACTATGAGGCATATTTCAAGGAAAGCACCATTCTGACTCTTGGAGCCATGTTGTTCTATACTGGAACTAGTGTCTTGGCTTGTGAACTAGGCACTAGAAGAGGTTGTGCAAGAGGAACTACTTGTAAGGGAAGGTGTGCATTAGCATGCCATCTATCATTTTGTTGGTTCTACCCATATCTCTAATTTGCATATTAATTTCTAAAGGGTTGATGGATTTGAGTTATATCCTTGATTAGAACTTTCTTCTGAAGGCTTGCGCCTATTGATTTTCTAATGATATAAATTTATTGGATAAGTTACTAATCAGGGATTTCATTTCTTCATCTTTATTTTTCTTGTAGGGGAATATGATGTGGATGCAGTGGGTTGGAAGTTCTCTACTTAGGAATAGGGGAACAAAAGGTTGAGGTGTTTTGAGACATTTCTAGGAATAAGGGAATATGTGGTTTAGGAGCTAACTTTCCAACCTAGATGAGATTATTTTTTCCCTTATTGCAATATTATAAGCATAGGTAAAGTTCTACCCCCATGGACTGAATCATGACTGATATGTCACTATTCAAATCCCTTAGATAATACAAGAAAACATGTTGGGTTGTAGGTCTTACCACTTGAGGGATTATGTCCCAAGTCTTCTGAAACCTGATATTAAAATCAATCATTAGCTCATTGGGACTCTTTTCATTATTGTCAGTTTTTCCACCAAGGATAGATGATTTGACTTATCTTCTCAAAGTAGTTGTAAAGAGTTGTTCAAGTCTCATCCCAGTTGGAAATAGATGCAGGTCTCAAGACTCTCAGTACCATTGAAGTGCTTTTCCCTTGAGTAAAGAATACAAGTAACCCTGACTAACTACATTATCATGTGTGATCAAATACATAAGCACACATTGGCTACATCCTGGATGTGATCAACAGGGGTGACTTGATTCTCACTGGTAAAGTATGGAATAATTTTGAGCAGGGTTGTTGTCATATCATGTTGCGCATTGAGAACAAGAGGAGCTCCACCAATAAAGTTGGAAAATTTTCTCAGAGGTGGTGGGAGCTTCCATGATAGGTTGTCACAGAAGGTCTACCGAGAGGAGGAGTGGAGAGTGTATGTGCGACTGGAGATGGAGATGTGCATGTGGTGGTTTTGCTATGTGTTCTTCTTGGAGATAGCTGGAGATACTCAAAGGAATCTTCAACTGCTATGCTCTGTCTGGTATGCACTCTTCTCATGAAAGGTGTGCAGACTACTAGAAAACAATAGATCTAATGTTAGGAGTCACCAGATGTGTTTAAATAAGCCTCCAAAGGCTTGAAATCAATAAGTACACACACTAGAACTTAACAATGATGAAATTTATAGATTTTAATGCTTGTCCCACCAGGCGTGCCAAAAAATTGTTGGAGCTCAAAATTGCACCCATCCCAATCATGTTAGAATGACTTGAGGCCATTAAGGGAACAATGGGAGTGTCTCCAAGTTATGGGACCTTGCGCACTTGAGACAGACCTCATGAGAATTCCAAATCCTCTACCTACTTCTACCGCTACTACTACTCCTAATTCTGAAATGGAAATCCTAAGCTAATCATGCCAAGGGACCAGGGATAGAAGGATATGAAAAAATGAAAAATAATCTAAGGGAGGTGATAACACCAGAAAGAAAGGGGATGACCACGTTCAAATTTGAGTAAAAATGAAGGATAATGTGCACAGGAAGGGATAAACATGTGTAGCCATACTAAAACACAACCACACAATCATTTTCATGGACACAAGAAAAGGAAACCTGCAAGGGATGTGAGAATGCACAACAAGCACACAACAAAGGGAGAAGGCAAGAAAGAAGAATAAAAATGAGTTAAGGGAAGAATAATCCACAAAACAAAGACTTTAATTACTTCCAAGAAATGCACAGTTTATTACAATGGTGTATGAGGTGAGTATCCACATGCAAAGAACTAGATCTAAAGGCCTGAAACTCAAAATGTAAGGAAATACCTATACAAACTGAAAGTCTCCAACCCTTTACAATTAAAAATTCTCTTACCTTTATAGAAGAATGAAGGAGAGAAGAGAAGGAGAAAGAGAGGGAAAATCTGATTTGAATCTTCAATCACCAACAACAAGTAATGAATGCCTAAAAATCCACCTACAAATCTATTAAAGGCACTCCCCATGTCTCTTGGCTTGTAGAGAAGGAAGGAGATGAAGATTTGAATCAAATATATGTGGTTGAGCAATCAGATGTATACATTAATGGCATGAGGGATGCATTTTCCCTACTTTTCGCCTACCAAATCCACCAAAATATTTGAACTCAAGTGATTTGAAGTGTAGCCCACATCAGCAACTTTCAAACAAGACAAAAAGTTCCCAAATCAGATCCTGTAGTAGAAGTTATGGTGGTTTGAAGTCTACAAGATCAACATGCAAGACATGTGACACACACATACTGGCTGGAGGGATAGGCTGACTATTCATCTATTTTTTCATTTTCTACCATATTTCATGCCTTGGTTGGTTGTAAGGATTTGGTATCCTGTTGGCATGCTTTGATAGGTTGCATGTGATAGACTCATTTTGACAAGTTTCCACATGGCACAATAACTGGCGCAAAAGAAGGAACGAATGCAAGCGAAAGGAAGAAGTACAAAAGAAGAAAACAAGGACAAAGCACACAAATGTAACATATGTGGGAACAACAAGAACACAATTATAGGAGATAAACATGTAGGCAGGGCATGGGCATCTATAAAGTGATGTATGGACTTAGGAAGGAAAGGGCATGTGCAAAAGAATGTCAGGGACTTAGCTAATCTTGGGAAGCAAGTTTAAGGCACATGCAAAGGGTGCAAGAATTTATAGGAGGAAAGTGAATGCACATGGAGTGTGCACAAAGGAAAGAAATAATATGTGAGGAGTGTGGGAAGAAGTGGAAAGATAGAAGAATGCACAAAACAAATGGAGAGTGCAAGAGGGAGCACGAGGAAATGCGGCTAAGGAAATGTGCTAATGGAGTAACCAAAAGGCGTGCAACCTACAGTGTTGATCCTTAGAGTCAGAATGTGAATGTAAGTTGTCAGAATAACCAGGGGAGTTATTTTGGAAAACATGCACCAGGGAAGAAAATCAGTTCACACAATTCTTGATTAACTTGAAGTCAGAGCCAAAAATTCCTTGTAAGTTCTTCAAAATAACCAGGGGGTTATCTCTCTGGACAACTATTTTAATTCAAATATCACTACATTGTTTGAATATTACAACAACCAACTATTATGTACAAACTAGAAAGATAGGGCCCTCGGCTTAGGGAACGCTTTCTAAAGGATAAGATCCAAGATATTCTAGAAAACCACTTTATGGCTCAACTAGACTAAAAACACATATTTTTTTGCATGGCTTCATTATAGAAAGATACCTAAGTTTTGAAAGGGACTAGTAAATTTTCAGAAAGTATAGATTTTAGCATAATAAATTATAGACCATGTATAAATCTTGAATATCTACAAGTTCTTGTACACTGAATCAGTACTTGTTAGATAACTATTTTCCAGAATACATAAATAATGGAACATTACAGATGGTCACTTGGTACGGATTAATTAGTGCCAAAATGTTGTCTCATGATAAAGAAGAACATTGTAGTGTACTATAGTTAGTTACACATTTCAACTTTGTATGAAAATAATTACAATTCTGTTGCAAAAATTGTACTTAGCCTCTCATGAAGTTTTTTATGCCCTGGGATTGTGCCATTATATATCACACATAGAAGGGATACAAGTTATGGACTAAGGCATATCTCATGCACTATTTATTTGTCTCACATCCCCCTTTCATGTAGAATAACTCAATGGCCTAGATATAAAAATCATTAGATTTAATTTGAATCGTGCAAATTTATATGCCCAGAATTGATGAATTGAATAAGACAAATAATTGTCCTTGATCAAATCATGGAGGCAAGTGTAATCACTATGCAGAAGAAATTGCAGCTCTCTAGGGCTTGGAGGGAATTTCTCCAGAAAATGGAGTAACATTACTCAAATCATCATTATTGAGGGAGATAATTTAAATAGTGCCCCAAATGACCTCGTCAATGCCCTTCTATGCTTTTCCTAGTTGGCACAGATTACAAGGAAGTGTTATCAAATGGGATGGCCCACTAACATTTTGATAATACCTTCTCTAATCTATCAAAAGGTAACTTTGCCACACAATAAAACATAAGTTACCTTTTTAAAGGAATATAACATGGCCGATTACCTTTTTGCTAACTTTGGGGTTAAACTGATGATTTTTTCCCTTACACCTCAATTATTTTCATGTCAATGACATCATAAAATCTGCTGAGGGCTATCCTTATCATTAAGTGAAGAGAAGGCCATATGTACACCACCACTGTACATCATTCCCCCTTAATATTGTATAGTGTGTGGAAAATATGTTGCCTCTCATGTCGTAACTTGTACTTTTCACCCCAACCTTGTAAGACTCCTCCATGCTTATTAATCACGGAAGTCACCTAGATATCTAATTCTTACCCCTTTGGTTATCAGGATTTTCCTCTAAGTGTCTTCCAGGGTGTGCACACTTAGAAGACTACTTGATGTCCCTCATCCTTGTGCGGAAGCTTCAACTTATTCAATTCCCTGCCTTCCATAATGAAAAAATGTACTACCAAATATTTCACACTAACCTCTACCTCTTATAGACATTGTCCTTCCCTTGTTTGTCAGTTCCTATGCACTACCTTATACACTATTTGTACATTCTCCACCTTCACACTCACATGTCATGTAGAGAATTAAAGGGCTACTAGGAACTTTACTTTGAATCTCTTTTGTCACATTATTTTGGAAAGAAAATTATCCTCTACCATATAAAGGCATAAGGCCTACACCATCATTTTTAATCTCATTTGCATCATGATTAGGCTAATCTCAGCATGAAGCACTGGACCAGCATTAAATTTAAAGAAATAAATTTTAGCCACCTTTTCGAGGAAAAGAAATTTGTTGATATGAACCAAAACCCTTGAGTTGTGACTTTGTAAATCTCGGTCTAGTTTGTTCCTCCATCTCAAACATATGATGAGGTCATCTTGCATGGTGGTTTTCTATAGTTTATCTATTGAGGGATAACTACATCAATCTTCTAGTTAGCAAATTTCCCTTTATCAGTTTTTCAACCATAGGACCCCCTTTGAGTATTCCCTACCCTATATACATTCGTTTTGAAAAATCTAGTCTAGGATTCCTTCATACCATAACGTAGCGTGGCCTTCCCACTTGGTATCAAGTTAGTCATCACTTTTTGCTTCACTTTATAACTGCTCAGTCTCACTCGGCCAACATTCCTACACACTCTATGATCACAATCAATGAATTTCCCCATATTCAATGTCCCCAAGGTGAAAACTAAGAGAACTTAAACCCCTTGCACACTCCTCAAAACATCCTCTGGCTAAGTAACATTCCTTCGTAGTAGTGTCAAGGGGTTTGAATTATCTTATTGCTGAGAGTCTTTTATCCATTGGTCAACCACTACTCACCTGACCTATGTTATCCCCTTGTGCTTTTAAAGGTCATAGATTATGAAGCATGATGACTGGATCACTTACATCTTCCCGGAAGGATGAATCCTCTCCATTATACAAGGATTATTCTTCTACCATTAGGCTAACCTAAATTATGTTGAAAATTCTCTATGATCTTGAGGCTCAAGAGTTGATGGCTAGTCTTATTCATTAAAACACTCCTTTTTCCTACCATTTTGGGAAACATCACCCAGATAGATGAAGTTCTCACCCAAAGCTATGCACAATGTATACGGGTCCCTACTTTATTATTGTATTACCAGGGTGTTAGCATTTATTCATGATAACCACATCCCAAGATGGGGAACTCATGATCTAGAAAACGTATTTTAAGTGACTCACTTAACCAATTTTACCATTTTCAAATACTTAGAAACTTGTTCTCAATTTTCTGTAATTAATTAAAATTATTAAATTGGTTTTAAGAATAGAATTAAACTATTACAATAGTGAGAAAATTGAGGAAAATATAGGAAAAAAATTCAACCGCTTGTTAACAGAGTTCACCCTATACAAGCTATGTCTTCAGTGCTAGAAAATATCCTAAACCAATCTATTATGATAAAAAATTTCTTTATACAATTGAAACTACATTAAAATTCACTTCTGGTCTACTACAATTTTTTTGCAATATCTCTCGAAATTCTTCAGAATGAGATTCCAAAAGGTATCCATAATTAATCTCACTAATGTTTCTCTAAAACTCCAAAAAGGGTCTACAATAAACAAAGTTACCCCTTCAATTATAAATTAGAGCCTTTTATAATGTTTCATCACACATGGTTTAATGGTGGAGGCTTATCTTTTTGCCCAAAACAACCATGGTTTGGATCCCTTGCCCATTGCATAGTATTTTGTTTGTTTTAGCTTCTTAACTGTCATGCATACATGTTAATACTCAATTCTTAGGCCACATATTCTATGTTAGGCTTGTAACCTAATGGCTAGATCCTAGAGTTGGACATGACAGGTCCTGGGGCCAAGTCTCACGGGATAATATTTATCCCCAAAATGTTTTTCTTTCCATGTTTGGATTATAGTTCCATATTGGACGGGCTTAGTGTTTATATTAAGCCTTAGAAGTTGAGAGGGTTAATTGTTACGACTAAACTTTGGTTATGTTTTATTTGGTAGCCTGATGGGGTTTCTAGTCAACTTCCATGTTCGTTGAGACTCGTCTTAGGCTCGGTCGTGAGGAGTTATGAGCTGGTTATGTTGGTTTTTTGAAAAAAATTATAGTTGGCATATGTCTTAGCCAACATGTTGTACATGAGATTGCTGGTATGAGATGGACTTGGTCTTCTGGCTCACCAAATTAGAAATTGGACTCATGTTGCTCAGACTCCAACTTGTCAATATAGCTAGTTGTGAACTTTGACAAACATGGGATTTAGTCCCACATGCAACAAAAATTGGTCTTATATGGGGTTTATAATAAAAACCCATTCAATTCAATGTGAAGAAAGGTGACAGGGTCCCCCTCTTGAAAAAGAGTTGACCCCATCAATTTTTGCACCCCTAGTCGGCACATAACTGGAGGTTGAAACCAAAAACCATATTTTTTCATGAGCACACTCTACCACTTGACACCACCATATTCACCCACTTGTCACATTCTCATCATGCCACCTCAACTCTGTGCAACATGCTCTTTATTTTTGCTAGTTGGAGAAATACTTCAACGGGTC
This sequence comes from Taxus chinensis, assembly GCA_019776745.2. Classification (NCBI taxonomy): domain Eukaryota; kingdom Viridiplantae; phylum Streptophyta; class Pinopsida; order Cupressales; family Taxaceae; genus Taxus; species Taxus chinensis. The sequence goes on from CM034157.1 coordinate 17,541,956, forward strand.
ACATCTTCATCATACAACGTTCATTTTGTCTCATTTAAAGGGCATTAGAAATCTCTCAACGAGATCTTCTATATGCAAGTATTTTTGTAAATTTTATAGACTATCTAATAAATATAGAGTGAGGATCCTCCTGGATAAAATCAAATCTAAAAGTCCTATATTTTTTCCCCACTCTGATACCAAATGATGTAAATGGGTATGTGAGGGTTCTAACAAGGACCCACCACCTTGCATATGCTTATAAAATTATGTAGAAAAATCACTCTAACACTAATAAATCTAGAAATTCAACAACAACTGAACACCATGTTCAACAAAAAAATATTATTAAATAGATTACACAATAATAGATACCAATACCCAACAATGCAGCCTTACAGCTCATACCAATCCCGTAAGCTAACATTGTTATGTCTCATACAAAAATATTGACCTACACATAAGTCTCTACATGGAAAAAGGCTTCCAACACCAAGACACACTACTTTAAGCCTTAAGCCTACATCCACATTCTACTCTATGAGTTTCTTCACACTTGAGCATTAAGAAATTTCTTCCTAAGGAAATTGTGATTTGTTTAAATAGTCATTCAATGCCATAAATTGGTAACTTGTATGAAATTATGGTCCAAAGGGCCTAATACATGACTCAGTTGGCCTTCTCAAACTTTGTTATTCTAATTGATAATATTTTAATGATTTATGTCTAAGCTTCATAGTATTATGTGACTTTATTGTAGGTTTGTAATATTGTGTGGCTTTCTAAGTGTTCCACGACCTTTTTTCGAAACTCAAGAGACCTTTGATAGACTATACACCTTATGTAACATCTCCATTAAATTGTGTGAACTGCATAACAAAATTTACAATGCACAATATAACTACATACTATGGTAACATTGTATGATAAGCTTATGTACTCAACAAAATGCATCACATTACTATCGGTCCACTCATCACATGTTTATCCATTGGGTGTCCCGCCAACAACACAAAATGTAAACTATAACTAATTTTTTTTTAGTTAATATAGGATAACATGTGAATCTAAATTATCTTGCATCAATGTGAATTAATGATGTAAAAAAACACATATCACTAAAAATTTATGGTTGTGAATGGCATATGATTTAGGTAGTAGAAAAAAGGAATGATAAAACACATGGGGAAGATTCTAGAGACCTAAAGTACAGTATAATTCAACTAATCATACATTTGTCAAGGTATCCATAAGGCATCAATGTATATTCTCTCACCAACAAGAAAGGCCAAGAGGTTCCAAGAATCATGTAGCTATCTATTTCAATATTACACACAATAACCTTGAGCTTTAAACCTATCCAAGACTGATTAGAACAACTTTTCCAATCTATAGAAGCTCATTTTGCACAAGGAGCAATAGAGAACTCCCTCAAGCTATCCAACTCTGAGATCATATTCAATCTTTCTTCCTTACCACAAAGATGTCTTTAGTAATTCTCAAAAATGAATCTACATGTTGTAATCATCACCAAAATGATATACAACAATACCCATACCTATAGGAGCTTGTGTTTAGTCTGAGTTCACCGAGCATCTGTTCTTCATCAACTTTCTTCAATAAAGTCAGGGGTTCCATAAGTCATAGAGGGTCCAAATGCATTTTGTTATGTTCTTGACCATAAAATATTCATAAGAGGCCTTCAACACATCTTTCAATGTCAACAAAACTTTAAGATTCCACCACAAATACATTGTGCCTTCTCTTTATCATCAACTAGTTTGTTCATAGTATTCTAGCCATGGGGACTACAAAATGTAAACTCAACTTTTGATATATATATATATATATATATATATATATATAAAATCATGATGACTTATCTTCTAATGTAGACAACCATTTAGTTGGAAAAAATCTATCAACAACCTTGTGAGCATATTCCGAAAGAGACACTCCCAGATTGCAAGAAGTACCTAACACAAATTAGGTATTTTAGCACCACATAGTTAACTTTCCAACACTGTCATATATTCCTAGAAATTTACACATTATCAATACCTGAAACTAATTGAATCCTTTCATCCTCATAGTAAATTTGATATGTACCAAAATTTAGCTTCAAACTTCATCATTTGGACATCTAAACCCTAATTTCCATTTGTACCGCTCATCACCACTGTGAAAACACAGTCTAGGGCATAAAACCTTCCAAAATCACAAAAATTTTCTTCCATGATCTCAAAATTGATCATACTCACTGAATTATCATTACCAAACTTTCTGAGTACTTATATACTTGATTTGGGACACTGTATGCCAATTTCAGACCTGAAGCCACCTTAAATTTTCTCTGTAGCACATTGAAAGTGACTATATCTTGGCCATACTCCATTTTGGTAGCAATGTACTGATCAAGTTATCACTTGATCACATTAGTCATCTTCAAACACATTTAGGAGTCAACTTATAACCTTGCAAGTTTATGACACAAGTTCTAATTACATTCATAGACCAATGTTGATGTCCAGATTACAAACAACACATCTTAGGAAGAATGCGTACACATGGACTCATGATGAACTTTTACAACTTCAAAGACATCTCCACATATTCATAAAGGAAAACTAGACACTCTTGACACATGCCATTACAACTTATTACTAACCTTATGATACCATCAACCACTCAAAATTGTCTACAGACTTCCATATACATCTAAACACACTCTCATAGACTTATAAAGCATACTTAATGAGTTCAAGATCACATACATACTTCTTATAACATGACCATGAGACTCTATAATAGACTAAGAAATCTCATACCAGCCACACATCATAATGATATAAACATAGACCATATGAAATCCATACATGGACTACTAGTGACCCAAGACTAAGATCAAGGCTTATTACACACAAATAACCATCATGAACCAACAAGACCATGAAAAAGAGTATAGAATGATATACATTTACCTTATGGAGGAGGCACACTTTGACTCAGACCACTCCCCCTCACGTGAATACTTCATAGGCATTGATATACCTTCAAGAAGTGTAGTGAAGGTATATGAACCATAATGACCTAAAAGAAGGTATTGAAGAGGTCCCAAGCCTTCTTGGGCTCCTACAAAACTACTTCATCCTCTCTCTTTTGAGTTGAACTCTCAGAAACACTTATTCTTTCACTAGCAACTACTTTTGTTGAGACAACATTGTCTCTCATTGGTTCTCATGTCATTCTAGGACATCTGTCTTGCATTCTAGCTCCTTGAAAGTTGTTTCCATGCACTCTAGGTCCTTGAGCCATTTGTTTTTGTCTTGAATAAGCATGAAAAAAAACTCTTACCACATGACCAATCTCATTACAGTTGTAGCATACTACTGAATTCTTTCTTTTGAAGCCTTCATCTTAACCATACAAGAAATACCTATTTGTGTGACCTTGTTCATTGCAATTGTATCATATTATCCTCTTAGAAAACTCACTTATATTATCCCTCAAAGGATGATCATCTCTAAAATATCTTCTACACTCACTAGCCCTATGACCAAAAGTATTACAAGTAAAACAATGACCATTGAAGGTTCTCTCATACCTTGAAGCATTGGGTTGCCTAATAGACCTTGATTTCACATTGTCCTTGATGGGTGTCACCTTATTTTCTTCCTTAATAATAGGTCCACCTGATTCCTTGCTTGAAACAATAACTTCTTACTTCACCTCATTGGAATCCTCTTTGAACCCAACTTGGTCCTATCATCTGTTGCTCTTTGTTTGCAAAGTAGATCATCTATGTCTTTAGCACTTTTCTCAAATTTTTGTAAGGACATAATCTTCTTGCTAATCTCTAATAACTCAGCCCTTAATAACATTATATCTTCTTCATATTTTGAGCACAAACTTTCTTTATCCTACATATTTGAAACAAGATAATTTACATTTTCTTCTAGCAGCCTAATTGATTCACTTTACTTTGTATATTCAACCACATATTGTTCCTTTAGCTTATGAAACTGATTTTCATATTCCTTGCTCTACAAATTCAGCTTTTGGTTCTCTTTTTCAGCATGCTTTAGTTATCTTTTGATGCTCTCAAAATAATCTTTGTCATCTTCATCAGAATAACTGTAATAACCTGAAATAAAATCTCCTAACAAAGAAGATCCATCATTAGAAGACCTCATAGCTTCTTTAGTCATGAATAAGGCCTCATTTCCAATGTTCTCATAATCTGATTCAGATTCAGAATCTAAAACACCACTACTTGCATCAGATAACTCATCATCTTGATTTGTATAAAATATTCTTTTGTCCTTCTTATGATTAAACCTCTTGAAGTTCTTCTTACCTTTTCCAAACTTGTAATTCTTATTTTTAGGTTCAGCCTCATGATCTTCATTATCATCCTCCTTCTCGTGATTATGAGTACACTTGGTAGAAAAATTTCCTACTTCACCACAATTAAAGCATTTGAATGGAAATTTACCACTATACTTACCAAATCCATTCTTTAATCTTCTAGCCACCATAGCAAAGATCTCTTCATCCTCAATCTCAAGAGTAGCATCATCATCCTTTACCTTCTTACCTTTAGCCTTCATTTCAAATTTGAATGCAATATCCTTCTTGGCTGGTTTGGAGTCACCTATTCTCATTTCATAAGCACTCAAAGTACCATGCAACTCATCCAATTTCAGAGTAGTTAAATCCTTTGCCTCTTCAATAGAAGAAACTTTGGAATCAAACCTATAAGTTAGAGATCTCAAAACCTTTCTAATAACTTCTTCTTTTACCTCATCTCTTAACCCTTTCATGGTATTGACAACTTTATCAACTCTAAGGAGGTATGCAACAATTGACTCATTTTCATTCATTTTAAGACTTTCAAATTAATTTCTAAAGGTTTAGAGTTTTGTAATTTTTACCTTTGTGTCACCTTCATATAGAAATGACAGCTTATCCCATGCCTCCTTTGCATTTTTAGAATACATCACATTTCCCATTTCATATTCTCTAAGGCCACTTATGATGGCATTAAAATCTTTTGAATTATTGGTGTAATCCCTATTTTCTTCATCAGTTGTTGGAGAGGTGGTAGGAGGATTATAGCCATGCTCCACAATGTTCCAAACATCAAACCCTTAAGCCATGATTAAGGATTTCATTCTTAATCTCCAAAAATCATAATTCATTCCATCAAACAATGGTGTCTTTCCAATGGCAGAGATACTCGCCATATTGTGCTTCAAGGATCTCCTTTCAAGTTGTCAAACTTCTCCAAAAGGATCTGCTCTGATATCAATTGTTATAAGCACAATGGACTGAGATGGGGGTGAATCAGTCCTTACAATAATTTCAATTCAAATTTTAGATTATTCAAACAATTCATTAAATTCAACTTATCCATTAATGTGTGCATTTAATCAAATATCAATATGCAAGCAACCATGAAACATAGAATCAACACATGAACACGAGATGTAAGTGGGAAACCCTCAAGGGGAAGAAAATCCACTGAAACAAAATATTTTTATTGATATGTTTCAAATTTAGTGAGGTACAAACCCCACAAGGAGCACTGACCCCTAGTTTAGTAGAGCACCAACCCTACAAGGAGCACCAACCCCTAATTTTGTGAAGCACCAACTCCACAAGGAGGCTACAACCCCCCAAGATGATCAAGCACCCACTCAACCAACTTATGAAATTCTGATCTCTGATTTTTTACTTCCAAAACTAATGGAGACCAAGTATTCAACTCACACTTTTTTAGCTCTTCATACAAAATCCTAGGTGATCAAACCCTCACAACTATCTCTTCCTTCACTTCTCAACCCTTAAAACACATGTAAACATGCTTGCTGATATTCTTCAACTTGCAACACACTTGATATGATATCAATTTATAATCATACACTGGAAAATATCACTCACCTAGGTCGCACACCTTGCACACACACAACTAGCTTGCAAAAACACCCAAAACAATGCTTTTATAAGCTCCTCTTGATTTCAAATTCAACAAAAAACCTTTTCCTCCTTTGGCTCAACCCATACATCAAGTAAAAATCCCAAATTTTAATTACAAAAGTCACAAGTGACCCAAGTAGGTCAACCTAGCTAAAAACCTCATTACATGTGCCAAAAATGGCTCAAAACCCCATGGGCACAAAATTTTAAAATTCCCTTACATCAAAACCATACATATTCATGACCCATAAACCCTTACACATGATTAAAATATCATTTAACATTCATACATGGTCAAAATTTATCTCAACCAATCAAATTATTTCATTTAATGGGCCCAATACTCTTTGTATTTCTCAAAACTGATGTTTCCTACACCCTTCAACACCCTGGAAACTTCATTATGACACCAAACCATGCCATTTAACCACTTGATGGAAATGCTAGAACTTTCAGAACACTTATGCAATTGATGTGAGTGCCTAAACACTATCCAAACCTATTATCCATCATGCAAACATGTTTTTCAAGCATCTAAGAAGCTCATACCATCATGCAACATCACCCATGTACCTGAATAGGCTTGCAAGAGCAAGCATTCCTCGCTGAAAATCATGGTATAATCAAGTACACATTTGAATCATCATGCTAACATCATCCACAACATTATATGACCCTACTCGATCATCCAATTTGTCATTAATGTGGCTTTTCATCAATGACAACACCTATGGGACCACATGCAAACAGAGTATCTTCTAGATTCTTTATGAAGACCAAATAAGATTAAATGGGCCTTCTCAAGGAAATCTCAACAAGTGTATAGTGTTTTCATAGTGTCCCTCCATGTTGTTCAAGTTTGAATTTTCAGAATTCTATATGTAATTACTCTTTTCATAAGAGTAAAATTCAATTTATTGGTTGTCAAGGTAATATTGATTGTTAGTTGGTGGATATGCTACATAGGAAAAGTCTTAGTTGTTCTAGGATATTGTGTAATCATGATCTAGTTGTCTTAGATCATGTGAGTTGGAAAAAAAACCACTATTCCTATCTTTCATGAGCTTGTTGAGAAAATCTCTCCTAAAGATAGTTCTAGTCCTAGATAAGACTTACTACAGCTAAGTCAGGCTATTTAAGAGGAAATAAGGTCGAATTCAATCAATTGGGATATGAAGGAAAAGATTACTTGCATAGAGAAGTAGATGAGTGGAGAAAAAATGCAAAAATTGTGTGTAAAGGCATTGTATAATGGTTCTTAGTTTGAATGAAACTGGTTTTTATTCTCCATGAGCTTGAATGGTCTTAATTCCTCCTTATTTGTATGTGTCTCGGAAATTTTTAGTGTATTTGGGCCAAATTCATATGTTAGAAGCTCTGGTTTTTGTTTTACATGCTTATTAGGGGACTGTACATAGATTTCTTGACAGGGAAGTGAGGTCAAAACCCTCCCTATGTTAATAATGCATTAAAATACTTGACTGTCACTTTGAAGAGCAAGGGAAATTAATAAAAAATCGAATGGTATTTATTTGGGTTCCTGACTCTGTGTTTGAAGTGGTTTACAAGCTATTTTTGTGCTCTCGGCCCTGGACTAGGGCAAGCGATATCTTTTGTTTTATCCGGTGGAACAAGCTCAAATTTTTAGGGAATCTCTGTCCTAACCAGATAAAGACGTCCACCAAATTTTAGCTTAATCCAATAAGTGTGGCTCGAGATATTCATGACAGAATTCTACAGGTTCGTGACAGAGGTTGTTTTAGTGGAATCTGGGCATATCAGAAGTCATAACTTCTGCAAACCAAATCCAAACAATCTGAAATTTGGTAGGCAAGGTTGTGAGGCATTTCCTGAGGTGGGTTTTTTAACGGGTTGTGTTGAAATGAATACTTTTTGAGATATTCATGATAGAATTCTCCAGGTTCATGAGAGCATAACAATGACAGGGATCAAGGAAATTGCTGCAAGTTTTGAGTTAATTCGAATTCTCCAAGAGTTGTCATTGATAAGTATTAAAGGATTTCTAAGGTATTCATAAGGCTGTTAAGTATAAACAATCATATTAGCCCTTTGGAATCAACTGTTATAAAACAATCTTCACTAGGCTTGGTTCAAGACTATATGATCTGTGAATTTATCCTAAATCTGTCAAAGGAGAACTAGGAGTAATTTATTTATGTTTAATGCTCCATAAGGATGTTTTGAAATCATTCTAAAACTCAAAGACATTTCTGCATTATGAGAATTACATTTAAAAAGAGGTCTAACCTGGCTTGAAGGCAGAATTTGGGCAGAATATGTGCTAGAAGAGGTCTTGAAGAAATGTTACAGTGAGTTGATTTTTTCTTGAAGTCATGTGTTCAAAGGACTATGAAGATGATGACAGGTTTGGTTTCTTGTACAACATTACCTCTTTCATGTCTTAGACTTGGGTTAGGAGTTAAAATCTCGAGTTACAAGAAGAGATGGTCCTTATTACCACAAAGAAGGATTGTGTATAGTTACACATGCCTTGTTTAGCAATAGCTTCTTAATTCATGATTGTAATGAATCAAGGATCTCAGTCAAAGGCAAGGTAAACTTAGATCCATGATATGAACATGATCATCATAAGAGGATAGGCCAAGCATGAATCCAAGAATCCTAGTAAAGTGAAATCTACTATCTTCCAATGGGTAAACCCGATAAGAACTTGCTAAGGGCAGAGGTATACTGTAGAAAGAGTTTATGAACTAGGGAAGACTAACTTGCATCCATATCGTGCTCCAAACCATGAAGAAAAATTGTCACTCTGAACTTGAGTCTGTGGATCTAGTCCTAATAAGGGGATCTTGTCTTAAGTGTCTCTTGACAAAAGGTCCATTGTAGAGATCAGGTGTAAACCGGTCCTTGAAACTTCTCAAACTTCTTAAAACCTTGAATCAAGCATGCAAGTACATGATGATGAACATGACCTTTGCTACTAATCTCAAGAATACATAAAGGACTAGGACTGTGGGTATTTAGTGAGAAACCATAGCATGATTAAAATTCCCTGTTGTCAATATAATCTCCATCAATATTTGTTTAGTTGGGAGGCAGCCTTGTCACATGCCTGTGCAGCTTCTTCCGCAGTCTCAGAAGTGGTCAGCCACAGCCACATTCTGATTTTCTGTATAGTGTCTTTAATGTCTGCAATCGATCTTCTAGACGGCCTCTGCCTCACGCCCATGAATGTATTTCGAATTTTTAATACGAGCTATGAAACTACCCCTGAATATAGCTATGGTAGGCGTTAAACATAGAATATCCTTGTCGAAGCCACATTGGGAAACAAGAGAAGATTCCCGACTAACAAACGACACTGAAATAAGTATCACTAATTCTATTTAAGTTTAATTTGCTTTAGAGATTGTGTAACTTGGGTTGTGAGTATATAGATATTACGTGATTTGGGTGTTACAATTTTAGATGTGGAAACGCTATGGTGGAGGGAGATATTTTATTTCAGTTTTTTGTTTACAGTTTTTTTTATTGATGTTTTCATCTTGTCTAACAAATTAGTATGCTGTTTAATTTAATATGTTGATGGTGTCTTAAAAAAAATTAAAAATTAACAAAGTTTATTTGGCAGATAAAATATCCAAGTCTTATCATTGGCAGATAAAATATCCATGTCATTCATATGGCTAATCTTTGAATCCTAGGATCACTTATCAATGATTATTCATGCCTTGCCTATTTCCCTGTTTTTTACAAAAGCTTAAGACTGAATGGGGGCTACAAAGTGGTAAATGAAGAAAGCAATGTGGTTGGGTTCTAATCCTGAAACCTATCAGATTTTACCTATTTTTTAATTTTGTACCCTTCAAGTTCAAATTGCACTCGTGTGAAAAATGGAGTCTTAGTCTAAAACTTTCACTTGCCTGACATGCATGACCTTTCATTACAGGGATTGAATTATCGAAGATGGCTGGGTTTATGAACATGGTATCACATTGGAGTTTCCCCATTTCATGTGTAGTTTGATCTCTTTAAGCAGAAATTGCACTAACATGAATACCGTGACCAGATTCAGATGTTTTCCTTGGACCATTGGTATAACAAGTATTGTTCAGGTAGGAATAATTTGAGGCGTGGAATTCCTTGCAGGACATGCAGTGGTATTTAGTTTAAACACAGGTTTATTTGTAAATTTCCATTCATGTCTTTGCATTGATCTAACAAATTAAATGTTCATTTACTCAAAAAAATTGATGCCAAAACATAAAATAAAATAAATAACGAAGCCCATTTTATAGTCTCTTTGTTTCTGCTATCTTTTGGGGACATCCCATGTCACTCATATTTGATTTGTATCATCCTTTCCAGATGGTTTATTTTCATCTTATCTCCTTTCAAACTTGTGAGTTTAAAGTTGAGAAGGGGATCCACAAAGTTATAAACGAAGGAAACATTCTCATATGGGTCTTCCCAGGCTCAAATGTATTGGATATTGTACTCATGTGTAACCAATGCAAGTGAGCTAGAGATGATAAGGGAGAAAACTGTAGACACCAATTGTTATTCTGGTAGGAACAAGTCTGAGTCATGGACCCTGCAGGTGCCTCGTTCACTCTTCATCATAAGTATTTAACATACATACCTCTTTTTTAAACTTTGCAATCCAAGGCTTCATCCCTATCTAACAAATCAAAATGTCCTTTAATCGAAAGCATTAACGCCAATTATCATTTACAAATGACGCCTTCAAGATTAATTGAGGAGGGAGTCCGTAATCACTCTTAATTATGGTCTCCCTCACCTAAACAATCTTATTCTATGGTAACGATTGCTTCTGTTGGTTATTGTCCCTAGGTCATTCTTATCACTACTTGTTGCTGCTAAGATGGAGTGTGAGATTATTGAAAGTCTTTTCACCTGAAAAACCTAGAAATTTCATACATCCTAAGAAACCATGACTTATAAGATTCACCTTTGAAATCCCTAATAATTCCTCATATGGAGAAGATTGAAATGAAAGAGACTTCATCGGCAAGAAAAGCCCACATTTTACGCACCCAAACAACAGTAAAATACTAGGATAATTTTTTTTTGACTTACATTGCTCACTACACACAACACAGTAAGGGCTCCAAGTACAGAACTCGACTCACATGCGACAATCACATAAGTCATCAACTCACATAGACACATGAAAATGACATAGGCATGTCGATGCCACACTTTTCCCAATGAACGAATACTAGCAATGACCCAACCACAAGAAACATGACTTCAGGAATGGTGAACCCACAACACATCATTTCTTTAAATGTATTTTAGTTACGATTAACATTCCAAGAACATTATTGAGCAAGGATAAATTTCTCGTTTTCCACCTACAGATTCTTAAGTTCATACCATGGTTAAATTATAGTTCAACCATTTTAAGTTGGCTTCTTATTCTTTACAAAAGTTTCCATAACTTGCATACTTATTTGGCATAATTCAAATTGCATATAAAGTACTTAATTATCTTATTCTTATGTTAAAAATATTCTTCTCGAACATATATTTAATGTCTACCTTTTTACTCTTACAACTCAAGTGAATGTGACTTGGTGTCCATATAGCGATATTAGGATTTAATGGAGATTTAGATACAAGATAGCTTTTTACCAAAAACATCCTCGATCACGGGAATAGTTATTTCCCTACCATAATTATTCTAATTCAATGACTTAATGAACTTCCTTTTTATATTTATATATGTATTTTGTTTTCTCAAAGGTTGATCACACCAAGGCAATACATATTCTTTGAGGTAAAAGAATATATTTAATTGAGTTATAAGGTCTCCAAGAGTGGCATTATTCCAAACCTCAAATCTCGTTTTACTCTTATATGCTTTATTTTCTACGTCACATTATGGTCTTATTTTTAGCATTGTCTTGAAAAAGGAGTTACGAAGTGTTTGTCTAACCTCTTGAAGACATAAATGATTAGGAGACTTGAAGCTACACACGAACCCTAAGTTAACATCCAAATCAACTGAGGTTTAGATTAATTCCAACTTCACCTAAGGGTCTACCCCTCAACTATAAATGAGTTTTAAGCAAGAGGACATATTTATGCTAAACCACCTTCAGAAAGGACCAAGGTGTATATTGAGAGAAACCAAGGTAACACATTTAGCTGAGTGGAGCTAAGGAGTTCGTTAACAAGGGTGCAAGACAAAGGACAACTATATCCAATCTCCATTTATGTCATTTGGATCCAACAGGGATTTCATTCGGTGAAGAATTTTTAATTTTAAATCTAACTTTGAAAGACAAGGTAGTCTGCTAGGCTGCGAAGGAGGGATTAGCTCTACACACTCCAAGAAAATTTTGTCTGTGTCACTCCTATCAGACGGGATTAGACAATGTCACTAAACCTACTGACTAAGACGATAAGTCCATTCTTGAGCTCTGATTTGCCTAAATTAGGATGTTCCATTGAGAGCAAAGATTAAGTTCATCCTACGGTTTTCAATGTCTTCTAGGGTAAAAGTAACACACATGAAAACAAGTTATGCTCGGATATTGAACAAGGGTAGAGTGTTTCGATTTAATTCCCTTTATTACATTTACAAGATATAAATGCGCAAGATGACTCATTAATCATTTAATGAACACTAAATATACACTACAAGATATTACTTCAAATTTATTTACCTTATATAAATATCAAACCCTTTCTACCAGGTGTACTATAAATCAAAAATTGAACTATGATTAAATGCACATTTCCTAGATGTCCTTGAAACTAGCATTTCATACATATCAACAAATTATCCAATATAACCTTCTGTATCAAGAGACTACATTATACTTTTATTCTTTTAACAATGAACTATATAAATTACAATGATAATTAATGAATTACACATCACCTTTCCGTCGTTATTCTTTCATCCTGCAAAGACCACGTGAGCATGATATCAGCGATAAATCGTTGGCATGGCATCCACCCTAATCTAACATAATTATCATTTTTCAGTTTTCCCATTTACATATAATAATAATTACAATTTGCAAGCAAAAGAAAAAGTTTAGAGGCATGTATTTCAAGCATATCATTTCACTTCATTTTGTAACCCAGGAGAGAGAAAAAGAAGGGAAGAGAGAGAAAACACCATTTTATCAAAAGTTCTATTTCACACAACAAATCACACTAGAGAGTTTTAAACAGTTATTTACATGTGTCGAATGTTTCCATGGTGATTTGGCAACCCGAAGAGGGTCCCACAGCTTTCTATTTTTAACTTTTCTTACTAGCTACAAAAATGTTCAAAATGGGCTCGGAGGCTACGAAACCGCTTCCAAAGGTTATCTTCTGAAGAGAACACACACCACGACTAACTTTCTACGTGTCCCTAGATATACCAAGAGTTCATAGCAACTGACGGAATTGGGAAAAAGTGAACGGTTTGCATTTGGCGGCTAGTTTTCTGGGGCCACTGGTCGTAGTTGACCCAGTTGCAAATGAACAAAAGTTAGCTCGAGGGCTCAGAAAACCACGTCCAAAATGACGTTTGATGGATGAGCACACAATGAGACACTTCCTACTAGTTTCCCCTATATAAGGAGAATTCATCAGAGTCATCGGGATAGAGAACTAGAAAACCATTTTCAAATGGCGACAAGTTTCTTGGAGTGACAAGTCGAAATTGATCCAATTGAACCTCGTCAAACTGCGACCAGAGGCCTACAAAATGGCTTTTCCAAACTATCCAGAAAAGTGTTTTTCCCTAAACTGAATGTTCCATGCAATTGTCTAGTATAAACACTAGGGGTTTGCAAAGACGGGAATTAATTTCTCTATCCAGGTTTCAAATGGCGGTTCAAAATGAAAGCCAACTTTCTAGATTTAACAACTTTTTACTACTATAAAACAGTGTAACAAGGCTCCTATAAGAGCGTCAAAAAGATCTCATATGTTTGTTCGGGGTCAAACCAAAGGTCAAGGTGACTCCTCGCATATCAAGGAACACGAATGAAGCTTCACATCTCATTTTCAGAGTTACGAAGGGTACTTAATGAGTCTCCGAAAAATGCAAAAATTAACTATTTAAACAGGAAGAAGGTCAACAATATTACTGGGAAGTCAAACTCGTCTTGTCGATATACCAATATTGTAGTGATCTAACTAGGTAGGAAGCTTTCTAAATCACCTCAGAATGAGGGTGGAAGTTCATGTTTTAATGTAACGAGTTATTTTGACATCGTGAGTTATGACAAGACATTTCATTGTTTTTGCACGAGTTGAAATAAACAATTAACTATATTAAAATCCTAATGTTTTGAAAATATATTAAGTTGTAAAAACGAAAACTAAAATACGAGAGTTATGAGGGAAGATGAACCAGGGAAGGTGAACCACCGCTTGCTTCGGTTGTAGCTCCTCTGGGAATGAATCCTCCACCATGTCACACCAAGCTTGAAGTTTCCAACATGATCAAAGGTTGCTTTGTGTTGTTTTCTAAAACCATTTTGATATCCATTATGTGCATATGCAATCCTGGCATTCCATGAGACAACATTTCTTTGAGGCATTTTGTCCAAGACATTTTTGCCTTTTCACTAAATCCAATTTGAGACCACATTCTCATGTGCTCATGCAAACACATTTGCAACTCCACACAACCAATAGGTTGCTGCAAGCACCAAAAAATCCTCTACCATTATGCTTTGATGGCTTCCTGCCACAAAGTATTTGCAACAAGGCCTTCTCTAAAGCTCCCATTTTGACAGAGGCTGGGAGGATGCTAGAAAAAGGTTGTGGGGTCTGGCTTAACACATACCAATTGCATTTGCTTGAAATTTTCCAAGGCCTTTTCAACAAACTCATTTTTTACACATCCTGCCATCATTGCAGTCCATAAAGCACATTTCTTTCAGGCATTGTCGAATAGTTCGCATGCTTCCACATTTTGCATATGTATCTGCCAGTGCACTTGCAACTAAAAACACACAAAAAATCCCTTCTCCATAATGCTTTGGCGGATGTCTGCATCAGTTTCAAAGCTCTTATTTTGGCACAGGCTGGGAGTATGCTAGCCAATGGAAATTGAGCAGGTTGGAGACCTGGTTGCTGCATACGTGAAACAGTGTGACTGTCTCTTGAGGAAAACCCCATGCACTCCACGCCCAGCTAAAATCATGTTCCATGAGAAGCTGTCTCGTTCTTTCATTTGGTCAAGCACTGCAAACAGTGCCCCCCCTTCAGCATTTGCAAACAACACAAATGACAACATTCCTTTGTCCCCCTTTTATGCTTTGCTAGGTGTCCATGCAGGAAAAAAGGCTCAAGTTTGATGCAGGCTAGGAGGATGCTGGCACAGGCTACAAAAAGAAAACATGGCACTCCATGAGATGACATTTGGTGAGGCATTTTTGTGAAGAGAACAAAAAGGCACCCAAGCACATTGTTTGGTGTAACAGTTGCGGCCAACACTGGTGGGTGTGCAAACAAACAAGTTCGAAGCTTCCCCCTCCCTCCATGGCGGTGGCACCCTCTCCCTCTCCAACAAAACAAAACGATGGATAGTCCCCAAACCTGCCCTAAAACCGCGCCCACAATAAAAAAAATCACAGGCTTTTTAATTATTATTATTTTTTTAAAATTTTATTACTTCATTTATTTATTTATTTTGTTTTTTTTAAAAAAAAAATGTCATAAAACCCTAAAACGAAGTAGAATAACAATAAGCACGAATAATAATGATCGCCACATTAATAAAGATAACACAAATCTATTAATAAATAATAATAAAAATAACGCAAATTTATAAATCATAGCCCATCAACAATGAGTAAAACAATAATAAGTACAAAACAAAAATTATAATATAATAATTATTATGTAGATGTCCCTTCAAGCTGGACACGCCATAATGACATCAAGACAACATTAAAACCACCTACAAAATTTGAGAACGAGATTTTCCTTTAACCGGATAGTCGTCCATGATGCTACAAGGTCCACAGTCTGGGGTGTCGACAATGACCCGAAAGGCAAGAAGGAGAGGGAAGGTGCAAAATCTTCACTGCGACAAGGACAAAGTCAACAACGGTGAACGAGAGCACACACACACAAGTCTCCTAGGCTTAGCAATAGGGTCGTCAGGTTAGGGACTGGGGGAACATCGAACGAGACATTACAACCCAAATCAGTTGGCAGTTTCTCAAATTTCGGTTTTCAGTTCCATTTAATTGTTTCTGTCGACCAGTATAAATAAGACCATACCCCTCCTTATTTCCAGTATCAGTTCCTTGGAGACTTTGAGCTTAAGTGCACAGTTGTCACTATCTTATTCTCTTTATTATTTTAGCAACTGCACATCTTATCCACTCTTCGTAGCTATTTTGGAGATCTTGCTTAACAGCTTAAGTTTGATTCTCAAATTATGTTTTCAAGGCTCTTGCCATTGCATAAAATTATAAAATGTCCGGGATAAAAATCTGTATTCCAATCGATTGCTGCATCCCTCTAAATGGATGAGAAGAACTTCAACTGTTGCACTTCGTCTTTGTCCATTTTCTCTCCATACCGCATCACAAGCACTAAGGTGTCTCATTAAATTTATCATATCTTCTCCATAAAATTTGTGAAACTTCTTCCTATCCAAATGCACGTTTGGATTTGCTATATATATTTATCATCCACTCTATGCCTTCTTTTTCTTTCTAATTTTATAGTCCCCCAGATCCCCCAATCTTGCCATTCTACACACTTGTGGCTTTAGATACAGACTTCATCAGATCTAGTTGCTACCAATTAGGACTAGTCAATGTTGACCCTATCAGGTAGTCCTCATCTCTCATAATTTTCTTGCATCCTTTTTGTCAGATCTAGATCCACATATCTTTCATTATTCTATTTTCATCTAAGCATCATTTCCAATTCAGATCAACTTCAGGAGGTCCCATAGGTTTGTTTTATGCATTTTCTTCCTGCATTTCCCCAGTCATCGTCGACTATTCTCTACAACCTTAGGTCAGTGTCGACCCACCTAGGTTTGATTTATTTTGCATCTATTTAGATCATATATGCATCTTCACTCCACCTATTACATTTCAGGTTTATGTTTCAGTTCAGTTATCTACTAAATCCAATTTATCAATCATTCTTTAATTATCTTTATCCAAACGACTTACAAGTTTGTACTCCATTGCAAATATTTTGAGTAGCTGTCAGGATTGATGTGTTTCCTAATGTAGGTTGCATCATATTATGGGTTACCAGTCTCCACTACTCATTGCATCATTGGAGCAATGGTTGGTTTTGGGCTGGTGTATGGAGGAGTTGGAGCTGTCTTCTGGAGATCACTAGCTAGAGTCGTTTCATCATGGGTTATATCCCCAGTTATAGGTGCTGCAGTTTCATTCCTCGTTTACAAATGTATTCGTACGGTACGGCCCAAAACATTAGAGAATTTTATTACTTATCGTTCTATAATAAAATAAAGCTATCTGTTTCTAAACCCACTAATATGAATTAGTAAAGAGATTATGAAGGGATATTCTCTTTCTTTGAGCTCTGTAAACAGAATTCACTGACTTGATTTCCTGACAGTTCGTATACAGTGCTCCAAATCCAGGGCAAGCTGCAGCGGCCGCTGCACCTATTGCAGTATTTTTAGGCGTCACAGGTATTTCATTCATAGCATTTCCCTTGAGCACAGTTCCATTGATTGCCACAGCACAAGCTCTTGGATGTGGCAAACATTTTAGAGAGCACCATTTCTTATACAGCAAAGTACATTTCAGGCTCCACAGCTTGGCAATCTGCTTGAGTTGTCAAAAGAGCCACAGTCAAGTGATAGACAAATTTCTAGACCTAGGTCAATTATGTGTTATCAGATACTTCATGCTGGTCCATGATGAGGTTCTCAGCTGAAAATAGTGGATATAGTGTCTTTGGACATTTGCAAAGACTGTCAAGCCTGCTTCATGTCATTTGCACATGGTTCAAAGCCCTTGTTGAAACTGAGTCTGGTCAAAATATAAAGGCACTCAGCGCAAATAAAGGGGGGGAATACACCAGCAATGAGTTCAATGCTTTTTTGAAAATGCATGGCATTCGTCGTCAAATGGCACCTCCGCGTACACCGCAGCAAAATGGTGTTGTTGAAACGCGAAATCGTACTATCATTGATATGGTGTTATGTATGATTGACTATGTTGGGCTTAACAAAAAAACATATTGGGCATACGTAGCTAAAACAACAGTTTATCTACTTAAACAAAGTTCCCATTGCAGCTCTTGATGGAATTATACACCATAGGAAGCATGGTCATGGCGAAAGCCATCAATTGCACACCTTCAGAGTTTTTGGATCTAAAGCTAGTATGCACATTCCTAAGAAATAGAGAACTAAACTTGATATGAAATCAGAAACACTTATCTTCTTAAGATACAGTGATGAAGCACTTGGTTACAGACTTATGGATCCAAAAACCTAGAAAGGTTTACACTAGTTGAGAAATTGGATGTTGAAGTTTTTTGAGAAAGAAAGAAGCAGATGTTCCTTCCATACAATCATATGAAGAAAAAATCAGTCCTAAAGTGAAAACAGAGGATGGTGATCACCTTAACGAGGACGGTGATGATGGGGAAGATGGTGAAGATCCACCACCCATAGGAACCACTCAATGCATGCCTAAGAGGCATACAAGTATGATATGAGATGTTTAAAATTGGATGGTGTTCCCGACACATCTACCACTAGAATGAGGACGCGCAGTATGGCTTGGAATGAGGTCAAATTTGGCCTTAATGAGGACAATTGTTGAATCTACTGAACCATCCATAGTTTCAAAAGCCCTATAGTCTAAACCTTGGAAAGATGTTATGGATGTAGAATACAAGTCACTTATGAAAAATAACACATGGCACCTTACAGATCTTCCACCAGGGAAAACACCAATTGGATGCAAATGAATCTTCAAAATGAAGTACAAAGTAGACGACAGAATTGATAAACAAAGGCTAGACTGGTAGCTAAGGGATATGCTCACAAAGAAGGCATTAACTATGAGGATACTTTTCACTCCCATAGCTAAGATAAAAACTCTCAAGTTGATTTTTGCTCTAGTTGCACAAATTTGAAGTTGGAAAATCCACCAACTGTAATGTCCCCAAATGGACATATTTTTGCCCCTGGGTGGATTTTTAGGAAAATCCCATTCACTTGTAGCAATTTATAGAATTTATCTGGAAAAGAATATCATGCAGATCTGAATTTAAATAAGGAAATTGTGACTAGGGCTGAGTGAGAAACTCATAGACACCAATTAGATATACCAAGCCATATGCATTAATAATTGATGAGCATCTCCATTACATTTATGAAGCCCAAATACATAGATAAAACTAAATTTGGAATCAAGAAGAGGCTGAAAATAATTTACTAAAAATTATGCAGATGACTTGCCTCAGACACAGCTGAAGAGATTGGTCCTTCCTCCACACCAAAAAAAACTGAAATTTAGACAATCTGATTTATAAAAATCTGATATAATAATAGCAGCTGGAACAGATCTAAAAGAATGTCACCAAGCACCATAAAACAACTCCTAGAGTGGTCGCTCCAATTGGAAAAGAGCATAAAAAAATGATAGTATTTTTCTCTTCACTTTAACCCTAGTGACCGAGAAAAATCTGCAACTTTATTGCCTTGAACTGCTGTAAATAACTGGGAAAAAATTTGCAACTCAATGGAATTCCTTGTGTAGAAATTCCTCACATGCTCTAAGAGAGTTTTCGTCCTCTAGAGGTAAATTCTAAGGGTTTTAAGTCCTTAGAATAAATGAGACAAAAGCTCCAACTGCTTTAGATACAATTCAGAAAGTTATAAAATGATCAATATGCCTCTACTTCAAGTCGACCTCTCCTTTTAAAAATAGAAATGACCCAAAGTGGCCTTCTACACAACCAATCATCATTCTTCAACATTTAAGTCTTTTTTTCCACCCAAAGAGCCTTCCTCAAGCAAGTCGCAATTTCTAGAGTGGATAACTTTTGACTCATGCCTTTTCTATATTTTGCCCCTTTCTTCATTTATTTTTGCCTCCTAGTGCAAGTCGCACTTTTCCATGGCTATTATAATTTTACTAAGTGCTTTTATCATTTGGTTCACTTTTCTCTAGGAGCTATTTTTATTATTAAGCTCTATTACTTTATTATAAGTGCTTTTATAGTGTTTTCTTTATTTTTTGCACTTTATAATAAAATAATATAACTTAAGTCCCCCTTGTGTTCGTTCCTTAGCTTTCGGGGAGACAGAATAGGCTAAGGGCCTTCAACTGGGAAGGGGATATTACAACGGATGTGAAAAGTGCCTTTCTCAATGGGAACTTGTAGGAAGAAGTTTACATGACTCAACTAGAAGGTTTTGTCATATCATGTAAAGAGGAAAAGGTATGTAAACTTATAAAAATTATTGTATGGTATAAAACAATCTCCCAAGGCAAGGTACATCAAAATTGACGAGAATCTCATATATCATGGATTCAATAGGAGTCTATACGATCCTAACCTCTATCTCAAAAAGCAAAGGGGGGAGATAGTGATCATTGTAGTATATGTGGATGATCTAGTAATCACTAAAGGTTCAGTGAGGATGATTGAGTCAACAAAAAAAGATCTAACTCGATTCATTCAACATGACCGATATCAGGCTTTTGCATTATTGTCTTGGACTTGAAGGTTGGCAAAGAGAGAATCATATCTTTGTATCACAATTGAAATACACCAAAACAACACTAGAGAAGTTTCATATGATAAATTGTAAGCCAATTGCCACACCTATGGAGCCAAGACTTCATTTGTCTCGGACAAATCCATTACCGCAAGTAAATGCAACTCTCTATCGGCAGTTGATTGGGAGTCTCATCTACTTGACCTACACTAGGCCGGATATTAGCTATGCAATCAACTATCTTTCTCGATTCATGCAAGAACCCAGGTTTTGTCACTGGAAATCAGAAAAGCGGATACTGAGGTACATCAGAGGAACTATGGATTATGCAGAGAACATAAATGATAGGAAATCCACTTCAAGATTTGTATTTTTTTAGGATCTGGACCGATGTCATGGGGGAGTGATGTCATGGGGGACTAAGAAGCAAACTTGTGTTTCAAGGTCCTCCACAGAATCAGAATATCGCATAGTATGGAGAGTTGTCTATGAAGCGATATGGCTCCGACGTATACTTGAAGGATTGGGAATACCACAAAAACATCCAACTATCCTACATGTTGATAATAAAGAAGTAGTGAATCTTGTTTGGAATCTAGTTTTTCTTAAGCGCACCAAACACATTGAGGTACAAGTACATTTCATTCATGAACATTTTTAGAAAAAAAACATCCAACTCTAATATTTCCCAACAGATATGTATAATGTAGATGTCTTCACAAAGTCACTTGTGTGAGACAAATTTGAGGGATTCATAGAATTTGTCTCATGTTCACTTGAGACCATGTTGAATTAAGAGGGGTATGTTTAAAATAAAACTTAGCTTAATTAATCATTAGTTTATATTGGAATAATGTAATAAGTTAGATTAATTGAGTTTTTACTTTAACTTAGGTTATT
The DNA here is from genome assembly GCA_019776745.2 of Taxus chinensis. NCBI lineage: Eukaryota > Viridiplantae > Streptophyta > Pinopsida > Cupressales > Taxaceae > Taxus > Taxus chinensis. Next base: position 17,563,521 of record CM034157.1, read on the forward strand.
AGGTGTTAGTTGTGATTAGTTGTTAGTTAACTACATGATAGGTTTCTATCCCTATGTTTATGGGAAGTTTTTATCTTGTTTGTTCCTGAATGATTCCGATAGTAGATTCTAGCGGCATTTAGGGGAAATATGTTATTTTTGTATATTGTTTAGTTTAGATTGATTCGATCCATTTTATGTGGACTGGATAGAAGTTATGCAATGCCTAAATAATTGCAGCTCTCTCCATTATTTTGTAATGATTAATTTTGCATATCAATAAAATTGCTAGGCTCTTCCCTGTTTGTTCAAAAAAACTAAAACGCTTGTGAGTAGGAGGTGAAAGATCAAAATGATCAATAGATTGATTAGAAATCAGAGTACTACACTGATATGACATATAAGGAAAACATATAGAAATTGAAGACTGATGATACTAATGAAAGAAAACAACAACCTATGCTTCTATATAGAAACCCTAAAACTACTAGGGTTAGGGCTACGATGTTCAATTACAAAATTTTGGGTTCATTAAATGATTTCAATTTTTATTATGAATTTTTCATTCCCTTTTAAGTTTTTAAAATTATTTCTAATTAACAAACATAAAAAGGATGAATACTGTTATAGGTGGATATTCTAATTTAATTGTCTTCCAATATTAATTGCACGAATAGGAATAATGCTTTGAAAAGTAACTATTGATCTAGAAACTATTAAAACACAAGGGAAAGATTGCACTCATTTGATTCTATGTGGATCTAAAAGAGTCTCAATGATTTGAGTGCAGTAACAGGATGCTTTGAGACTAAAAATGCTTTGTTGCTAAAATTGGAACCTCAAACCAAGCTCAGTCAAAACTGTACAACTCAGTCTAAAGTGTTTGTATGGTCTTGATCCTTTTATATGGTCTTAGACCTTATTGGAATCTAGATCTATAATATATTAAGTGATTCTCTTACCAAGAACTATGTGTCATTGTGTTTTGATCTTCTTTTCTCACCTTTAGAATGACTCTGTCAACTTTACTCAAACCCTATAACCCTTGTAGTCCAAGATGGAGTTCCCAAAAAAAAAATTAGGTCGGTTGTGGGCACCCCTATGCATTGCTGACATCACCAAAAATCCAAAGAGGTCTCAAATTTCACATGATTCTCACAACATGTGATATCTGCTGTAGTGCAATCAAAACTTGACAACCATGCTTTGACAATGTTTTGCTCAAGTTTCACACTTGCTCAAATATTTGGGAAGGGTCACTTTTCTTTCTTGTAGAATGAATACGGAGACTCCTACACCTAGAAGGAGACTTCAAACCTATAGAGGGTGTGGCCCTAATATATGCATAAGTTATTTTACAATTTAGGGAGCTTGAAGTGCCTTTTGAGTTTTTGACATGAAGAGTTATTAAAGTGTCAGGTCATCAAATGAGGTGTGATTTACTTACTTATATGCTTTCAAAGGTTCTTATTTCATCAAATGCCACCAAGGGGATATATTTTATCATAAGAATGTGATGGAATAGAAATATTATTTCAACACATGTTGGTCTAAACTAATACAATAGGGTTAGGATTGATATTCTCTAATTTTGACCAAAACATACAGTTTTAGACATGAGGAAAAAAGGATATTTTGACTTTCTAGGCCTAGGCATGGATGTTTCCAGATGTTTTTTATGCATTTAATATTTAGATAATGATAATAGAGAGGTATGAAAATATAATAAAGTGTATGAAGTGTTATTAGGGTATGCTAAACAAAAATGAGTAGAGTCCCCTTGCCAATACAAGTGTTCAATGTCAAGATCAACAGTGTGAGAGGATAAATTGGAAAATTTGAGTATCTACATGATTACCTATAATCACTTGCAACAAAATGGAAACCATAACAACCTACATAACCCTTCATTAGAGCATTATTAAACAAAAAGGAGAAGATGTGTGTGTGTGTGTGTGTGTGATTGAGGCTAGTACTACCCTTGGAGACTAGGATGCTCCTAGTGTCAGTTGCATAAACCAGATGGCAAGTGCTATGACTACTTTGTCCCAATGTAAATGTGTGGCATGGGATCAAGCCTCATGTAGCAAAGTTCTCCTAGGTGCTTGAATAGAAAATAAGTTTGTATATGTATGCTAACCAATGATTGCCCCCTTGATGGGGTTCCCTCATGTCTCTTGAAACACTAAGATAGTGGGCTAACTATATGGTAATAAAGAATAACACCTAACATGGTAATAATGAGATAAAGAGGTGCCTCAGCTATGTGACCTAACCATTTATTAATGTCCCCATTCACTCCATGTTCCTAATGGGCCATTTTTTAGTCTTAGCTCAAAAGGTCATAAACAATGAAATAAGAGCTGACCGTTGGATGGTGTGTTAGAACTATGGATGACTAATTAGAAACTCTTAAACTAAATTTGTTCTTTAAACTTGTGATAGGGATTAATATTAAGCAAACTAAAAGGTGGTAATAATTGAGTAAGATTTTGTTTGAGGAATCTCATGGTAATAATATATTTAGAGGCTAGATGTTATCTAGTAAAAATTTTAGGTGAATTTAAAGTGACTACATTTTACTTATCCCACTTTATGTTAGGTGAGATATTATTTGGAATAACCCGTAAGAAAGGTTATAAAAGTGACCTTGGGAGAGGGAATGATTTGAGCATTAAACTCACACATAATCGTGATTAGTAACTGAGTGTTGGATTAGCGTGCTAAGTTGGAGTATAAATCCCAAATGTACCTTCTGTACATTTTTAGTAAGGAGAGAGAAAGACGAATGAACTGAAGTAGGGACCTTTTCGGTGACGTGGAATATAATAGGTTTTTTATATTTCTTGGAGCTGATTGATAGATATTCAGGAGTTTGCTTAGAGATTTGCTTCATGAGTTGCATTGTGTGCAAATAGTCGTAAAGATAGGATATTTGTACCATAACTAAGAGATGAGGAGATTAGTGATGCTCTATGTGAACATATGCCATCTTGCAAGGATTACATGGTCAAGAATTTACAAATGGAACTTGTTAGGAGCAAATATTGGTGAATCTACATTCCACCTCCTTAAGGGTGAAATTGACAACATTGGAGTTCTTGCAAATAGAAAGGGATACATGAGTTTGCACACAGTACTTGTTTCCTTCGATCTAGGAGTTGGGTTGGAATCAATGAAATCATTTGTTGGCATGTTCCATGTCTTGAAAACTACGTGGATTTATGCATCTGATAGAAAATGCTAAAGTTTGAATTTTTTAAGATATTCCAGATGTTTTAGGGCATTATAGGGAAAATTATAGGGAAGTAGTATACTGTTAAAAAGAGATCCAATCATATAAGTAATTCACCTACAGATCATTTTTACTGAGATGATCAGCAAAGCTCTTACTATAACTTGCCTTGAGAGTAGATACAATTGTTTATGGACATATCATTGCATTTAGGGGTGATTGCCCTAGTTTTGATATTAGATTCCAGTAAAGAATCTAGAAGGATTTTAGTTCCTACAAATAGTAATAGTTCACTTTGATATACATGGATTTTAAATAATATCCTAGAGAGGAGATGATTTTAGTGTAATTTATGAGCTCACACATTTGATCAATGCAACTGTTGAAATTTGGTAATTTTGTAGAGAGAGGAATAAACCACAAAAATGAAGAGCAGAACAATGGGATGACACTATGCACCCTGAACGGACTTGGTATGATGACCTATGTCACTAATTTTTTCCATGATGTTAAAAAACCAAGTCTGTGGACCAATGGAATCTGACATTTGAGCCATGCCTACACTGAACGGTGTTATTCTGCATTAAGGCTAAATGACGCATGACCTTCTATAACTATGGAAAGTAAGGGTGAAAAGGTATTGTGCTGATCTTCTTCCCCAACAATTGGGGTCTTGTGAGATGAATCATAATAAAAGTCATTTAAGGTTAACATAATGCATGAAGGTTCCCAAACTGATAGATTCACACATGATATAGTTACTCATGTATGGGAGTGCATTACCACATGGTAGTTATTGACAAAAGCAAAAAATGGGAGTGATGTTATCACCCATATTTTAGCAGCAAACAGACAATGTTGGTGAAAATGAATCCATAGCAAATTTTAGAATGTTAACATACATTTTACCGAGTACTTGATAAATGACATATTGGTTGCATAACCATCATTTGGGACACACTACTGAGGATCTCACAGTTATCAGATATATTGGGATAGACCATCCATTATCTTTGATGTCAAACTTAGTGTATCAACACAATCTTATTGATCATAATTCAAAATTGACATAATCAAAAGTATGAAAAAAATGATATAACCATGCATGAAGGAGTAATCTACAGGAAAATATTGCATCCATGATAGACTCTGTTAACCTGTATAGGATCAAGATAAAAATAGTATGCAACAACCTGATAATATCTAAATGGGGCACACATATATGGTAACCTATTGTACACATAGCCAACCTGGTAGTAATATGAGACAAGGTTTCCCTTCATGAGCCTCATGGTAAATCCTAATAATAACATAGAGTCTCAAAATCATGTAACATGTTCATTTACCTCAAAATATAAAACAATGTAAATATAACATGGTTTTTAGTCATATTATTGAATCGCTATAACATGATAAACATAATGGTGCAATCATCAGATTAGAATAAGGCAAGTAAGGAATATAACCATTCAATGTATTAATCAAGTAAGTCATTTTATGATTTATTAGAGCATGTATATCATATGAAGCATATATACTCTAAAGGGATGAATCAGGATTTCCGCCTGTGTGTCAATAGAATGGTACTAAGTGTGATCTGTGCACTGTAGTCATATGGATTCTCATGTAGAAGGTGCATGACCTACTTCACCAGTCAAATATGCGAATCTAAGTGAATTCAAATTCATTACTCTATCGGGTGGTTCCCTATGTGACTATCAAGGTGAAATTATATTTTGATGCCACATATGCTTTTCCTCCAAACATGATATGCATAGAGTAAAGGAAAGGGCCCATATTCATCCTCGAATGTAAATGAACCAGTGCATGGTGACGACATGATCTAGGGTCAATGAACCTTAAGAGGAGATATATAAGAGCCATGTCTATATGAAATCAGAATCTAGGGAAGTGATTTGTGTTGAAATCTTAGAACGTGAATAAATGTCCCTAGATGGAGCATGCGATTACCACTTTGAATACCCCAATACCAAAGGCATTTAACTACTCTAGAAGATCTATGACTCCTCATGACTGTGCCTACCAAGTACTCTTCTTTCACAATGTTCAAGACACTTACATGGATTACTAGCAAATCTTATTTTTCTATGATCATCAATAAGGTGTGAAGCTCCAGATATTCCTATGAGGTGAACACAATGGATCCATCATGAAGTTGAGAAGATACATTGGGTAACTATTTAGTTCACCGATGTTACTTTAAATATGCTTCTGGTCCTAATTTAGATGATACCATCCCATATTAATGCATGTTCGTAAATCCTCACACTTATCTTAAAAATTATGGACTCGTCATTGTAGAAAACACTCACAACCTGGTCAAGATTAGTGGCAGTTTTGAAAGTGAATGTACCATTTATGTGTAACTTCCATGCACTATGGAAGCACCTAGAATATGTGTCATTAAGAACCAGAAGTAGATATATATTTATTTGCATGGCAACTTATAGTCGGATTGGTCAACCCTGTACCCTTTCTAAGATCCCAAGAGAACATGAGTGATGGTCCTATCAAAATATAGAGTATGTCCAAGTCTTATTCATACAACATATATGTAACAAGGCTTTGGGTACAGCTTGGTAGTGCCCCTAGACAGGGGATTTGTAATGTGCAAACAAAAGGATCATCTTACCCTGGGAGTCACAATACTTCCTGTAACTCCTTATACTCCTAATGGCTTTACAAGGATCCTATATCATTAGTCAGGATTCCTCACTCAGCTCATAGATGCAATGGGAATATTAGTAAAATTGTTCGTCCCTGAACTTCTTTCAATAAATGGTCATAGAAATTAATGCAGTGACGCGTAATCATGTGGATGATCATGCCACCGTCGAAATGTAATGCAAAGAATAAGTTCTCCCCATAATAAATGAGATTAAGCACGAGGTTTGAGTTTTTAATGATTACAAGATCTATTTTAAAACTTCAACTCTTCTCTAACGTGTGATCTGGACCTATCCTAAGAAGAGAATGAAAATCGTTGGAGGGAGGGCTATAACATGACTTAATCAAATAAAGACCATTTTCAAATTCTTCTGAGATCCCATTCTGTGATACCATGAGCTTTGGACTGTGCATCCATAGATAATTTTCATCTTGTATCCTCCATTATATTCATTACCAGGTTCCTAAGAGAATTTGCTAATGGTCTTCTTAATGACCTTTCTTCATACAACATTTGTGGAAATCTTTATTAGTAGTAATTGATGAGGTATGGAATTAGTCATCACACCCTATTGTAGACAAAAAATCATGCACTTTAGACATTATTTAGTCTCGGTCTCATACTACTATTCATATGGTTTTTGAGTGAAGAAATTACTAATTAACTCCCGTCTTTGGCCATTTTACTTTGCTTTCTTTCATCACTACGACCTCCCACACATACTTGTCCAGTCTATTTTTGTCATTTGGCATCATTTTATCTCTATTGGGGCACCTGGGCTAGTACTGGGGCACCCACAGGAGCCTTGGTCCTAGTCATGGTGCCCTGATCCTTTTTGCACTTTCCCACCACTTTTTGGGCATTTTCTAGCCATTTGATCATTCTATATTTTTGGTGGTCGGCCTTTTGGGGTTAATTACGAAATTAGAACAAGAGAACCATATAAATATAAAGTTATGAGACCATAATGAGGGACCAAACACTAAGCACTACTATCATCACCTAAGGTTGCATCCATCAAAGGATCCATTTGCATCCATCTAGCTCCATCACAAGGCACAAGATTGTTTCATCTCCATCACATTGCATAGGAGGGAAGTTTATTCTATTCCATGCACCATTCTATTACATTTCTACATATAGTTATTGCTCACTACTTTCACAAAGTGTGACTGACACAAGAGAAACCTAGGGCATGATTGTACACACACACACACATAGAACTACATCGGGTCTGAAATGTAGTGGAGCACTCAGTTAATAAGAACACCATTGTGGCAGTTGAGGTCAGTCTGACCACTTCATATGCATCTTTTCCTTTTTAGGGTTTTGATGCTTGTCTTTGGGGTTTTGCAGGTGATCATCTTTCATTTAGGTATTCATTGATGACATTTGGCATCAGTAGCAACAAACCACATGTGACAGGAAGTGAATCCAAAAAGGTCAGATTCAACATCTTTCAACTCCTGCCCAGAGTTTGGTTTCAGAGTTTTGCACATAGACTAGGTGCCCAGATTCAGACCAGGGCACCCACAGGTGCCCTGGGCCGTGACCCTCTCCAGAACTTTCGCCCCAGTCTAGCCAAAACAATATCTAGATCTGTCCTTTTCTGAGGACCCCTGTGTGACATGTTCTTCCCTCCTATGTTCAGTTCTGGTTTCATATTGTGACATAGTACCGAAGATCAGTCGTTCATAATCAACTAAGTCGTTTCATTTCTTACTCTTCTTGCACATTAGGGTTTTATTTTACATCTAGCTTTAGTTGCTTGACCAGGTCATTTATTTATTTTTTAAGCTTTTATTTATTTTATGTTCTTGGATTTATTACTATTAGGATCCTAGCTAATATTAACTACCATTTTACCACATTTTAGTTAATCATTTTGTGTGAACCCATCATTCAAATCTACTTTCCTGTAGGATCCTTATTCTTCTTATGCATCCTAGTGGCCTAGTGACATTTTCAGTTTATTTTCAATGATTGTGAGATATCCTATTTGTCAGGACAAAATTTCCTGCATAGGGTTTCTAAATGTGAGGTATAGAGTCCCACGTATTTTCTTACGCTACCACTACCCACATTAAGTTTTATAGGATAATTCTGACACAATGTTCCTTTGTCCACGAAATTAAGCATTTGATAGTGAGACAGTCCTACATCAAGACACTAATCTATCTCAAGATCAAGCCTTCAACACTATTGATAATTTCAGCCTTGCATATGATCATTCCCATAAATCTTCCATATGTCCTACATGTATTTAATTGACTAACCCAATGCTCGTAATGCTTCTCAATCTCTATTTTTCTCCTTCTTCATCCCCCATGGTCTCCAAACCCATTTATGTCTCATCTTCCACTCTGACGTTACTCCACTCTTGTCACTCACCCTGCATGCCTAACATGTTATGCTTGGCTCATTCTTCGTGTACATCCTAATCTACCTATCTTTGTATCAAAATTATGATTATGTTTTTCATCATTCATTCCCAGTCTCCTAAATTGTTTACTTCTATCATTATCACCATGGTTTAACTCTACAGTCATCAATGCATACTCCTTTACATCTATTGTGTTACATAATTCCTTCACCTAATTTCATTTCCCCAAAAATTCTCATTTTTAAATTCCATGGGAATATCTTTATTCTTAACATAGCATGCCTAAACCAGATGAATCTACAGTGTGCTAAGCTCTTTCATCTTAGCTTACAAGATTATGTGATGTGTTGGTTTTATGACCGACCTTTTATCTTTGTGCCTTTCTCACTCAATTTTCCATTAATGCAAAGATGCTCAACTAATACTAGTCTAATGAAAACTCCATTATTATCAAGATGTATGCTTACAAATGGCCTATTAGTATTTTATCACCACTCTCTTTGCAAGCTGGATCAACTCTGACAAAGCTACGTGAGAACAAAGATCCAACATCCTCCACTTCCAAGTAATTCAACATTCAATCCATATATGACTAAACCATCAAGGTAGTCTGTAATATTCATGTGACAATAACGTGCATTTAAGCAATTCCCCCCGCATATTTTACTACCAAAAAGTGACCTTATCACACTTCCCTCTCCACTACAAATCGGTCCATCTCAACCAACTCTACTACTGTTATTATTATTAGTTTTGGTGAGGAAATTTGTCGGGTGCACAAACTTGTGGATTCCTTGCCAATGCTCTAGGAATCTAAGTCCCTCTACTTAATCGGTGCAGCTATCATGTATGCATGCACGAGAAAGCATGGATTTCTTTGGTGGCCTTTCGACCGAGGATCCAACAAGGGCACTCCACTAACCCTATGGAAAATGCTTGCAGATATACTTGCAAGGGAGGAATTTTTATGAAACTTTGGGAAAGGAAGTGAGAAAGAGGTAGGAGAACTAATGTTGTAGGTAGGAAATCACAATTCCTACACACACTAGTTAGAAAATTTAACACATGCATTCATGAGAAGAAACAACCCTGCAAATGGCAACAAGACTAAGATAAGATTCATGAACTCAAAGTTTCTAAAATATCCTCATCAAAGAGGCTACAAAATACTTCTTCTTCTATTGATGCTTAACCAGAAGTTATACATAATGTGGGAATGGAACAAATTTGAGAATGGAGGAAAGAAGAAAATGGCTATCTCCTTTGCTTTCTCTAAGTAGAATGCACTCATGAGTTTACAAGATCAATTTCCAGCCCCCTTTACAATGGCGTGAAGAAGCCATTAAATAACTTTAAGAAATGGTTACAACTTCTTCTTTGTTAGCAAGAAACGGTTTACAATCTTTTCAATCATTTGCGTGTCATTCAGAATTCTTGATTTGATGAAGAAACGCCAATGGCGGGAAAAACAAGACTTTTCATAATGCAGTCCTTACATTCATTTTGTAATTTTGAATTTGAACCGTTCATCTTTCCTTTGAAACTTTAAACCAGAGCCCTCCACGTGGGAGAAATTTACTGGAGCGGGCACAGAGGATGCCTTTTGCATTTAATGCCTTTTGGAGGAATGGAATTTTGGAACATTTTGGCCCGCTCACCAGCTTTTGATATGGTCATGATGCATGGCCTCACTTGATTAGAGACAATGTTGTGGGCCACTTTTATAATTTTACCTTTTTTCAATGCGGGTTCAAAAACAAAAATTGCTCCACCCACCCCCCACTTTGACCTTCGACACGGGCTTAATATTTGACTTTCTCCCTTATGGCATGGTCGGGGTTATGGGTCACTTCATGATTTTAATCCACTTTTTACAAAAAGGCTCAAAAACTCAGAAAGGCTCCGATTGCCCACTCGAAGCTTTGACTCTTTTGCAATGACGGGCTCAACATTTGAATTTTTCCTCTAAGCATGTTTGGCAGGGTTGCGGGTCACTTTATGACATTTTTCCTTTTTACAAAGAGGCTCAAAAACAAAAATTTCACTCCACCGACCCGCTTTGACTCTTTTGAACAGGCTCAATTTCCTATCAAACTGGTTTTCCTTTGAAGCCTGATTTCACTGTACCAGAATGGAACCTATTTAACCCTATTCCACACAAATCTTAAGGATTCTCAAAATTCCCTGATGGCCCCTTACAATTTTTTCCAGGGACCTAATGGATAATGGAGCCAAAATTTTCCATGGGAAGAAGCATAGTCATCGTTCCGACTGTGGAAAAAATGCAGAGAAGAAGAAAACTCCACCATTTTACAAATTTTCAAATTTATTTGTTGAACCAAGTGATTGAAAATAATACAAGGTTCGATGATCCATGGCCATATAAATATTTGACAATTTCATTCAAATGAGGACAATAATAGAATTTGCATGTGTCCAGACGGGGAAACAGAAATTTATCAAACCACGCAGACTGGAGAGTTTTAATAAATTCAAAGCATGAATTTATCTATCTTTTTAGGATCCCAACGTTACTTGAACACTACTGGAGGGCGTGAGCTAAAAATATTTAAATTTGACTTAGAAAATGAGGGGGGGATTTTGAGGGCAAAAATAGCTGGCTTTAGCTTGGGGACATGACATGGACTGAGCATAGTGAAGACATGACATGGGAATCCAAAATCTCAATCTCTAGACCATGTAATTCATTGACCAGTGCCTTATCCATTGGGCCTTGCAGAGTCATATAAAACTTTGAGAAAGAAAGATCAGAATAAGGAAACACACAAGCACACAACAGGAAGGAAACACACGACATGCAATAGAAGGGGAAACAAAACCACACAATGGAAAGGGAAACACACCTAGCAATCACCTATGGTACAAGGCGGGGGACAACCCACTTTCACTGATGATACAATTTCAAGTATTTCCCACTCTGAGGAAATTCTAGTGGTGTTCCATCCAAATATGAGAGAAGAAAAGCATTCTGTTCTGCAAAGCTTCATGAATCTAGAATGGGTTGAGCCATAATGAATCAAACTTTCCATGGCTGGAAAACCTTTTGGTTCTCTTCTCTTGTCCCATAGTAGGATGAAGTCTCCAACTTTTAATTCTCTTGCCTTGGCATTCTTATCAAAAATATTCTTTACTTTCAATTGGTGCTCCTTAATGCAATCCACCACTTGGAGTCTATTTTCTTCTAGCTTCTCAAGAAAGAGGATCCTCTTGTCAATGGAATCCTTGTACTGACCATCTTCTATTTCCTATAGTAGCTTGAGAGCTGGCATCTCGATTGTGAGAGGAATTTCTACTTCAACTCCATATAGTAGTTGGAATGGTGACATACCTATTGCCTCCTTGGGAGTGATCCTATCTTCCCATAATGCATCATACAACTTTTGTGACAATTCCTTTGATTCTCATCTACAAGCTTGTAGACAATTGTTACAATGTTCTTGTTGCTTGATTCAGCCTATCCGTTTCCTTATGGATAGTAGTCAGAAGAATGAGCTAGGGAGATTCCAATAGCTATAACAAAACTTGGTCAGCTCTCTTGAAGAGAAATAGGTAGCATTATTTGCTACAATCTTCTGTGGCACTCTGAAATGGACTATGATATTCTCCTTGATGAAGTTGCATATTGTTTCAGTGTTGGCTTGTTTGGCCGGAATGGCTTCCACCCATTTGGTGAAGTATTATGTTGCTGTGAGTACATAGGTGTGCCCCGCACTTGAGTGAGGGTTTAGAACACCAATGAAGTCCAGCCCCCACTGTTGAAATGGTTCTTCAATAACCACAGGCCTGAGTGGTAATGCAGCGAGTTGTGGTCTTCCAATGAACTGTTGGCATGCTTTGCATTTAGAAACCCAATCTTGAGTATCTGCAAAGATGGTGGGCCAATAATACCTTCCTCAGAGGATCTTGTGTGTAGTGACCATTGCTAAAAAATGTCCACCACATGCTTGGTCATGGTATGCTATAAGCAACTTTTCTTGTTGCTCTTTATCTACGCACCTGAGGAAATAACCATCCAGGCCTCTTTTGTAAAGTGCATGATTCCAGATTACAAATTTAGCTACCTTCAGCTTGAGTGTTCTCCTTTTCTTGTAATCAAGATGGGGAGGGAATTCTCCATAAGTCAGGTAATAGGCAATATCAACATACCACTCATCAGTAGTGGTGACAAAGAGAACCTATGGGTTGTCTTCTGAACAAGTTGAGAAAGCACAGTTTTCTTCACCATGTTGAACTTTTGAGTGTTTCATCTTCAACAATCAACTTGCACAAGCCATTTCCCCTTACCAGATTAGAGGGTCGAATCTCCAAGTCATATTCTTGAGTCTTTGCAATCCAATTTCCTCTTTTAGCTCTAGGATCCTGCTATGTCAAGATGGACTTGATTGCACTGTCAAGGACCATCACCACCATATGGGAATTGAGGATGTAAAACCTGAATTTTTTTACAGCCTTGACCACTGCATAGGCATGCTTCTCCAATTGGCTATATTTTAGCTCATGCTTTTTCAAAGGACAACTCATGAAAGAAATAGGTGCTTCCACGCCTTCATCATTTTTCTGACAAGAATGATAGAGAGTGTATGTTTTGATGCATAACAATACATGATGAATTCTTTGTTAAAATCTGGAGATACAAGAGTCAGAGCCTTGGCAATGGATTTCTTGATCTCTTCAAATGTTTCCTTCCCTTCATTGTTCCATTTGAAGTTTGCTTTGTGGTTTCATCATGGAAGTGATGTGCTTCGTCAACTCAGCAAACTCAGGCACAAAATGACGAAGAAATTTCACCTTTCCAAAGAATGAATGAACTCCTTTCTTACTTGTGGGTAGGGCTAATGCTTGAATGGATCTAACCCTCTCAGGATCAATGTGTGCTCCATGTTTGTTCACAATGTGCCCCAATAACTTGCCTTCTATGACTCCAAAAATGCACTTTTTTGGATTTAGTGATATGCCATGTTTCCTACACCTTGCAAGTACATGTTCCAAGTGATAGATATGATCTCCCCTCTTCTTTGAAAATACTATGAGATCATCAAGATATATGACAATGCAATGCTTCAGATATTTGAAGGCCAAATCCATCGCCCTTTGGAATGTAGCTCCTACATTGATTAGGCCAAAAGGCATTCTACTGTAGGCAAAAGTGCCCCAAGGTGTTGTAAAGGTTGTCTTGGTGTGGTCCTCCTCTGCCACTTTGATTTGATTATATCCTAAGAATCCATCAAGTAATGAAAGCATTTCAGATCCAGTGACTGCTTGTAGGATATGGTCCATGATAGGAAGAGGATAATTGTCCTTTAGTGATGCCTGGTTCAGGTTGTGAAAATCTACACATATCCTTATTTCACCATTCTTCTTTTGCACTGGCACAATGTTAGCCACCCACGTTGAATGGTGGATGGGAAAGATGATCCTTGCATTAAGCATCTTCATTACCTCCTCCTTGATGGTATCAAAAATCTTTGGGTTGTATGGCCTTTGTTTCTACCTGAAGGGCTTAACACCCTGCTTCAAAGGAATTGAGTGATGCATTTCCTTTGGCTAGAAGGATTTGAGTTCATCATAAGAGTAGGCCAAGACATCTGAGTATTTCTTGAGTAATGCAACAAACCTTATTTTTTCTTCAGGTGAGCAACATTTTCCAATATTGACCATCCTTAGCTCCTCCGGGGTACCAATGTTTTCTTTATCAAAATCAGCTAGGCACCGAGAAGATTACTTTTCTTTCTCTTGAATGAATCTGTCATGTTTGTCAAAGATGTCTTCTAAAGAGACTAGGCCTTTGGGAATTTTGTTCCCTTTCAATTTGATTACTCCCTCATCATCAATCCCTTCAATTCCTTCTTTCTCTTCTTTGGGGATTGCTTCTCGGTGTGGATTTTCACCTCCTTCAAAGAAGAGATTATTGAAATTATCCCTTTTCTCTAAAAAGGATAGAATTTGGTTATCATCATTGAAGACTTGCCAATGATTTGCATTATCTGGTACACTAGGCTGAATACCATTTCAATGGTCACTTTGTCTTTACCAAAAGAAGGATGAGGTGTCACTAGGGAAGCTGACACTCCAAGAGAATCATCATTTTCATTTTGTTCCCTTGGAATAGCTTCAATGGAAAATGCATCAAAAGATTCAATGCAGTCCCACACTCTATTTCTGTAATGTCGGAGTCTTGGATTCTTCACCTGATATTGTTGGTGGACCTACTTTACTACAACCTCTACATCACCTCGGAATCTCAGTTTCTTGATTCCCATGTCCTCTGCTACACTCATGCCTAAGAGTAGTTCTTCATACTCTATAGTGTTATTTGTATTATCAAATTACAACTTGTAGGAAAATGGGTACAACTCATTGGAAGGAGAGTACAATACTACACTAGCTCCTGAGCCCACATGGAATGACTACCATCAAATTCCATTGTCCAAATTTTATCTTCCTCTTCCTCCATGAGAAGTGGCAAGTTCTCCTCTTTTTTTGATGTGAGGAAGTAGTTTCCTAGCCCACAATCTTGAAAGAGAATGTTTTTTTCGGATCATCAGACTTTTGTACTTTGAACTTCATCTTTCTTACTAGAATCAAATTCTTCATCTTGCATTTCATTGGGATAGTTATAGATGACCAATCCATTTTTATTTCTCCACCCAGGTATCTGCAGAAACTCCTACTCAATAGCATACCAAAGGATGTTGGGATGTCTGCTACCAGTATGGTTAGGAGCACCTTCTTGTCTGGAAAATCAGCTAGTGCTACCTATGCATCTTTGATTCTTCCTACCAATGGAACTTGTTTGGATTCCATTGAGTATAAGGTACCATTTACCTGGGTCAAGGTGAGGCCTAGAGCATTTGCAACTTTGGCTGGCATCACATTGTCTGAGGCTCCAGAATCTATGATACAATTATTTAGCTGGAAGCCTTTAATGAGGAGTGATAGGTAGAAAGGTTCAACCCTATTGGTTTTGGAGGCACTGAGGGCTAACAAGTTTTGGGAAGGTGGTGTGGATGGTGTGGGCAGTAAGCCTTTAGAATTAGGACTCGAGGATACAGGGTTACCACCACAAACTGCATTAATGAACTTGTCAAACTGGGCAGGGTGTGTTTGTAGGTATTCTATTTCTGAGAGCTGGACTTTGGTTTTGCTTGCATGTTCCACAAAGTCAAATGGGGTTATGGTGAGTGAGGAAGAGGTTTTGGAAATGGAGGAAGATTTACATGGTAGAGGCTTTGCTACTTTGGGTGTTGAATTATCATTTTTGGGAGTAGCAATTGGCTTGGAAGGAGGTGAGGGTGTAGCTTTTGATTGGACCTTAGATGTTTTTACAGGAAAAACATTTAAAGGAGAATTTTTCTTAGCAACTTTTGAGTGGGGAGAAGAATTAGATGACTTACTTGGCATAGTAGCATGATTCCTGATAACCAATGATTCTAGTTTTTCTTTTTCTGACTCCATAGAAGGTGGTAATGGTGATCCTCTGTTGATGAATTTATTTTGTGTGACCTCTGGAGGAGAATCTTCTTTATTCTTCTTATCCTTTACCGCAACCGTTGAGGATGGAGCACCTTTCCTAGATTATGCATAAGTGAAAACAACACATGAGAAACTTGGAGCTTCTTCATCATCCTCATCTTCATCATCAATGTACTCAATTAGGCCATTATGCATATCAACTTCCTCAACCTCAAGATAGTTTTCATAGTCTTCCATATTTTCTTCTTCAGTTTCATCAATTTCTGCTTCCTCCTCCAGCTCTTTGGTGTCACAGATGGCATTGACTGGTGGTGCTTTAAGAGCAAGCCAAAGAGGAGGTGGAGCAATCCTTGGCCTATCTGGAGGGTTTGGTTTCCTTGAAGCATTCCACATTGTGATCTGAGATGGCTACTTCTTCAAGGCAACCAAGTCATTTGCCATTTTTTGGAACATTGGATCTTTGGTGACAGAGTTTGAATTCTGACCCTTTTGCTTTCCATTTGGGCCTTTCACTTTACCAGACAAGATTAGATCATCATCATCTTGGTTGGGTTCTTCTAAGGAAGAAACCTACTTCTGATGACAAGGCGTTGATGAAGAATCTCTTCAAATTATTTTCATAAGGCACCATATCTTCAGGGATTCTTCTTATCACTTTGTTATATCTTGCTATGAAGTCCCTCATTGACTCGGAGGTTTCTTTTTTCATTTGTACCAATTAGACCAAGAGATCCTGACAATATTCCATGGTCTTGAACCTGTGTTTGAATGCACTTCTTATATCTTCCCAATAGGTGACAGACCTCAGGGTAGCATGTAGAACCATTCGGTAGCCTTTTCTTGAAGTGACTCCACAAAGAGTCGAACTGACACATCTTCATCCTCAACACCCAACACACCACAAGAAGTGATAAATGTTGCTACATGCTCTTCAGGGAGTTGAGAACCATCCCCTCTAAATTTTGGGAAGTTTTTTCTCAAGCCTCTCGGTAGCTCATGGAGTGGTTGAGCAAGAGCCAGTGGACCAGTGTTTCCTCCCATGGTACATTAGGCCTATGAGCCTCACGATCATGTTCACGCTCATGATCCCCCATTCTATTTCTGTTTCTATCTTCCAACCTTGCTAAGGTTGTGGCTTCTATTTGTTTGCTCTTTCGTCTGCCTCGGCTTGAAGTCTCTGATTTCTTTGAGTTGAGCTCTTATTTCCTCTTCAAATCTTGCTTCTCTTTCTCTAGCTTCTTCTTCAGTCTTTACGTCAGTGAAGTCTTCAAGGTTCTTGTTGATGTATGGAAATTCATTGTCCAAAGGATTGGCAACACTCAGGTTCCCAACATGACCGGTTGCTTGAAAAGGAGGCCTCTGGATTCTGAGTAGCTCTTGTCTCCTTTGAAGTTCCTCAAAAATGGGATCAGTTTGTCCTCCTTGTCTCTGTTGCCAGGTGTATCTTCTATCCACCAGCTTGAAAATCTATGCTCTTCTTTGTGGTGCTGGAATTTGTCTTTGCCTCTCCAATTCAGCAACACATTCTTCTTCAAGGTCCAGAATTCTTGTGGCAATGAAGTAGTGATTGGCACTTTGTCTATTATGCCTAGATAGCTTCCCTCAAATCTGAAGCAACGTCTTCTTGGATGTGGAAGAGAAATTCAGGTCTTTCAATAGGAGGGTTTCCCAGAATAGCCATGATTTGAATCCATGTGGCTCATATAGCCATTCCAATTCCAGAAATTTTTCTCTTTTTTAAATTTTGAATTTTCTAACCTTGTGGTTGCATTCAGGTGCAAATGCTACTAAATCTGCCCCATGGTGGACACCAAAAACTGTTGGCGAGGAAATTTTTTGGGTGGACAAACTTGTGGATTCCTTTCCAATGCTCTGGGAATCTAAGTCCCTCTACTTAACCGGTGCAACTTCCGTATATGCATGCACGTGAAAAGGTGGATTTTGTGGTGGCCTTTCGACCGAGGATCTAACAAGGGCACTCCACTGACCCTGTGGCAAAGCTATGCAATCTCTTGTAAGGGAAAATTTGTTTGAAAGTGGGAAAGGGAGTGAGAAAAGAGGTAGGAGAACTAATGTTGCAGGTAGGAAATCAGATTCCTGCACACACTAGTTAGAAATTTTATCACATGCATTCATGAGAAGAAATAACCCTGCAAATGGCAACAAGATGAGATAAGATTGTGAACTCAAAGTTTCTAAAATATCCTCATCAAAGAGGCTAAAAAATCCTTCTTCTTGTATTGATGCTTAAACCGGGAAGATTTGTACATAATGTGGGAATGGAAGAAATTTGAGAATGGAGGGAATTAGAAGAAAATGGATATCTCTTTTGTTTTCTCTAAGTACAATGCACTCGTGAGTTTACAAGATCAATTGCCAACCCTCTACAATGGCGTGAAGAAGCCATTAAATATCTTGCAAGAAATGGTTACAACTTCTTCTTTGTTAGCAAGAAACAATTTGTAATTTCTTTTCAATCATTCACGTCCATTCAGATTCTTGATTCGTAAAGAAATGCCAATGGCGAGAAAAACTAGACTTTTCATAATGCAGTCGTTACACTCATTTTGTAACTTTGAATTTGAACATTTCATCTTGCCTTTGAAACTTTAAAACAGAGCCATCCACGTGGGAGAAATTTACTAGAGCGGGCGTAGAGGATGCATTTTGCATTTTGTGACTTTATAGAGATTTGGCATTTTGGAACATTTTTGGTCCCGCTCACTTCCGCTTTTGATATGGTCCTAACATGTGGCCTCACTTGATTCGAGATAGAGTCGCAAGCCACTTTTATAATTTTACCTTTTTTCAATGCGGGCTCAAAAACACAAATTGCTCCACCGGCCTGCCTCCCTACTTTGACCTTCGATGCGGGCTTAATATTTGACTTTCTCCCTTATAGCATGATCGAGGTTGTGGGTCACTTTATGCCTTTTAGCCCTTTTTAAAAAAAGGCTCAAAAACTCAAAAGGATCTGAAGATCCGACCCGCTTTGAATTTCAATGTGGGCTCAACATTTGAATTTTGTAATGGCAGGGCGGGTCACAAGATTTGACTTTTTCCTGTCTTGTGTTTGGTGGGGTTGCGGGTCACTTTTTAACTTTAAGCACCTCCCTGCTTTTTTGAAAAAGGCTCAAAAGACTCAAATCTCAAATCTCCCAATGATCTGCCTCCCACTTTGACTCTTTTGATGTGGGCTCAACATTTGACTTTTTCCCTTTAGCCTGATCGGGGCTGCGGGTCACTTTATGACTTTTAGTTTTTTACAAAAGGCTCAAATTCTCAAACTGGATGGTCTGCTTCCAATTAGATATGTACATGTACAGTGGATAATGGAGCCAAAATTTTATGGGGAAGAAAATGCATGTCGATCTACTGACTCTGGAAAAATGTAGAGAAGAAGAAAACTCCTCCATTTCACGTCTGATTTTCAAATTTCTTTCACAAGCCAAGGAATTGAAAACAATACAAGGTTCAACAATCCATGGCCATATGAAAAACAAGGAGAATTTCATTCAATTGAGGACAACAATAACAATTTTCACACATCCAGAGGAAAACAAAAAATTTATCAAACCACGCTGACTGGAGATTTTAAACAACTCAAAGAAGATCTTTTCAGGCTTACAACTTTACATTGAACAGCTAGAAGAAGTGAGCTCAAAATATTCAAATTTGACCTAGAAAATGAAGGGGGAACTGCTGAGTTTGTGTATGTAGGTGAATCAATGGAAATGTGATCATCTAATATGGGATTCACTGTGGTGAAGCGTACTGGTCATATACAACAAGATCCAAGCCAGCAATGTGTAGACCTAAAAGTATGCAGAGGCATAGGATTTTGTTTCTATATCTTGATATGTGCTTTCTTCCCATGTTTGCACTAAGGGGGGAATGTTGGGAATTCATATTCATTATTTCTCCATTTAAGTTAGTAAATAATTAAGTTAACTATAATTTTTATAGATTTAGTTGTTACATGAGTAATAACACACTTGTAATAGATATTTTTTAGGAGATAATAATTGGCCTGTTGGTAAACTAATCTCTTTATTTGCAGGAGATGCAACACCTATATAAATGAATTTGTATGACAATGCAGATGGTGTTAATATGGAGCAATATAGGATAATTCTTATTTGTGATGAAACCATTTTGTTCACAGTCGATGGATCTAGCTTGACTTGACTCAATTAGATTTAAAGGTCTCATAACCATTATCCTCTATGACTCATGTTCCTCAAATTCATTCATATTATGGCTTCATCACTATTACTGGTGTACCCCCTTATGGCTTGCATGTATTCCATCTTACAGTCTATCTATCACTACATTCCTCCACTTCTTCTAGCACTCACATTAGGGAAATCATGGTTTGATCTACATCCTGGGTGCACTCTAGATCCTAACCATACAAACATCACCATTTTCCCTAGTGCTCTTTGGTCATATCTTTATTTACAATAGTTATTTTCTTGGCTATTCGTGAAATCTCACCTCGTTTCATTCCTGAGCCATTCACTGATCGAGGAATATTCCATGGGTATCCATCACCTACAATTTTGTCACACCTCAATGGCATCATATACATGATCAACACAAACACTATTGCTTCACTCAAGTCTCTAATGTTTATCCTATATGAATTTGACCCTGAAACTTATGTTCATCTTAGATGATATTCGTCCACTTGATTCGATATTCTGCATCTTCCACACTTGGGGGGCATAACATTCAAACACCCCCTATCCTAGCATCACCACATGTCCCATACTTGTATTTACACACATCCGCATTCTAGCACTCACATAGTCCTCTATATTACATACATTTTCATTTACACATTACCATTTCCCACATGAACCCCACACACTCTTGTGCTACACATTGTCTCTTCACACTTGAATGTCTGAGGGATTTCACATACTACACATGACACATTACTATTTACACACTACACATTAGATAGTATACACTTTTTCACTTCACACTATCTATAGCATACACTACTCCTCCTACATAGGGTGCACTTCACACTCTTAGGCTATCATACATCATTTTGCATTTCGCATTCTTATACATTGTTTTGATATTGACATTACATTGTCTACATCACACATACTAGTATTCATCATAAATATGTCACACTCCTATTGTCTACAAGTCTAGCATCATATACTACTCATCCTACATACTACATAGCACACACTTCTCACACTATTAGACTATCTACACATCTTGCATTACATACTATACATCACATATTTACACATTTTCCACATCATATGGTCATCTATTATCATCACATGTACTACATATTCTTCTACTCATTGCACTCACTACCCTATGAATGCACTCTAGTTCCTCGGTCCATACTTGACTACCGAGGGTTTACAAATCAAATGGACCTTATCATACACACATGATCATCATTTATCCTTCTATCATGCAACATTACTAGGTTAGTGACATATGTTATAGGCTAAATGGTCACCTATTCTTTCATCTTGTAGTGGTATACGCTTTAGGCTACATCACCACTCCCTCTATTCATTTTGTAGTGATATACACTTTAGGCTACATCATCACTCCTTTCATCATATTTATCATGATATACACTTTAGCTATAAGGTGATGTACACATTTCATCTCTAGGTCACATATCATCATCATGCATACACATTCATCACAACATTTTAGACATAACACACACTTGACCATTTCCCGATGACGCACTCTTGTTTATGGTTCATTCTTGACTATTGAGGGGGAAAACTAAATGAACCTCACTACATACAACTCCATTCACTTGGGGGGCATGTGGATCCTATCATCCATCTTGCATTCCATTCCATCCATCCACAACATATTACATATCTTGGTTGTTTTTACTCTTGCTTACATTTTCTTGTTCATGTTCACTTATTAACATGCTAGCTAGATCTCTTGTATGTCATTATATTTACCATACACACATGCACGTTCATGTATTTTCTAGTTGTGATCACAGATATAGGTCTCTTACATGCAACATGGATTCTTTCCTCCTACCACTCCTACAATGGTCATTGGGGGCATCCACATTCATATCTTACAGGTGTTATTATTTCATTTTGTACTTAGCACTTTACATTACTTTCTTATACACACTTTTGACATATGGGTTATCTTTCTAACATGTTAATGGTGCTTCATGTGAAACATTTGTTTTTCAGGATTACTTGTTTCCATGGATATCTATTGTTTGTACTTTTTGTCTTTGTTTTCTATTGTATGCGGGCCTTGCCCTTTGTTTGGTGTGCACACTTGTTTTTTGTATGTAGCCATTACAACCTTGAGTTTCTTGTGACATCATGAGTGATGTCCCATGTTTATAACTCACTTTGGTGGTCTATGATTGTCTTCTTGCGTGTTTACTTGTATTCTAGCTTTACATTGTTTGCGTAGTAGTACACTTGTCTTTTACATGCATGTTTTTTCATACTAACACTTGTTTCTAGCCACTTGTTTGTGTGTGCCTTAGTTTCTACCAAGTGCATTCCCTTTCCCCTGTAGGGCACTATTTATGTGGTTGGTCCTCTTTTGGGGCTGCATTCTCCTATCAGTGACGTCGCATGCGCCCCCAAAGAGGGGGGCATCATTTGGGGTTTTACACACTACACAATGCTCTCTACTGGTATAGTTTAGTTTAGTTTTTCCCTTGACATTGTGGGTTATATAGTGAGTGGGTTCAGACCAGTCTATGAACCCCATACACAGTGGATTTTACAGGACATGGTTGTCCTTAGCATTCTGGGGAGAAGTTACAGGTTAGAGGATACTGCATATTTCCTCTCTACACTACTTCAGCCAGTGGCGTCGGATCACCCAAAAAACTAGGAAGTACAAATATCTCTTCATACATGTTCAAGGGAATCAGTTATAGGTTGGAGAATAATGCAACTTTCTCCCTACACTTCTTCAGCCAGGGTGGTGTGAGATCACCCAAAAAACTCACAGTACATGATATCCTTTCTACACCCTTTCTCTCATCATGGATCAGGTGCACATGTTCCTTTTACATTTTTCATTTTCCATTTTTTTACTATTTCATTACTATATACATGCATTTTTACACATATATACATGCATATTTGACTACTTGATCATCTTCTCCTTACAGGTTTGATCCGTATGAGAAGAAAAGCAGTCAACAAACAACAAATATCAACAAGGTGTCAACAACAACATTTTATGTAGCAGCACACACATCATACTAACATGTAGGTACATACACACATCGGCAACTACACACATGTTTCCACCCTAGGTTCACTCTCATCACTTTTTACACTTTTACATCTTTAGTTTCCACACTCCATATTTTCTCATTCCATGCTTTGTCTAGTCAATCGGCACATGCTTTCTACATCACTCTACATGGACATCAGGTATGCATCTCTATCTACTTTATGTTACCGAGCGTTTCGACTCACCAACATAAAGTGGGGGAAAATGTAGTCACAAAATCATGCACTTTAGACATTATTTAGTCTCGCTCTCATACTACTATTCATATGGTTTTTGAGTGAAGAAAGTACTAATTAACCCATGTCCTTTTGGCCATTTTACTTTGCTTGTTGTCTTCACTACCGACCTCCACATCTACTCCAGTCATTTTTTTCCATTTGTCATCGTTTTCATTTTTTGACTGGGGTGCCCACCCTAGTACTAGGGTGCCCCAGGTGCCCTAGTCCCATTTGGGGCCCTGATCCTTTCTACACTTTCCCGCCACTTTTTGGGTACTTTCTAGTTGTTTGAGCTTCCTATATTTTTAGTCGTCGGCCTTTTTGGTGTTAATTATGAAATTAGAACAAGAGAACCATATAAATATAAAGTTATGAGACCATAATGAGGGACCAAGCACTAAGCACTACTATCATCACCTAAGGTTACATCCATCAAAGGCTCTAAAGCTCATTTGCATCCATCTAGCTCCATCACAAGGCACAAGGCTGATTCATCTGCATCACATTCATAGGAGGGAAGTTTATTATATTCCATCCACCATTTTATTACATTTCTACACATAGTTATTGCTCATTACTTTCACAAAGTGTGACTGGCACAAGAGCACCTAGGGCATGATTGCACACACACACACATATAACTACATCGGGTCTGAGATGTAGTGCAAACTTAGTTAGTAATTCCACCATTATGGCCACTGAGGACAGTCTGAACCCTTTATATGTATTTTTATTTTTGTAGGGGTTTGATATTTGTCTTGGGGTTTTGCATGTTTCATCTTCATTGCTGATTTACTAGTGACATGTGGTGCAGTCCAGGGACATCCATGTGATAGGAAGAAACATAGGTAGGAATCATCTAGTGACACCTCAAGAGGAGGTTTCATCCCATTTTTGCAGACCAGGGCACCTAAGATCTATCAGACTGAGGGTTCCCACAGGTGCCCCTAATGCTTTCCAGGTGCCCCAGTCCAGTCATAATAGTTCCCAAATATGTACTTTATCAGGCTTCTTTGATGTTGTTTCCTCATATTTTTTTGTCATTTAACTATGACATAGTCCAACAACCTTTGTCAAATCAACTAAGACTTCTCTAACTCTCTCTTGCACACATTAGGGTTTTACATTTCTATTTACTTAGTTGCTTGGGTCACTTTTGTTTATTTAGTTTAGTTTTTATTTATGGCTATTTTTACATAACATCAGATTATACATACCTGATATTCATATTTTAGTTAATAATTGCAACAGCTATCAAGCTGTAACATGACAGAGAAGGAAATGATTGTGGAATGTAGTCAAGGTTGAACGAGACACCCATAAATTAACCAATGTTTATTTGGATGATAATACATCATACATTGTTCGTAGGATTGGTTTTGGGGCATTTCACTACCACTAGGAGTGTCAAAAACACGCTTTCAAGATTACAGATGTTCTTTATCAAAAATCCTGAAAAGTTTAACCAAAAGACAATGAATTTTATGTATGAGTAAGAATTAGATCACAATATAAAGTTGAGTTCGATTGTAAAGGTGGTAAAGACACCTCATGACTCTTGTCTAATTCATTTTCATAAGTCATGAAACTTGATAAATTGTTACAAAATATTTGAATGGACCCTTAGAATTTCTTAGTTTGATATGCATCCCATTCAAATGAATGAGTCAAACATTTATAACCTATAGGATACAAATGGGTAGTATAAAATATTGGCCATTACATAATACTTGGTCAATGTTAGTTTAACCTATGGAGGAAGACACATTTTTCATTCATATGATATGGTTACAATTTGATATTTCTGTCCTGGAGAGGAAAATGGAGTGGATAAGTACAATATTGTTTCAATTTTAGAAAACAATGTGTATAGAAACCTTTTAAATACATTATTTTGAGTGAAATCAACTTGACTCAGTGCATACTGATCTAGTGTTGAGACGGTCAACCTATCAACTCCAGATGTTCAATAAGTTTTCATTCTCTTTGTTGAATCCTTTCTCATAAAAAGTGTGGATATATTCTCTTGGATGGGTATAAAATACAAGGATATTTTTAACCAGAATTTCAGCTGAAGTTCAAATCCCTTGTTACAACAGAGTTCAGACATGGTAGGAATATTATACACTCCACTCAATCATCAAGGGGAGGATTTACACCAGAAATGACTGAAGTCAATACCCATTATTTAGAAACACATGACATTGTGTTTTAAAATGGATCCTATTCACACACTCGTACCAAAATGGTGTTATTGGAAAGTACTAAATAATACTATCATTTGCATACAGTGTGATGTATGAATGATGATACATGTATTATAAAAAAAATAAGGCTGAAGTAGCATTATAATATGATTGGTACTTATCGATTACTAAACAATTCCCATGTATTCTTTTGGTGTAACACCTTTTTAAATCATGGTCAGATCTAGAAATCCATAGATTGCACACCAAGATTTTTTAGGGAAGATAAATCTAGTATGTAGAGAGGCTAAGAAATTGACTGTGAGCTAAAATTGATATGAAACGCGAGAAAAATTGATAACAATCTATGGGATATAGTGATGACATGAACTTGGCTATAGACATATGAAAATCATAAATAATTAGAAGTGGTATACACTAGCAAGGTATTTGAGATAATTATGACAAACAGAAATAATCAGTTTGCAAATCAGTTAAATCCCTATACTCACAAGATGAAAATTCATTATAATAGTGAAAACAGATGAGCATTGATCATCACCTTGACTAGGAATGATAGTGATGTATGATGGAAGTCATTGTGAAAATTAAACGAATTACCAATGGGAACCACTGAATGTATTGGTATAGTTGTGACCTAGTGAAAGTATGATCACCTCAGATGAAAAATTGGGAAGTGTCCCAGTCTTGATTATTTAGGGGTAATCTACCACTAGATATTTAAGGACTCACAGTATACTCGTTCTCAAAATTAGAGGATAGGGAGATCTAGTCATTAATGAGCAAATTCTACTAAGCAATCCTACACTGAACTGTCCATAGTTGCTAAAACCTCTATAGTTTTATACCTTGGAAACATGCTATGGATACAAGAATATAAGTCACTTATGAATAATAACATATGGAAATTTTATATGATCTTCCACCATGGAAATTTAGATTAGATGTATTTTTTCTCATTTTCAGAGCCTCAAAAGGGTACAAAACATATGATTAGATGTAACCTTTAATAAATTTCACACCCATAAGAATATATTTACAATTGCTGCATGCCAGAAATATTATTGAAAAGACGAAAGGAAGCTTAATTTTCTATTAGGAGGTTACTTTGCGGTTGAGATACTTCCCATTGCTAAGATAACTAATTTGAGGTTAATTTTTACTCTACCTTCACAATTTGGGGACACACACACGTTTTGGAAAATCCACCAACTGGATGTGAAAATTCCTTTCTTAATAGGTACTTATAGAAATTTTCACATGACTCAACTAAAAGGTTTGGGTCACGTCGAATAAATATGGAAAGGTATATAAACTTAGATGACTGATTGATATACATTCTAATTAAATATTACACATTAGACAATATTTAGCCTGGTCTTATACTACTATTTAGAAGGTTCTCAAGTGTACAAAGTACTAATTAATCCCACCTTTTGGCCACCTTTTTCTTATCTTTTATTTCATCTTTCCCACATATTTTCCCGATACCTATCAACCCATTTCATGACCTTTCCAACATTCTAGCCTAAAATCAGGGTGCCCTAGCCTATACCAGGGCACCCTAAGGCAACCTTGGTCCCATTCTGGGTGCCCGATCTATGCACAACCTCTTCCACTTCTTTTTGGGTCACTTCTAGTTGTTGGTCATCCTTATCTTCTTCTCAGTCAGCCTTGTCGGGATTAATTATGAAATTAAGCTTGAGAGCCCTATAAATATAAAGTTATAAGACCATAATAAGGGTCCTAGGTCATTGCATCTTATCACTACTATCACTCCATCTAGGGTTGCATCCATTGCATCACTTGCATCCACATAGTGCCATGCATTCAAGCTAGGAGATCTGCATCACACACACTTCATAGGGGGAGGGATTCCATTCTATTCCATGCACACATGCTACTTACATTTCTATAGCTACTATTTCTTGCTACTTCACAAAGTGTGACTGACATGAGAGCACCTAGGGCACGACATACACACACACACACACACACCAGAACTACATCAGGGTCTGTAATGTAGTGCAACGCTCAGTGATAAGTCCACTAGTTTGGTGGTTGAGGTCAGTTCTGACCCATTCATATAATCTTTTTTTTTAGGGTAGGATACTTCTCATTGCATTATGGGTCATTCCTCATCTGATGAATCCAATGTGATAGACAGGAAGTATTTAGACACTTAGTGACCATACCAGATTCAGATTTTGAGCATTTACATTATTCAGAGCACCCAGATTATAGACCAGGTGCCCAGGGTGCCCCAGTACACTCCCAGGCACTGCCTGTGTCATCTCAAAATACTCCAGATATTACCCTTTACAGGGCCCCTGAGTTTGTCTCCACTTCCAAATTCTATTTCAGACCTGACAACACTGTATGACAGTCTCCTGCAATCAGCTAAGTCATTTCTCTTCTTTCTCTTACACATTAGGGTTTCATTTCATCTAGAATAGTTTATTTACATTTATTTCATACTGCTTTAGTTCATTTACAATGTTTTTAGTCCTCCTATATTAGATTAACTAATACCCTAGATATCCCCTTAGGCCATCTATAATAGTTTATTTTAGTTAATCATTTTGGTGAACCTGACGTCTCTTTTTAGCACCTTCTAGGTCCTTCTTTTTCAATTTTCCATCCCTATTTTCATTATGATTTTTCAATTCTCTTTTTCCTTTTTATATTTTTTCACCAATTTACTACCTTCTCCCATCTATAGTTACCACTACATTCAATGCACCATGACTATATCTATTCACATACTTACTTACAAAAATACCTAGATTGCCTATGACCCAAAAATACTTAGCTACCCATTATGTTTCTCCACACATATCACCAGAATATGTTTACCATAAGTTTATTTCAGATTTATCCCTTAATGAAGATCAAATCACTTTCACATCTGATGATCTCCCGTTATCGACAGAGTTCTTAGCCCATGACCCTCCCTTATATATCCAAGTTTGTATCAATAAAGTAGGTGTCAAAAGGGCATTAGTTGATAATGGATCTGGCCTCAATATTTGTAATGTTACCTTTCTTCACCACTTAGGTATTTCAGAATCATCTCTCACTCCATCATCTATTTCCATCTGTGGCTTTGATAACATCCCTAAGCATGTGTTAGGTATTGTAAACCTCCCTATTACCATTGGTCCAAAAACAGTTACCATTCCATGCCATGTCATGCCCAATGACCTCAACTATAACATCCTCCTTGGAAGACCTTGGATCCATGCCATGCATGGGGTCCCTTCTACACTACATGTGCATTTTAAATTTTGACATCAAGGCACTGTCTACGATGTGTTGGCTGACCCATCTCCTTTTGAATATTGTAACTCAATTGAGCAATCTAGTGATCCTTCTACCAACAAGTCCTAGGATTTTTCTAAGTATGGGTCAGGGTATGACTATTTACAATGTTATGGTTTTACTAATACTAGTACACAAGACCCTAAAGTCACAACCCCTTGGGATCTTCCTACACAAACACATAAGCATGGGTTAGGCTATCATAAGTGATAATAACCACACCTATTCCCATGTGCATAGTTCCATATCCCTCTTTACTCTCTACAGATGTTTATACTACCTTCCATCCTCCTCCACCTAATCAACCCTTATTAGAATCAATTCAGGCTATACATTTGTTGTTTCATGAAAAGTTTCAAGCTATAGAATCCATTATTACATCTTTCAAATCTGAAATCCAACAGCTTAAAGATGCTTCTCAATCACATGTTTCTCCTCCTCTTACATCTCATATGCAATCTAGGTCCACTACATGTCATATAATTGACCCTCAGGACATGCCATCACCTGAGCCTCTTATACTTGAATGTAATAATAATGCTACATCCCAATGGATTCCTAGCCCTGAGTCATCAATACCTAATGATCAAACACCACCTCAACAACCTCCTCTAGAAATCAATTCAGCACCTCCTTCTCTCAAGTCATCCACAACACTACCAAGTCAAAGTACGCAACCACCTCTCACAAACAGTCCACCTCCTTCTCCTACCAACACTTCTGCAGCATCACCAATCCCACATAAGCTCCAACCAATCAATCACTGTTGACAAAGACACTACTTCTACTAATGGGAAGTCCACATTTCCAACTCCATCATCATCGCATGGTTTTAATGTTGTTTTGGCCTACCATTGTGTTGGCCCTCTCTCCTATCATGACACAACCAATGCTCTCCCACAATGGCATGACACCTCTTGTGTGGCTGCATATAGATTGTTATCATCATAGTACACTTGGGGGGCATAACACCCTACCCCCCTACTCACTCACACATCTATCATCTTTATATAGGCATACAATATCATGCATTATAGCACCGTCATTACCCGATGATGCACCCTAGTGCTTCGGTTCACACTGGACTGTTGAGGGATTACCATTACACTGAACCCCACACACTGCACTACAGGACCTATACATTTACATTATCATCATACATTATATATACATAGCATACACTACACTAGTCATCATATATATGAGCCTAGTTTTCATTCCATCCTCTCATTTCTACATTTATGCTAGGTCATGTTGTATATGAGTCTAGCTTTATTTTTCACATTTTACCTACACACATTCTATATTTCCACACTACATATACACACCTATACACATTTCCTACATTACATTATACATATTCTATATCCTACACTACACTAGATTACATTACACATGGGTCTAGTTCCACATCATCATTCCATACCATTTTTACCATTACTACATTACATTCTACATCTACCTATTCTACATCCTACACTAGATTTCCTTATACTTGGGTCTAGTTTTATCTATCATCATTACACATTCTATTTCTACCTACACATTTATTACATTACATTCCATACCCACTACACATTCTACATTACATTTCCTACACTACACATTCACATACCTTGGTTGTTTACACTACGTTGTCTTCTATGCACTGCACTCACCACCCTATGATGCACTTTAGTTCCTCGGTCCATACTCGACTGCCAAGGGTTTACCAATCAAATGGACCTTACCTACATGTGACATGTCATCATACCACATTCCTCAGACTAGTGACCAATGCTCTAGGCTATATCGTCACCCACACTCATCATCACATACCATAGTGGTATACACCTTAGGTTAAATCACCACTCTTTTCATCACTTCTACATCATCCTATTACATTCTATCATCTCCTATTATATCATCCTATTACATTATTTCTCAACTCCACATTATTCCATTACATTATCACACCTTCCATCATCATGTAGTGGTATACACCTTAGGTTAAATCACCACTCTCTTCATCATTCTACATTATCCTCTTACATCCTATCATCACCTATTCTATTACATCATTATATTACCTCATCATTTATCCTACTAATCACTTAGTGGTATACGCTTTAGGCTAAATCACCACCCTTGTCTTATTCATCCCATAGTGGTATACACTTAGTGATAAAATCACCACCTTATATTATCCACCATCTCCTCATCTACGCTTCATACACCCTCATCACCCATCTCATAGTGACATACACTATAGGCTAAATCATCACCTTCTTCTTCCATCATGTAGTGATATACACTTAGGGATAAATCATCACTCATTCCATTCAACAAGTCGTGGTATACGCTTAGGCTATAGGGTCCACGCACATCTTTCCATATATCTCATTCCCATACACTCATTCTATAGTGATATATGCTTAGGGATAAATCATCACTCCTCCGATCAAAAAATTCGTGATATATGCTTCGGCTATAGGGTTCACACACATCTTCTCCCCATGTCACATTTCATCACCATCCCACATACATACTCATCACAAGTGCGCTAGACACAACCAACACTACTCGACCATTTCCCGATGATGCACTCTCATTTACGGTTCATTCTTGACTACTGAGGGGGAAAAAAAAATGAACCTCACTGCATACACATTCCATACACTCAGGGGGCACGTTGCTCCTATCATTCCATCTTGCATTCCATTCCATCCATCCACAACATACTGCATTGTCTTGGTAGCATTTACTTTTTCTTACTAGTGTTTTGCATGCTCATTTTACTACACATGTTAGATTTATTTCTTATATGTCATTATCATACACACATGTGCATTCACGCCTTTGTCTAGTGTGATCCTAGATATAGGACATTTACATGTGGCATGGATGCTCACCTTCTACCCTTACTATACTGGTCACTGGGGGCATCCACATTCATCTCATATAGGTGCTATTGTTTCAATTTGTACTTAGCATCTTATACTACTTGCTTCTACATGCTTTGACATATTGGTTATCACTCTAACATGCTAATGGGTGTTCCATGTGCAACACTTGTTTTGTAGGACTACATGTTTCCATGACTATGTTTATTTTTACTTGTTTGTGTTGTTTTCCATTGTTTTTGGGATTTTCCCTTTGCTTGTGTGCACACTTGACTGTTGTTTGTGGCCATGATGGCCTTGCGTGTCTTGTGACATCATGAGTGATGTCCCATGTTTGAAACCCACTTTGTGTGGTCTACTTGTTTTCTTGTGTGTTTACACTACTGTGCTTGGTAGTTTTTCTACATTGTCTGTGTATTTTACACTTGTCTTATTTGCATGCATGTGTTCAGACTAACACTTGTATTGGCTAGCCATCCCCTTTTTTGTGTGCCTTGGTATCTACCAAGTGTTTCCCTTTCCCCCTACAAGGGTAGAGTTCTACAGGTCAGAGTGTGGTTGGTCCTCTTTTGGGGCCACATTCTCCTTCCAGGGTCATCGCATGCACCCCCAAAGAGGGGGGCATCATTGAGGGTTTCTACTAACACAATGTATCTACACTGGTTCACACACAACGAGTGAGTTCAGACCAGTCTACGAACTCCATACATAATGGCCTTAATAGGACATGGTGTCCTTCGACAATTATGTGGAGTGCTTACAGGCTCAGGGGTTACAGTGGGTGGCCTCTCTACACTTCTCCATCCAGTGGTGTAGGATCACCCAAAAAACTAGACAGTACAGATATCTCTTCAACAAAATTTCAGCAGAAGCAGTTAGAGTTGGAGGACACAGAGCATTTCCTCCCTACACTTCTTCAGCCAGGGTGGCGTGAGATCACCCAAAAAACTCGCGACACTATAGGATATCCTTCTACACCCTTTTTCTCAACATGGATCAGGTGCACATGTTCCATTTTTCCATTTACACTTTCTATTCTAGTGTATTTTACATTTGTACTTTACACACATTTTTACATACATACATATTTGACTACTTGATCATTTTCTCCTTGCAGGTCCACCGTATGAGAAACAAGTAGTCAAATTGGGGGCAACAAAAATAACAAATGACAATGACAAAAACACATGTGGTGGTACTTTCCATACTAACCATGCAGGTACACTACACACATGCAACAACTACACATGTGTTCCACCCTAGGTTCACTCTCATCACTTTTTATACACATTTTTCATCTTTAGAATCCACTCCTCCACATTTTTATTTTTTGTCATTCCACACTTGAGTCTAGTCCATCGACATGTCTTCTTCTACACTCTACATGGTTATCAGGTATGCATCTCTATCTACTTTATGTTACCGAGCTTTCCGCTCACCAACATAAAGTGGGGGAAAATGTAGACACAAATATTGCACATTAGACAATATTTAGCCTGGTCTTATACTACTATTTAGAAGGTTCTCAAGTGTACAAAGTACTAATTAATCCCACCTTTTGGCCACCTTTTTCTTATCTTTTATTTTCTTTCCGTGTATTTCTTGATACCTATCAGTCAGTTTCATGACCTTTCTGACATTGTAGCTTGAAATCAGGGCCCCAACCTATATTGGGGCACCCTGAGGCACCCTGGTCCCATTTTGAGTGCCCTGGTCTATGCACAACCTCTTCCACTTATTTTTGGCTCACTTCTAGTTGTTGGTCATCCTTATCTTCTTCTTAGTCAAGCCTTTTCGGTATTATTTACGAAATTAAGCTTGAGATCCCTATAAATATAAATTTATAAGACCATAATAAGTGTCCTAGTTCATTGCATCTTATGAATAATATCACCCCATCTAGGGCTACATCCATTGCATCACTTGCATCCACATAGTGTCATGCATTCAAGCTAGGAGATCTGCATCACACACACTTCATAGGGGGAGGGATTTCATTCTATTCCATGCACACATGCTACTTACATTTCTATAGCTACTATTGCTCGCTACTTCACAAAGTGCAACTGACACAAGATTACCTAGGGCACAACATGCACACACACCAGAACTACATCAGGGTCTGTAATGTAGTGTAGCACTTAGTGATAAGTCCACTAGATTGGAAAATGAGGTCATGAGGTCATTCATATGACCATATTTTCATTTTTATAGGGTTAGCACCCCAGGGGTGGCCCTAGTACACTCCCAGGTGCCTCATCTGCTCAGAATACCTAGATTTTCCCTTCATAGGGCCCCTGAGTATCTGTCTCCACTTCCAAATTATGTACTCAGACCTACGACAATCTTTGTGAATCAGCTAAGACATTTCTCTCCTTTCTCTTGCACATTTAAGGTTTCATTTCATCTAGAGAGTTTTTATTTACATTTACCTCATACTACTTTAGTTCATTTCTCCTTAAGGGTGACGTCAACATTGGGGTTTTGCAACAGATTTTTAGCGAGTTTCCAAGTGTTTGTTTCAAGATATAAAGGTTGGGCTCTATTCGATATCATTTATAGATATTATTTCCAGAAAATCAGATTTATATCTATTGTATTTGCAAAGTTATGAATTTTTGAAGATTTCCAACAATTTAGGGAATTATAAAAATTATTAGAAATCATATACTATTAAAAAAAACTAAAAAAATAATTCTAGTCTTTGTTATTATTATAGCAAGCTCTCTATAAATTTTCTTGAGATTTGGATAAATAATTTGTAACATATATATATATATATATATATATATATATATATATATATATATATATATATATATATATATATATATATATATATATATATATATTAGATTTTAAGTAATATCCCACAAGGGATATTTCACCCTATGTTAATTGAAACCCTTATGCAATGCTTTGAGTGAATTTTCCTCTTGCTAAAATACAACTCTTAGACACCTAAAATCCACCTATGTAGTTTTAATACTAAAATTGTACTAATTACCCTCTTTCCCATCATTTAGACCATTATAATTAGTGATTTTAGCTAATTAACTAACGTTTCCCTCCATTTTGGTCAATTAACGACACTTTCGTTAATTAACTAGTCTTTACCTCCACTCCGGATGCTAATTAACGACACTTCGTTAGTTATAATCCTCTTTCGATTAAACAATTAACTATTATTAGTTAATTAAGCCTATTTACCCTTGTATTTAATCAATAAACCCTCTTATTGGTTAAATCCCCCTTTCAAATAATCTAAATCCTACCTATTTCCCTCTAAATCATCTCTAAATAGCTTTCTAAGCTTATTCTAGCCTATTAATTAATCCTAGTTGATTAATTAAATCATCCCAACTCCCATGAGTTGCTAATCACTTGTTAATTCTTCTAATCAAGCTTATTTCTTCTAAATCTACTTTATCCTTTATCCCACATGCACTAGTTTGCAAGCTTCTCCCAAATTGGAAAGCTATATAAAGGACCCTCCTACATTCTTTCACACCTACACCACACTTTTTCTAGTAATATAGACATGATAAGAGCCTTCTCCATTGTTGGAATAACTACTTCATCTTTGCATCCATTCTCTCATTGTTGAGTAGAAAGGAAGATCTAAGTATGGCCTTGTAGCCATTTCTTGGTGAGATCCTTCCCTCTCTTTGGAGATCAAACACACAAATTTTATTACTCATGATCTAAAGAGGCTCATGTTTAGAAGTAATCATACATTTAATAATAGGAATGGTTAGCATTAGATGATTTCATTCATGTTTATGCAATAGATTAGTTATTTACTTTAAGCTCTTATCATGATGTTAATGGTAGATTTAGATTTACTTTAAGACTACTAGGTGTTAGTTTCTTTCAATTAGCATAACAAGTTTAACATGTACACATTTGGCACACTCGGTGGGACTTACTCCATTGTCCTTTGCATTAATTTCAAGTTTTTGTAGATTAGTTTCAATTTTTGGTTACTAACCCTCATTTTTTAGACATTTATAGATAAATCTTGAGTTTCTTAACTATATTAGTTAAGTTTGCTTGGTTTTAGTGATCTTTGTCAAGAATAAAGAGGTGAGGTGCTGCCAAATTTGAGCAAATTTGAAAAGTTTTTTTTTTTGACATTATTCTTGTCAAAAATCCATGTTTTGATGAGCCTACATTAGGTGCCTTGTTAAAAGGTAGAATTTTGTTCAAGGCTTGGCTACGTTCCAAGACCCATGCAGTTACTGTTGTTAAGGATTTGTTAATGCTACTGTTTCTAAGGCTTGCGCTTAGCACTCTTTAGCCTATATTTTAGTTGGCTTGAATTTTTCTCTTTGTGTTAGGCTTGCGCTATTATCTTCTAAGTAACTTGTGCTACTATACTCTTGGTTTTGTCCTATGCTGTGTTAATTGCATTTTTCCTGTATTCTATCACAACCTATGTTTTTGCAATACCCCTACGTTTAGTGCAAAATGCTTACTTGCATTTTGTCCTATGCGTTACTTTTAAAATAGGCTTGCAGTAGTGTTATATAGGCTTGTGGTAGCATTCTATGTCAATTTTTGGTTAGGTTTTCAAGGTTTTAGATTCTGATTTTTGATGATTTTCTTTCATTTTACAGGTTTTATAACTCTTTTTTGTAGGTTTTTACATTTTTAATCATTTTCTAACATGTTTTCAAGATTCAATGAATGTTATGTTTCCATTATTTACTTAGGATAAATTTTGTGTATGCTCTTCTCTTGTGTCCTTGGATGATATGAGAATCAAAAGCAAATTTAGTCTTCTTTTTCTAACATTTGGTTAATTTGGAGACTTAATCTTTCATTTTTTTTCTTAAAGGGAATCAACAATTTATCAAGAATTTTTTTAAGTTCATTTGATTTAAAGTTTTCCTTTGCATTTATCTAGTTAAATCAAATTATAGTGTATGCTCTTCTCTTACATCCTTGGACAATCTTGAGAATCAAAAGCAATTTTTGGTTCACTTTCTATTGGAAACTACTAAATATTTTGTGCGCAGGACCTAACACTTGTCAAAGATTTGAGATCTACACAAAATCTAACTACAAGTGTGTCGCAAGTTTCCAATGGTGTGCTAAACCACATTTTAATCAAAAGATAAAAAACACACCACTTCATTCAAAACATTGTATTTACAGGTTTAGTTAAGGGTTAAAACCCATCCGCTTTAAACTGTGGGAAGTATCTTGGCATAAGCCATAAAATTCATTATGAGGATTACCACAAGAACCCCAAAGTAGTCCACACCTTGAGAGAACTAGGTGGATGAAATGGGAAGTGCCTTGCTACCTACTTGACTAGTTGAAAACCATTGTGAGAAAAGCTTCATGTTACCCGTATGAGGCCCCATTCATTAATTTGATTGTGGGGTAATGGTCCATTGTCTAGTTTACTAGAAATGTGTACCTCTCTTAGGTAAGAATTGGTGAGTTTGTGAACAAAAGCCTAGGAAACCATTTGGCATTGGGGCCAACTTGACTTTATCCATCGTGTTCCAAAGAGCTCTCACAAAGAAAAAACTTATTTAGAGTCAAAACCTTGTTATTCGAACAAGGGGAGAGTTCATTGAAGTTTGAAGCCACCACATGTTATTCATCACAAAACTTACAAGGCATCACTTTGTCCTAGTTTCTACCTTCTTCATAAGACAAGGGCAAAAATCTTTGCCAAAGTTACGCTAAGTATTTTTCATCACCACTTAGTCTACTCTTTTGTTTTCTTATTTCCTGAATTTGGGACAAAAGAGAGCATACATACGTGGTGCTATAAATAATTGTGTCCACCACTTTTGTATTCTACTCACATGACTATCCTTCCTTATTGTGACTGCCATTAAGTGTTGAAAGTGAGTTAGTACGTCTTCATATATTTGATATCCTTGTCTTGATACCCATGTCAAGACAATCTCATTAGAGTTAGGTTGTCGTATGACTGACTTCCTCTTGAGTTGTTATGTTGCTGCATCATATCAATACAATTTTGATACTTACATCTTGTTTCCTTTGTGAAACTTGATTTAAGTCTCTAAGTTGTATTGTTACGCTACACATAACTATCAACTTCATGATATACTTAGACCTTGGTTTTATTTGAATATTTCCTTGAGTTTTGAAAAGTGTTGTTGTTACACTGTTTGCATCATGTCAACATCATTTTGATACTAATATCTTTTTTCTACAAATTTTGATTAACGTGTCCAAATTGTATTGTTGAACTACTCGCATTTGTAGCTTCCATTTTCAAGACTTGGACTTTGTGGGTGTCTAAACTTGTTTAAGTATACCTTGTTTGAGAATCATGTCAACACCATTTTAGTATTTAGGTCTTTTTTATCCCAAAATTGATCTAAGTATTGATATTGTGTTGTCATTATTGCACCAAACCTATCTTTGAGAACGTAGGGAGTAGTTATTCTTATGATTGGATCTTGGTCTTGTACTTGATTTATTTGTCCTAGATACTTCTTACTATACGGTTCCATATCAGTGTGTCATTCTTTATTCTTTGGTATCCTTGATTCATATTGCCTTGATTCTTTATTTTTTCCATACATTATTTGAATTCTTTGTGACGATTTGATGTCGTCACACTGCTTGGTTTTTCCTAGGGTCCATTTTAATCAACCTTAGTAAAACCTTTCCCATTATTCCTCCTATCACAAGGATGGGGCATAAAATATTAGGGTCAAACCCTTTTTTTAATGACAAGTTAAACCCTCTTTATGAAGACAATAACATGGTTGACCATAGTAGTGACGAGGGGAACTCTCCTTGGAATGAATTTGAATTTGATCCCGCCCACATGGATAATTTCTTTTCTAAAACAAGAATGAATTCCTTATGTGTGTCATAGAATTAGGGACTAGGGTGCCCATGGGTTCCCTAGTCCTTATTTTAGGTGCCCCAGTCCTAGAAACACTTGCGTCTAATTAATATTTTTGAGGTTAGTATTTTTAATTTTCCCTCTCATTCCCCTAGGTACTAGTCAGCATGTCGAGTCATTAGTGTTGAAATTTGAGCAAGAGATCCCTATATAAACATAACATGCCTACTATCTTATGGGTGGACTATCTATTATCAAGGGCTAGCTATCTACTAAGGCAAGGGACTACCTTTTAGCATCATTGCATCACACATACTGCATAGGAAGGTTTGTATTCATTTTATTCCATCCACCATTTTTAATTTACATCAAGCTATTTTCCATATCTCTGTGTCATTGAGACTACGATACCCTAGGAAAAAAATTTCACACATAAGCACACAGGACACCATTGGATCTAGAATGTAGTGCAATGCTTAGTTGTAAGTCCACCATTTTGGCAGCTAAGGTCAGTCTGACCCCTTCATATGCATCTTTCTTTTTTAGGGATTTTTTGCTTCGTATGGGGTTTTGTAGGTAGATATTCATTACATGTTTACGATGACATAAGAAAAGTTACTACGACAATCAAATGATAAGGATCGAGACATTACAAAGATCTAACAACACATCTAGATTCAGGTCTTAAGCTTTTCTATAGACCAGAGCACCCATACTACAAACTAGGGTGCCTAAAGGTGCCTTGATTCTCTCTCAAGCACCCCAGTCTAGTTAAATCTCCATCTACTATAATTCTCTGGGTTGTACCTTCATACTTTGCTTTATCCACACATCATCATGTTTAGTCCATAATCACAAGGAGGTAAGTTATTTTTAGGTTAGTACCTTATCTCTCATATTTAAATTAATTCATTTCATTTAAATATCAAATACAATTATTTAGCATTTACATTTCATTTCAAATCAGTTATTTCATTGTTGTTTCTAATTTAGATTAACTCAAAAATCCATATTTTAATTAATCACTCACAAACATGGTTCATGGAGAAGAAGAAGTACAATGTCCTCTTCGCAGTGTTGATGAAATCCTAAACCCAAGACATACTTCTAATTCCAGCTAATGGAATTAGGACAAAGTGCCTTCTCAAAGTAATGGTGGTTATAATCCTAATAAGGGGAGTAAGGATAAGAGGTTGACACATTTGAGTCCTCCTTCAGTAGGATGGATCAAACTAAATTTTCACAGTGCCTCTCAAGGCAACCCTGGAGCTGCTGGTTGCAGGTGTGTGTTTTGTAATGTTGATTATAAGCCTGTCCTTGTTATGGATTTTGATTGTGGTGTAGCTTCCAATAATTTCACAAAAGGGATGACCTTGTGGTCGGGTATGGCTGAAGCTAAGCACAGGAAATGGTCTAGAATTTGAGTTGAAGGCAACACTCTAGATATCATTATGATAGTGCAAGGAAACTCTTCTCATATATAGAAATTACAATCCATTTGTGATAACATTCAGGTAATTTTTCCTAATTTTGAGGAGCCAATTTTTTCTCATATTTGTCGAGAAGGTAATAAGGTTGCATACAATTTAGCTAATATTGGTGTCATGCTTTAGAATAAGGGTCAGGTGATGGCTCAATCATGGGAGATGATTTTCCCCAATGATATTCAAGCCCTTTTGGTTAATGATGCGTGTTTGGCTTGTGCAAAGGGGAATTTTAATCTCTAAAGTTGTACCCCTTGTTTTCCCCCCTCCCGGAAATGATGGTTTTTTAAAGGAAGGATTTGGATTTGGATTTGAAGCATGGTCTATAATTAGCATTCATTGGCTTTGGGGAAGGTGTTTGGCTTTTAAGTTGTGTTTTTGTTGTCTTTGGGCTATCTTTTTGGCTCCTTCTTTTGTAGTTTAGCTGGGTTTCCTTCAGGGTGGATCTAGTAAGTTGAAGTTCGTTAGTTTGTCTCTCTTTCTTCTCTCATGGCGTGTAGTGGAGACTTTGTGGGTGGCTCTAGGAGGAAGTGGAGTCATGCTCAGACTGGGCCTGATTTGGGTGATTCCTTTTTGGAGTGGCTCAATGGGAGAATTAAAAATGTGGCCATGAGGGGGTGGCCGGAGAAGTTTTGGTTAGTGGCTGAGAGCATTGAAGATGATGAAGAATAAGTGGTTCTCTATGATAAATTAAGGAGGTTAATGTTGGACCTGTTATCCAAAATGAGCCCCTGTTTATTTTGGCTAACTTGCCTTCATTCTTTCCTTCCTTGTGCTTCAACTTCGATTTTCACA
Organism: Taxus chinensis; assembly: GCA_019776745.2. NCBI lineage: Eukaryota > Viridiplantae > Streptophyta > Pinopsida > Cupressales > Taxaceae > Taxus > Taxus chinensis. The sequence continues at coordinate 17,604,342 of CM034157.1, forward strand.
CATTGCAAACACTCAAAAGAGTCTAGAAATGGCTTCATTAGATAGGATTTTTCTTCCCCTTTATAGAAAGGTAAAGAATTCCTCCTAAATCCTTGTATTTTTTGAGTTATGGCTCGAAAGAGTTTGGAGGGGAAATTTTCCCTGGGCAGGCCTGCGGAGTTAAGGAGAAAAATTTACCAGGGAGTCTCAGGTCGGTAGAGTGGAGTTGGAAAATTTGACAAGGAATGGGTGGGTGTCGGTGGAGCCAGGGAGGAAATTGCACCACTTAGCCTTTTGGGGTAAAAAATTTAAAGTCAAAATATGGCCCACGAGCCCGTAAAGGAGAATGAAAAAAAAATTGGTCAAGGCCCCACACCAATCAGAGAGCGCCACGTGTCAAAGTCTATGTCAGTAGTGCCATGGGAGGGGCCAGAGGAAAGTTGAAGTTTTTGGCCTTTTGGCATAAAAACTTAAAGGCATGAATTGAACCCGTGATTCCATCGACTAATAGGATGGTGCCATGTGTCCACATCAGTAGTGGAGCGGTGGGGCCGTAGAGAATTTTGGGAAAATTTCCCAATTTTGTGAAAAGGGGAAAAATGTTGTTTTGAAGTCACAAATCAATGAGAAGGTACCACGTGTCATCAGAGAAGTGGGGCACAGAGATTTTCTAGAAAATTTTCCCAATTTGGAAAAGAGGGAAAAAGTTCAAATTTTGGCCCATGAACCCAATTTTGCCCTAATTTTGCCATTTTTCACCCTAAATCTTCAGATGGGCATATCTTTCGCACCAAATCTCAAATATTTATGGTTTTGGTATCATTGGAAAGCTGGTGAAATTCTCCACATGATGGACCCTACAATTTTGAATTTTGATAGAGTTTGATGGGAAAAATTTGAAGAAATGTCTCTGGCACCGGAAAAAATGCAGAACTGACCCCCAACCACCAAAATTGATGAAGTATGGCATCCATTTCTTCTCCATCATGGCCGAATGCATTAAAAAATGAATTTTTGAGGGTTTCCTTACTGTTTTAATAAATCTTGTCAATGGTTGGAGATGTCAAATCAATTTTCCCGCATTTTTTCACCTTTCTTCGTTCTGCTTCATCGTTAAAAACCAGTTTTGGCTCATTTTGTAATGGTTGAACATTTCTTGCTCTTGCAAGCTCTTATTTTCTCCTTAGTAGGTGGATTTGAGGAGTTTCAGACCTCCCATATGGATTATAACACATTTTTGCCTCCTTGCCATTGCAATGTATCGTATTAAATCTGGAACTGACAATGCATGCTCTGTGAATGAGTTTTCAATCCTCTCTTGTGTTGGTTTGTTTCCTTCTGATCTTTCATTGCATTTTGGAAAATTTGTGCATGTTTTGATGTTGTATCTTCATGATTTGTGTCTATTTTTGCAAAGCAAGGAGTTCATCACTCCTTTGGTGTATCACCTCTCTGTTTTTGCTTAGTTTTGTTTTCATTTCCTTTTTTTCTCACAAACCTTACCCCTTGGTAATTTTAGAGTAAGAATTTTGAATCAAAACCTCTACAAATATTGCATGTATACACCTAAATAGAGGAGTAAGAACCAACTTCAATCTGGAGAGTTTTCTCACCTTGCAAAGTCCCACACCTTGGAGAAAACTCAATGTTGTGCATTCACACCAAGATGAGTTTTCCCTTAGAAAAAGATCCATAACTCATTTGGGGGTGCTATGAATTTGCACTAACAGGTTGAATGGCCTCATTTAATGGTTAGGGTAAGTTGAGACCTCCTAGGTTAGTAAGTAAATAATGACATTAGAATCCTCTTAAGGATGAAATTAAATAATTGTGCAAACTTCTGGGGGACATAAGATAATGTTTTGTGAAGGGTTAATGTCCGTCCTTGCTCATTTTAAAATGTATTCTTCTTGCCTCTCTTCATTGTAGGTATTTGTGCATGTTAAGATGTTCATTGCAGGTTGGAATTAAACTAACTTCATGGAATTATTGGAACCATTTTATGTGTGAAATCCATCTTTGGTCTATGATTAACATATCCATCCTTCCATTACTCACCCCTCTTTGTTTTCATGGCAATTTTGATAGATAATCAACACTTTCCTTCTCTGGTGTATCATGTTTTAGTGTAGGCTATGAATTATTTAAACCTATTTTCTGGTCTCTCTTGTCTCCTTGGACATTTAGATTAGGATTAGATTAGCTTGCCTAATTTTCACTGGAATAGCTTGTGGCGGGTAGTTTAGGAAGAGGAACCAGCCTTCTCTGGAGAGATTTCCCCATTTTCAAAGGTCCCACACTTTGGGATAGCTCAATGTTGTGCAATCACACCAAATGACATTACCTTAGAAAAGCAGATCCATAGGTCGTTTTGGGGGTGCTGTGAATTTGAACTAACATGACCTAAAAAAAATACTTGGGTCCCAGAAAGGAATCCCTGTTTAATCTGGCACAGGGGTTGAAGGCTAAACATTTCTCTAAGCTGCTCACACAGGCATCAGATCTTCATCATTTCCAAAAGGAGATGAAGGACCTAGAAGAGGGTGGTCAGTTTACAAATTCATATTCATGGCCCTTATTAATAATAGTGAAATCTCTCTGGTCTCTCACGAATACTCTATGGTGGCGGAAAATTAGGGAACAGAACCTCCTGGAGCAACACCAATAGTTGATCACCCTTCCAAATTAAAAAAAAAGCTCTTCTTTGTCGTAAGTGATTCAAGTAGACTCAGACATGGATATTTGGTGTAAAAAGCCTCCGTGGATCTACAATAGACATAGTAAGATTGAATTTTGGGTTCTCTAATTTGAGCTCATTCAGTATTGAGTGGTTATCAATATTTTTTTTTACAATCTAGGAATGTATAGTTCGGTGATATATATATTGTTGTATAGGAACTAGTTTTTTGGTTTTTGTAGCACGATAAAATGTATTTTACTCTCCCTATTAAGTCCATTGATTTATAGATTAATCATGGACTGTAATAGGAACTTTATTTTAGGCTATGGACTTCTCCCTAGGAATATTTAGATTAATAAGGTTCCTAATGACGGTTATGATCGTGTGATGGTGTTATAGAGACCCTCCTTACCTGGATTCTATGAGAAACATGCCAATAATGAAGAGGCAACTCCCTTCTGAGAATCATTGAAGAGACAAAAGACAATGAGGTTACAGTAGTTTAGAAATCCCCCTTTTTCCTTACTCATCAATTGGGTAGGTTTAATTTCACATGTTAACAGACTTACAAAGAATCTAATTGAAGACTTAAAACCTATGGGAGAGTTGGGGTCAATGTAGGTACTACACCTAAAACTTTGGGTCAAGAAAAACCTAGAGCTTCGTATTATGAGTTTTAAACCAAAACTCCACTTTCAAGAAAAACCTACCAAGTAGGCATATCATGTAATTATAATTGATAAGTTGTTAAAGGTGGTGTTTGCATGAACCACTTAACCATGTATAAATGGGCTTCACACTACCCCCAAGTTTATATATTTGACCAGTGAATGGATTTATCTCTGAAGAACTACACTCCTTTACATGAAGGCAAAGACCTAACAGAACTGAAGTATCCATTTTAGATAGCTACATGCCCATATCCAACCTTGAGCGAGTTGCTATGTCAAAGAACAACCTTTCCCTCAGTTCCAGCCTATTAGGTATGTCCAAGTTTTTTGTATAAGAATAATTAGGCAAAGGTGATCTGCGTAAAACCATGTCAAAACTTATTTATGGCATGTCAAGAGCTTGCACATAGTGATATTTATCTCATTCGCCATTATGGCATCTAGGGAGACAAGTTTTGAATCTTTTTCAATGCACTTACCTAAATGGTCAATCGCTACATTTTTAGGAATTAACAAAGCATGTTCATCCTTTTCCTTTAACATGGAAAATGTCTTCTTTCATCACCATGATAGAATTGTGCAATACAAAAAAAAGAATAAAAACCTGACTATTACCTGGAACAAAATAATATTGAGGGTTCAAGTTAATACCCACACCATTCCTAATCCAGATAAGCATATTATTATTTTCATTTATTGTGTAATTATATCTACAATTAAGATATTATCTTGGTTTGCAACTACACACTGGATGCTCTCCGTCTAATGTATAGAAAATTATTTCAACATGAGATTGCTTGATGTCTAACCAAATTGAGATTCCACCAATGCCTTTTCAGAAAGATCATTAAAATAAAGAAGTTATCCCCACTTACAAAATTATTTCAAAATGGCTAATAATTTTTTCGTAGGTGATCAATTGAACTATTTTAAATGTTGCAAGTTGAGGTCCACCATTGATAATGATCCTTTAAATTATGTTTGACCAAAGGAACTGTTGCTATAAGACAAAATATAAAATCCACATGAATTACATCCCTTAATAGATTCAACAACTTTGTTTTCCTATCTTAAAATAGTTAGACACATTAAACATGGTTAAATATCCAACAATGGAACCTTAACAACCTTAAGATTGTGTCAAGTATTTTATGAAAATAAATTATTCCTATAATGTTTTTTCAAGGTTTCCTAAGGTACTAGCTCACCTTCTCAACAGTGGCCCTTGTCATATTTTTACACACAATTTTTCCAGATCAAGTATCTTGGTGTTCATATGAGAGGAATAGTGGCATTCATGTCTACATGGGTGTAGACACCAAAATTAGGTCACACTCCCCTTGGTCCCTCGTCAAATAATCACCTTGAACACACTCACCTAACCATGGCCCCCTTCACCCCACTCTAATATTAATTTAGTTAAATTAATTCATTATCCTCACAATATTTATTAGTTAAATATCCAAAGGGGATAATGCTCACATATCCACCTCACCTAGACACCTCACCTAGCCACCTCACCCTAAGATCTATTCTTAGTAAGTTGCCATAACTAACTAAGACCTACCTAAACCCTAAAAATCAATGCCTACATTCCCTCTAACCACATTCCCGCAATCAAAAGAAGCTTCCAGTCTAATCTGTGGGGAAATGAACATGAGATCCAAGAAAATCAAGGAGGATCTGCCTAGTTTAGTAAACCTAGGAAATCCCACCTTAACTGACGTCGTTACCCCTAACCACCCGGTTAAGTTGGAACCACCGTCAGTTACCATTTATTCCCCAAAACAACCTTATTCTCAAGGTTGGCACATTTGCATTTTGGAAAACATTGGGAGAAAAGTGATGAAACAAGAGCTACATGCAAGCAGAACCAATGCATTTACACAGCATCTGAACACCCACAGCCAAGGAAGGAGGTTGAGCCACTTCTCCTTCACGGAAGCATCCTAGGGAAGCACCATCACTATCACAAAGTTCCATTTGATCAACTGCATTACCCATCCAGCCATTTTAAGCTCATACAAACAATAAGTATTTCCCTTAACCAACATTCATCCATTTTCATTTTAGTAGGCCTTTAGGAATCTATCCAAGTTTTTACTTCTCCATTTCATACATTTCCTGGTTTTTACCATCATGCAAATTTGATCATCCATTGTTTATCCACACCCTAACCATTTCCCATACCTTTTCACCTCCATATACCCATGAGTATACCTCGCAAAGACTCATACAAACCTCACTCCATTACCCTCTCCACCAACATTTAGCCTAATCCTTGTGTAATCACAGAGAGACCTAAGTTTTTGTTGATGACATTTCTATGTATCCACATACCGGCACCGGTCACCCTAACCATCATCGGTTACACCTAAACCAATGTCGGTCTCTGTGTCTTTTACCCTCAACCTAGAACAGAGCCTAACCTCACCACCAAATACCCTAAACTGTGACCCAAAACAAGACCTTGATCAATACCAGTACCCTGAACTAGACCTTGACCTTCAGATTCAATCATAGCTTAGCCTGTTGTGAAGAATTTCTTATTGTAGTTTGAATGAGATACCTAAATCATTTTAAACTACAGTAGGATTTACTTTATTACCAACATTAAGTTGTTTTAAACAGTGGATTGACAACCATCTAGGAAGTATCACACTTCCCAGATCTAGCACACGCTAGGTAGTCCACTATCATATATTGTTTAATTCTCTTTTGGTGGTCTTGATGTTCATTTCAGGTAGTTCCTCCTAGCCAAAAGGAAGCTCTCACGATCAGTTGTGGATTCAGAAGTCATACGCGCACAACAACCTATCAACCAGCATTTGAACATGTATTCCTCCTATGCCCTTTTACCCTATTTGTTTCGTCAATATTCAAAGAAATGCTCTAAGAATCAGGTGAAACATTTTGGCACACCTGATGGGACCCATTCAAGGTTCTTTGCATTTCTTTCATTTCTAGGTGAAAAGTGGCATGTTTTTTTCCTTTCTAAAAGGTTCTCACATTAAAATTTCTCCCCTGGAATCTTCTCTTGTTTCTATTTATCTCAAAGCAATCGTGTTTTGGTGCTATTAAAAAGAACTCTTCTTTTATTTCATTCTGCATTGCATTAGTGAAAGATCATACTCTCTCCTCTTCATCTTATTGTGTCATCAAATTCAATATTTTGATTTAGGTTTAAAATCAACTGCATTTCATTCTGACCTTTACTGCATTAGCTCACATTAAATGAGGGCAACCTATATGCTGGAAGTCATGACCAGCTGATGGTTGACAAATGAATCATAGAAAAGCACTTTCTTTCTCTTTCTCTTTCTCTGAGTCTTACCAAACATCACAAAAATTGAAAAATATACACATTCTTAAACAACATCTTACCTGGAAGAAGTTGTAGGTGATCACACGATCACAACACAGTGGGCACCCAGCTCGCTACTTCTTTGAGTCATTACTTAGAGCAAAGCCCGCCCCCACCATAACATACCTGAAACCTCTCCTTGTAGATCTCCTTCTTCGTAGGAAGCCATCCTCACCAAAAAACTCTATTCTAAAGTTCATGAGTCAGTCCTTCTAAATAGCATAAGCTAAACAAACATAATAGAAAGAGCACTCTTAGGATCATATTTTTTCTTAGTGTTTCTGTTTGGCTTGTGTTTTGAGGTGAGAGGTCACTTCTTCATTTTTTTATTTCTCCTTACACACTCCTTATCATAGTTGGTGTATTCCAACTTCATCTGAGTGTGCCTAGACCATTCTCATCATTCCCAGAATTTTGGTTTTGATTCCACATCAAATTTTAATTCACAACCACATTTTCTTCATCACTGTTTCAATTTCACAATGACCGGTGTCGGTCCAACGACCATCATCGGTTACCCTCTGAATTCCATCGATTATACCCAACCGGTGTCAGTTCACTGTTCTTTTGGTTAACCTACCCAAAAGGACACCTATTCACCTTCTTCCATTATTTAGAGTCCCTGTAACTCTCATCATCTTCCATTGACTTGATAAAATCTCATCTGCATTTATCTACCTGGTAAATTTTGGCCTTAGTACCTTATTTTGGAAAACTATCCACTTTCCACAGTGACCGGCAGTGGTTACTTGTGACCAATGTTGGTTTACCCTAACCAGCATTAGTTAGCCTGTTCATTTTCTAGCTGACATTTTTTACCTAATTCACCTACCACCACCTATTTATCCTATTCCTAGTTGTATTTCTATGTCATTTATAGAAAGCAAGTCCTACCACATCAGTACCTGTTCACATGGTATTGACTCATTGACAAGCAAGCACCCTCGTATTCCATGCCAGTTGTCAACCACTCCCACATATCCCTTCACCACCTTCCATTTTATCACCCACCATGGATCCTATCCAACCTATCACTATCGCCACAGGAGATGAGGAGTTCACACGGCTCCTTGACCAAAATCTTGTCACCTTGCAGTTTTATGTTTCCCACTCATCCACTCGAGATGCCTCGGGTCAGTTGATATATGGCATGCCTGTATCTTTCCCTTGACTCTTGTTCCCACTCATGTATCAACCCCATCTGGCTCCGCATTGCCTACATCTACCTTACCCCCAGTCATTTCGCAGTTAGGCCCTATACCCGCTATGACTGCCGCATCTATTACATATATTGTCACCCACAACATCCACTATACCTTCGTCCACCACCAAGAACATAACCTCATCCACCCTATTGTCTCACATATACCTGTAGCAACACTACCACCCCTGGTGTCGAGTGACCCCTACCCCTTTTCAAAACATTTCCTTTCTATTCTTTAATCTTTAGCCCCCATTGCTACTAGGGTCACCTCGACCCTTCCACCTCCATATATGATACTATAGCAGCCTCCTATTTCATCTATCATTCACTTTGGGTATGTACCCCCTATTTCACTCCTTCATTCTCAACCTACCTATAAAAAGCAACACCATATACTGGAATGCCACCTCTTGTTATAGGCCCAACACCAACCCTCTTATGCTATAGGAGGTACCCATCCATCACAACCTACCAATGACCTGGATCAAGTTAATGATGGACAAGATGCAGACACTGGAGGCATCGGTTTTTGGCTCCCCTAACTCTCTCACCTATGATGAGATTTGTAATGAGCCTATACACCCATCCATTCCTATTCATCCATATCCCATACATTGGGAAATCCCTAAATTCAACCATTCAATAGCAAAGAAGACCCGCAACAACATTTGTGGTCTTTCAAACATGGGTGTTACCTGATCACCCATGATGATGCTTTTCTTCTAAGGACATTTCCCATGTCTTTGACAGGCCCGTGTTAGATTGGTATAGTGGGTTACCTAGATACTCTATCTTTTCATTTAATCAGGTAGCCCAAGCCTTCTTGGATCACTTCTCCATTGAACATTGTTAAGCTTGTTGGGTTACCATGACTGACCTATACTCCACACGTCAGTATGACGATGAATCTATCGCATATTTTTTTGCTCGTTGGCGTAGCCTGATCAATAAACTTACATTCCAACTGCCGCAAACTGAACTTATTGAGCTCTTCACATGGGCTTGTGCTAGGCATATCTCACTGACCTTGCAGGCCCTGTCGACACTAAAATTTTCCTCCGTAATTTCTATTTCATTAATGTATGTATTAGGAATAGGATGTTGTTAAGTATAATTAGTAGTAGCGTTCTGATAGAAGATAACGGTGCTGTCAGTACGGTGCCGCCAATAATGTATAGTACATGGTAACAGTCAAAGTACAATAGGAATGTTGTGGTAAAAAGTAAATATTTGTCGTAAGTGGTCTGGTAATGTTAAAATGTCAAAGTTGGGGTAAGTAGAGAAGTAGGGTCTACATGATTAGGAATTAGAAATATTATATTGGTAATAAGGACAAGGAGTGAGGTCATAAATATTTTGTGTATTTTATTTGTAAAAAGTCTAAAAATGTGGAACCCATGTGAAATGATAAGGTTTATCTTATCTTAAAAGATAAGCTTACATGTACAGATAAGAGTTAAGGTATGGAATATGATTCGTCAGAGTGGATTTCTTATCCTATCTTAGAGATAAGATGGATAAGCCTGGAAGTTCTATAAATAGAGAGGCCACCCCCCTCATTTAGCATAGAAGGAAGTAGTGAGAAATATTGTATGAGTAAGTGTGTAAAGGAAGCCATCAGTTTGAAGGTGTGTTGAAGAAGCCATTAAGAGGTGTAATTGTGAAGTTTCTCCCATAGTATTGTTGGAAGGCAAGTGAAGTCAATAACACTTGAAGTACCTCATGGGTGAGATTGTAACAATTTCATGTTAATATTATAATTTACACTGATATTTCAGATTTGTCATCATTCCTTCTTATCATAGTCTATGGTATTCTTGTGTTATGTTTGTTGTTGTGTTTCCAGATTACATCCACCAAACTAAAGGTTGTGCATTAGTAAATAATCATAGCACGAGGAGTTCCCTGGTGAAGAATTATCATAGTGCCGGATTGGTGGTGACATTTTGGTTCCGTTGCCGGGACCATTCCTCGTTGGTGGATTTTCTGGAGAGATATTCCCACTTAGTCAAAAATCATTTGGAGGGTAACCTTGTTTTTACTGTACATAGTAGTTACCATGGTAAAGTCATTTTTGCCATGAATAGTAGTTACCAAGTAAATTCATTTTTGCTGTGAATAGTATTTACCGCAGTAAAGTCACTTTTTACCATGAATAGTATTTACCGCAGTAACTTCACTTTTTATTGTGAATAGTGTTTACCACAGTAAAGTCAGTTTTTACCGTAGTAAGTCAAGTTTTACCATAGTTTACCGTGGTCATTTCTATTTTACTGTAGAAAGGTGTAAAGTCACTTTCTATTATAGTGATTCCAATTATTTGTGCACATAAGTCTTGTTGATTGTACTTGTGGGTTGGTATTTCACTGTGGTTACTTTTGAAAATGGGGAAGATTCCTGTTTTTTCAGCCCAATCTAATGAAGATGCTTCCTCTTTCATTCAAGAGTTTAAACGATCTTGTATTTGTAATGGCCTTATAAGAAGGGAACAATGGACTGAATTTTTTCCTACCTTTTTGGATGGTTCAGCCCTTAGGTGGTTTGAAACACTAGGTGATAATGTGAAAAACTCATGGGATTTATTAACTGAAAGTTTTCTTGAAGAATTTGGTGAACAACAGAAATATGCAGATCTCATGATCGATATCACAAAGCTATCCCAAGGAGAGAAGGAGAAGATAAGGGATTATCATGCTCGTGTTCTAGAGCTAAGGAGGAAGCTCGATGCCCAGATCGGAAGGAAGGATTAGCGGATGGGTTGATGAATGGCATGGATAATCTCCTCTGTAAGCACTTCATTCTTGGGATGAAGCCAGAGATCAGACAATGAGTGAAGTATGACCTCCAGCTACCATTGAACAAGCAAAGGAGATTGCAAGAAGGCAAGAAGAAAGCATGGAAGAGGAACCCAAAGAAATTGTTGCTAAAGTAGAGCCTACACCAGCACCTTTGGTCCAGAATCCACAACCACTCTCGGTGAGCACAAATATTTCTCCTAGTACATCTACTGAGTATGAAGATCTGCTCAGGAAGATGGGTCAGTTAACTATTAATCTTCTTCAAGGAAAAGAATTTAGTTCTCAGGGAGGAGATAGAGGTCCAAAAAGAAATATTTCTGAAGTTGTATGTTATGGTTGTTATAAAAAGGGTCATTATAAGTATAATTGTCCAGATAGAGCTTCTACATCTGGTAAAGAGATAATGATAAAGGAAAAGCACCTGTGAATTCTTTTGATGTAGTAGATAAGAGCATAAATAATGAAGTAGATGTGTTTGTAACAAAAAGAAAGAAAGAAAAAGATAACCAAGATGGAAATGATCCTAAGAAGATGAAAGGAGAAACTAGTAAGAAACATAGGAGAAGAAAGTTGGGTGTGCAGGATTGTCTGATTTCACAGGGGCAAGGACCATACTCCATCTTAGAAGATCTGTCCAAAAGGCCTGCAAATATTACATATGGTCAACTCTTGGCTATGTCTTCTGAGAAGAGGCGGGAGCTGCGAAGTGGACTCAATGCTCGATGAAGGAAGGAATTTGAGGTCCCTATTTTGGAGGCAGAGGCAGATCCCTATGCTCCACAAGCTGAGGTATTATGTAATGGTATTTCAATTCATGATGTCTTAGTTGATGGAGGTGCTGCAGTTAATGTAATGACCGAGTCTGTAATGAATATGTTGGGTTTAAAAATTGATCGCCCCTCAACACTTATGTTAAGGTCATTAAATAAGGGAAAAACTAAACCAGAAGGTGTAGTTTCAAATGTGGCAATATCTGTTATGGGTGTTGTATGTGTGGTAGACTTTCAGGTGATGAAAAATGGTACTGTTGCGTACCCAATGTTGTTGGGAAGACCATGGCTAAGGAGAGTTCATGCAAGAAACTACTGGAATGAAGGCTTCATGACACTTGGATGTGGTAGAGAGAGGGTGAAGATAAACGTGATCCCTCGGCATCATAAGGCAGAACCTGTGGATTCAAGTGATGAAACTGATGATTGGACATCCTCTGATTACTCTAGTACCAGTGAAGTGGACACTGAAGATGAAGAAAGTGAGGTTGATGTTTCAGTCATGGATATCCTTCCAGTCACACTGACTCATGAACCCATAAAATTATCTGAAGAAGAAATTGATGATCGTCTCCAAAAAATAAAGATTGGTGATGTTGTGATGGAGAGTGAGAAGGAATCCTACCTCTAGCTCTTTTGAAGGTACATACACCTATTCACTTTTGATTACATTTATAAATCCATCAAGTAAGTTGGGTAGAACATTCTATTGAGCTGGTAGATGGTGCTAACCCCATAAAGCAAATGCCATATAGAATGAATCCTAATTTTTCCAAGACTGTAAAAGAAGAAATAGATAAGTTGCTTGATGCAGGATTCATATTTGCTGTGGAGAATTCAGAATGGGTTTCTCCCATTGTGATCTCAATAAAAAAGAATGGGAAGCTACGCATTTGTGTTGATTATAGGAAGCTCAATAAGGCAACAAAGAAGGATCATTACCCTCTTCCATTCTCAGATCAGATCTTGGATGAAGTAGCTGGCCAGGAGTGCTATAGTTTTGCTGATGGATATAGCGGATACAACCAAGTTCGTATAGCAGAGAAAGATCAGCTGAAGACCACGTTCACCACTCCTTGGGGAACGTTTGCTTATAGAGTTATGCCTTTTGGGTTGTGTAATGCTCCAGCAACATTCCAGTGTTTGATGAATAGGGTGTTTGAACCCTACATTGGGAACTTCATCAGAGTATTTCTGGATGATTTTTACATCTATGGGAGCAAGATGGACCACCTGCACCAGATGGAGACAGCATTTCAAAGGTTAGATGAAGCACAAGCCTCACTAAACCCTACAAAGTGTGTCTTTGGATGTTCTAAAGGTGTTTTGTTAGGGCATGTTGTATCCAGAGATGGTATTGGTACTGATCCTGATAAAGTTTCAAAAATCAAAGAGTTACCATTTCCTATGAATAGAAGTAAGTTGAGATCATTTTTAGGCCATGTGGGTTACTATAGAAGGTTCATCAAGAATTTCTCAAAGATTGCACAGCCACTAACCCAGTTCTTGAAGAAGGATGTTACTTATGAACCAGGAAATAAGGTGCATGAAGATTTTGAATAACTAAAGGAAGCCCTGGTGTCTTCACCTATTTTAAAGAATCCAGATTGGAGCAAGCCATTCATTGTGTATACTGATGCCTCAGATGCAGCACTAGGAAGTACTTTGAGCCAAAAGGATGAAAATGGGAATGATCATCTAGTTTACTTTGGGAGCAGACAAATGAGCAGTGCTGAGGTAAATTATACTGTAACTGAAAAAGAGGCTCTAGCTATCATTTTTGCTGTAAAGAAGTTTAGAAATTACTTGCTAGGGCAGAAATTTATAGTTGTAACAGATCATCAGGCTCTAAAATATATTGTAAATAAGCCTAACCCATCAGGGAGGATAGCAAGATGGATAATTTTGCTACAAGAATTTGAATTTGATATTATAGATAGGCCAGGAAAGAAGCATGTCAATGCAGATGCACTCTCTCGAGCCTATGATGGTTTAGGTTCATCTTGTGATGATGATGATTTCCCAGATGCAACATTGTTATCCCTTGACACAATCCCTAGTGAATACATAGATATTTGGAATTATCTGAATGAATTCAAGTTTCCTGATGGTGCCAATGCAAAGACTAAGAGGAAGATTACTCAAGCCAGTCGTCCATATTCTATTCTGCATGGAGTATTATTTCGAATAGGACCTGATGGACAGTACAAGAGGGCAGTTGGATGTGATCAAGGGAAGGAGCTGATAGAAGAATTCCACAATGGTACATGTGGAGGACACTTCTCTGGACAACTTACAGCAAGAAGGATCTTGGATGCAGGTTATCACTGGCCCACTCTTTTTAGAGATTGTTATAATTATTGTAAGACATGTGATATTTGTCAAACACATGGTAACCGTAAGACTTCATCAGCTCCATTATGCCCTATTCTTCCACTTGGTCCCTTTGAAAAGTGGGGAATAGACATTGTAGGTCCACTTCCAACTACCCCACGCCAAAATAAGTATATTGTAGTTGCCACAGATTATTTAACCAAGTGGGTTGAAGCTAGGCCATTGAAAACAGCTTCCATGGATGAAGTGGCAAGGTTCATATATGAACGCATTGTCACCAGATTTGGTTGTCCATTAGAAATTGTAACAGATCAAGGAAGCCACTTCATTAATGAGGTGGTAGAAGCCCTAGTCAACAAGTTTTCTATTAAGCACAGGAAGGCAACAACATACAAGCCAAGCACAAATGGACAGGTGGAATGAACAAATTTTGTGTTGTGTCAAATTCTAGCAAAAGATGCAGCCTTGCAGGTACATAAGTGGGATAAAAGGATTCATGCAGCATTGTGGGCATATAGGGCAACATCAAAGTCAGCAACAGGATACTCCCCATTTCAGTTGGCTTATGGCATTGATCCAGTTCTTCCTATTGAGTTTGATATTCCCACTGTGAGAGTTATGAAAAATGAAAGGATGGATGAAAGTGATTCAGTAAAAGAAAGGTTGGTACATCTTCATTTGCTAGAGGAAATGAGGGAAATAATGAAGGATACAAGCTATAAGAAGAAAATGAAGCAGAAGGAATACTTTGATCAAAAGATCCATTGGTCTCCATTTCATGTGAATGACTTGGTTCTAGTATATGATTCCAGATACAAAAAAAGAAGACAGAGAAAATTTCTTCCAAAATGGATGGGGCCCTACAAAATAGCAGTTGTGCATGAAAATGGTACATATCGACTGGAGGAATTGGATGGCACTCCCATTACGAAATGGGTCAACCATGACAAGTTAAAGATTTTCCAAGCACCAGAATAGTCTACTCCGAGGACGGAGTAGAAGCTAGGAAGGGGGAAGATGTCGACACTAAAATTTTCCTCCGTAATTTCTATTTCATTAATGTATGTATTAGGAATAGGATGTTGTTAAGTATAATTAGTAGTAGCGTCTGATAGAAGATAACGGCACTGCCAGTACGATGCCGCCAATAATGTATAGTACGGTAATAGTCAAAGTACAATAGGAATGTTGTGGTAAAAAGTAAATATTTGTCGTAAGTGGTCCGGTAATGTTAAAATGTCAAAGTTGGGGTAAGTAGAGAAGTAGGGTCTACATGATTAGGAATTAGAAATATTATATTGGTAATAAGGACAAGGAGTGAGGTCATAAATATTTTGTGTATTTTATTTGTAAAAAGTCTAAAAATGTGGAACCCATGTGAAATGATAAGGTTTATCTTATCTTAAAAGATAAGCTTACATGTAACAGATAAGAGTTAAGGTATGGAATATGATTCATCAGAGTGGATTTCTTATCCTATCTTAGAGATAAGGTGGATAAGCCTGGAAGTTCTATAAATAGAGAGGCCACCCCCCTCATTTAGCATAGAAGGAAGTAGTGAGAAATATTGTATGAGTAAGTGTGTAAAGGAAGCCATCATTTTGAAGGTGTGTTAAAGAAGCCATTAAGAGGTGTAATTGTGAAGTTTCTCCCATAGTTATTATTGGAAGGCAAGTGAAGTTAGTAACACTTGAAGTACCTCATGGGTGAGATTGTAACAATTTCATGTTGATATTATAATTTACACTGATATTTCAGATTTGTCATCATTCCTTCTTATCATAGTCTATGGTATTCTTGTGTTATGTTTGTTGTTGTGTTTCCAGATTACATCCACCAAACTAAAGGTTGTGCATTAGTAAATAATCATAGCACGAGGAGTTCCTGGTGAAGAATTATCATAGTGCCGGATTGGTGATGACAGAACCTTTTCATACTTTTCAAGTCAGATTCATGCCATCGAGAGAAGAAAATCTTCAATTACCATTCAATTGAATGGGAACAATTATTCTAAATTTGTCTTGAAAAACCACCCACTCCATCAAATTTGGCTACCCCCTCATCTAATCTCTCACCCTTCTAGACTTTTCAATTCAGACAGGAACAATGGAAATAGTACCCCAACTGGGGAACCTTACTTTTGTCTTAGAGCTCATCAAATTATCACCCTTCCTCCTATAAAACCACACAAGGGTCATAGTGGATAAAGGAAATTAACATCACTTTCATAGTGACGGCAATTGCATCTTTCAAAAATGCTTGTCCAAGAAATGCTCGAGAAGGTGAGCTAACCTTGGATAATCCTAATGCACCTACCAATCAAAACCTACATATCTTCAAGAAACCATTTCCTAATCATGCCCCTTCTTCTGATCAAACTGGAGAGACCTCAACTCATGATAGCCATACCCGTGAGGTCCATGCTATTTTCAGTGATACACCTGTTGCTCCCAATTACCTCATATTCCTTCCATAGAGGAAATTCTAGCCCGAAGTCCTCCACTGCATTGGAACCCACCTCACCTATTCCTCCACCCACAGAGGAAAACCTTTCACCTCCTTCATCACCCGTGGAGGAGCCTTTCATTAATATCAAGACTATTTCACATTTGGCTTCTCCACCTAGGGAACCATCACCCACATTACTTCTTCAGTCCATGTGGAGGAGCACTTGTTTATCTCCTCCACCCATAGAGGAGCACCCATCATCTCCTCCACCTACAGAGGAGCACCCATTTTCTCCTCCACCTATCAAAGATCCAGTAGAGATACCTTTACCTCTAGGTGACCATTCTCCATCAGCTACCCAAGATCTGCAGACCTACTTTTGGCTCTCTTACCCACGGAAGCCGAAGCTAGAAAATTCCCCATCTCTAAGAAACATTTTACAGGAATTTCCATTAGGTCCTCATCAACCTCACCTATAGACGTGTCGTTCTCACACTTAGCCAATTGCTTAGATTATGTGGATAGAGCCTTACTTTGGGGGCATCTTCTGCTTCATGTCTCAACACAAATGCAATGTCACTTGCTGACACTTCCACTATCTACCCAAAAATATTTCAACCAATTGAACCAAACACAACCACCTCTATCACAACTTCTTCCACGACACCCATCAAGCTCAACCACACCCTTACCCATAACCCAACATACATATAAATCCAAACCCCAACCTACATCATCTTCCTCACCTAAACCTATTACTACCTTAGGGGTCACCCCAACCACCAGCCTTACTCATCCACCTATCAAACTAGATTTAGCTACATCCTCCAAAGTCAACACCCAACCTACTCGGCACCCAAACAAAAGAACCAAACCCATAGAACTCATACCCCAACCTGCACCAATCATACCTTCATCACCTTCACCCCTTCATCCATCTTAGGACCTCAACCCCTAACATGGTTAAGAAACCTCCACCCATCAATAAACCAAAAACACAACAGCCCATTCCTTCCTCGCAAACCTCTAACATACCCAAGCACCCAACATGACTTACACCCACCCTGACACATCTTTACCACCCATACCTCTAATACCTCAATACTTCCTTCACAACCCATGACACTTCAGTCTCTTTCCCTCACACCTCCTACATGAATCGCATCATCTACCTTCATAGCACCTCAATTATCCCCTTGGGTAACTCGCCCTCTTCCACCATCCTCTTTTCCCTCTAGATCTCGTGTACCCATATCACCTTTACCCAAGAAGGTGCAACCCAAAGATAAAAATGTGCTACCATCCACTATGGTAGTCAAACTAACCATACACTCTCCTGCCGTTCATCTACCATACCCCTACCCAAACAAACACGACCAACACCTAAGACCACACCACACACCTAAAACCATAGCTCGACCCACTCCCCCTTCTGCAAAGACATTCCTCAACAATCAGCCACACCTACACCCAAACCCACTTTCACTTCCCATTGTGATCCACTAGCAGGGTCCTATGCCAAAATCTTAACCAACCTCCTTGAGACTTTTGTCATCACATTACCACCACTCAGACCTTATGAACTCCTCAAACCCAAGCCAAAAGGGTTTGATGACACTGAAATTTGTGCCTACCATCATGTGCTAGGGCATGATGTGGAGAACTGCAAGGCTTTAAAAACCGTCCTTATCCAGTTATGTCCTCCTAAAGAAAACTTTGACGATGATGACCTTCTTGATGAGGACCCCATTTCACCAACACCCATTCCCATAGTCCTTCCCTCACTACCTACTCAACAACCATGACCTCCACCCCCACAACTCCTTAGAGCCACCCCCAAGATTTGAAATTAACATGGTTGCATCAGAGAACTTGCAAACCACCACCCAAATGTCGATGTGCCCAACTCATCTTCACAAGGTTTTTCTCCCCTTGGTAGGTTTTTACCCTTCATGTCATTATACCACTCATCCTCACCTACCTTCCATTTACCTCTCCCCTCAAATCAACATGATCCATGTTGCTACCGTGCTCAGAAGGATAAAGGCAAGGAAAAGGCAACTGACTCACCAACCAATCCTATACCCAACATACCATTTGCACCCACACCTAAAATTACTATCCATGTGGCCCCACATATCCTATTTCTAATGGGGTCACACATCGCACCATGCTCAAACAACTACACCAATCCCCCCTCAAAATGTCCTTATATGACCTCATCCAAACCTTGGAATCCCATCGTCAAGCTCTCATGGAGGTCCTTCAATCTATTGAGGTTTTACCCAATGACCCTACACCCATAGCCTCCATCATCACACCCCATCATGTAGCCTCTCTCACCAAATTACCACCTTTATCCACACCTCCACCTACTCACCAAGTAGCCTCCCTTAGCTTCTCAGAGGAAGAGATCACACCGCACCATACTGATGACCCAGACCCAACTCTCTTCATCTCTATCCACATCGATGATATACATGTATGACGTGTAATGATCGATGGGGGTGCTAGCATTAACATCATTTCATCCCATGCATTTTCTCAAATGCGCATACCTGACAATTGCATGCATAAACATCCTGTCATGTTACGTTCATTCAATGATGCTATCACCTCTACACTAGGCACCATCATCCTCCACGTTCGCATGGGCCCCCACACTATTCCAGAGTTATTTTACATCTTGGAGGGGGAATTTCAATATAACCTGTTGCTTGGCAGACCCTGGATTCGTGTCATGGGTTGTGTTCCTTCCACTTTGCATCATTGTGTAAAGTTTGAACATGAAGGACACACCTATACCATTCCAGCTGACCCATCACCTTTTAAAACATGTAACATGCTTTACCGACCCAATGATGTGCTTATACCCATTAAGGTGTCTACCTCCATGACCACTACCACTTCACCTACACCTCCGCTTACCAGTACAGCCGCTACCTCAATCACACATGCATCATCCATTCCTACTGCTGCCACAACCTCAAACCATCAGCCTCCCAATCCGTTAGCTCCACCTCCACATCGATCCTCTGACACATCATCTATTCCACTACCCACATACCAACCACTGATCCCTTGGAAGGCATTTTTCAACGCCTCACTCTGGGGGAGTATCGCCTATATAGTGTCAACACATTCCTTACTCCACAAGAGTATGGAAGTCTTCACCAACACCCTCGTTATGATCACCACATAGGAGAATGCCTCCTTTATGGTCCTCCTCACCTTCGTACTAGTCTCACCTATGGGGGACTTGATACTACCACTTACACACCTGAACCACCGTCACAAACCCACCCATTTTCCACTGACTTCCAGTCACTCACCAATCACCATTTCACCCACACCTTCCTACACCGATGTGCATGGAAGGGTTTTGGTTTTGGATTTTATGAGCAAGGCCACCATACTATTATTCCATGTACTACTCATAAACATAATGACCATAGTGGTATCAGCTTTGCTGAATCACCTACCAAGAAGGCCACATTGAACTCATTGAGGACATCAACCCTTCTCCACCTTTTTCACCCACTCCATCTTCATCGCCTCCTTCACCGATGGAGTCGATGCATCCAGAATCTATCCCTCCTAATTTTTTTTTTCATAAACACCATTTCCTTGGGGCCTCTAACTTATCAACGCAAGGGCAAGGCTCCTTCCTCTCTTCCCTTCCTATATCCTGAAATGATCGATGACGATACACCTTCAATTAATGTCGTTCAATGTCAGGATGATGAATCTATACTCACCTACCTTGGTGTAAAAGATGCATATATTGATTGGTCGTTACCCTCTGAGATGCAAACCATGTTGAATGAATCGACTATCGAGATCAACATTCATACTCAGGACGACCCGCACATCCTAAAGATCGGTCAATCTTTAGATGCTGCTGAACAGGAAGCCATCACTTCTTTTCTCAAAGATCATAACACATGCTTTCACTTGGTCTTATGCAGACATGCCTGGTATTGACCCCACCATAGTGGTCCACAATATCGTAACCATTCCGATGCCAAACCCGTCAAACAAAAACTGAGGAAAATGCACCCTCGCATTGCCCTTCTTGTCAAAGAAGAACTTCAGCACCTTCTTTTTGTTTCCTTCATATTACCCATTGATTATCCTCATTGGATTTCTAACATTGTCCCTATCACTAAGGTGATAGGGGGACTCCACATTTGCACAGATTTCATGACCTCAACCTAGCTTACCCAAAAGATGACTTCCCTCTACCTGGTATTGACCAAGCTGGTTGACCTTACCACTGGTCATAAGATGCTATCACTCATGGATGGTTTCTCGGGTTATAACCAAATCTTGCTTGCCCCAGAGGATCAACACAAAACACATTCATCACCCCTTGGGGGACCTTCTGCTATCGAGTCATGCCTTTTGGCCTTAAAAATGTTGGTGCCACATATCAGTGGGCTATGACTTATATCTTCCATGACATCATGCATCGTATATTGGAAGATTACGTGGATGATCTCCTGGCCAAATCTAAACACTGCTCCGAGCACCTCACCATCCTAAAAACCATCTTTGACCACCTCATTAAATATTGCATTCACCTTCAGCCTAAGAAGTGTGTCTTCGCGGTTCTCTCAGGAAAGCTCCTGGGATTTATCATTTCCCTACGTGGTATAGAAGTTGACCCTACTAAAGTCAAGGCCATTCTTGAAATGCCTCCACCCACTAACCTTAGACAACTTTGTAGCCTGCAAGGTAAGTTGCAGTCTATTCGTCGTTTCATTTCACAATTATCTGATCGGTGTCAACCATTTCATCATCTTCTCAAGAAGGATGTCTCCTTTAAATGGGATGATGACTGCCACAAAGCTTTTGAGGCCTTAAAACAATACCTTCTCCAACCACCCGTACTCATTCCACCTAAAGATGATCAACCCTTCTACCTATACATCTCAGCTACCGATCACTCCTTGGGGGCCATGCTCGCTCATCGTGATGAACAACATAGGGAGTAAATGGTTTATTACATAAGCCGTACTCTTTTGGACTATGAAACCCGATACACCCATCCTGAAAAACTTTTCTTAGCCTTATTTTTTGTTGCCACAAAACTCCGCCATTACCTACTCAACCACAAAACCTATGTTGTGACCAACACTGACCCCTTACACTTCATGTATGCCAAACCTTATCAAAATCAGTGTGCTGCACATTGGCTTATGCTGTTAGATGACCTCAAACTCAAACTCATTCATCAAAAGTCCATCAAGGGCCAAGCTATCACTGACCAATTGGCTGACGCACCTATTTCTGGGGATCAACCCTCTAATTTTGACTTTCCAGATGAGTCAATTGCTACCCTTTCCCTGGATGAACCCACTTACCAAATGACACTCTTCTTCGATGGTTCCAAGTGTCAGTGTGGGGGTGGGGCTGGTGTTATCCTCATTCCGCTTGATGGTGAACCCATGCCTTTGTCTTTCAAACTTAGATTTTGATTGTACAAACAATATTTTTGAATACGAAGCACTCGTTAGGTCTCCAAGCTGCCTATGCCCTAGATGTCAAATCAATCAACATCTTTGGTGATTCTCAATTGGTCATAAACCAAGTCAATGGTATATACCAATGTCGTAATGAGATACTTCAAAAGTATAAACATCATGTAGACATACTTTTGACCACCTTTGACCGTTACGCCCTTCAAACCGTCCCCCGTTCAACCAACAAATTTGTAGATACCATGGCCTGCTTGGCTTCTCAAATACCCACTTCACCTGCCGATTCTAAAATATTTGTCACCATACAATGACTCCAATCACCCTCTTATTTACCTCGTGACGTTTACTCCATCGGAACCATCACCCCTGGACCCAAGTGACCTTTGGTATAAACAATACTCTGACTATCTTTCTCTCTCCATCTTACCTCCTGATCTCACCCGTAATGGACAACGTGCCTTCCTTAAAAAGGTCTCTCGTTATGTCATCATGGGGGCCTCCTCTATAAGTGTGGCTTTGATGGTATTCTCTTACGATGCCTCACGAGTTCTGAAATTCCTTATACCATTAAGGAAGTTCATGATGGCATATGTGGAGGTCACTTCAGTGGCCTTGTTGTTGCTAAGTGTATTCTTCACCTAGGCTATTACTGGCCGACCCTTAACCATGATTGTTGTGACTATGTCAAACATTGTGTAAAATTCCAACAACATGCCAACCTTCATCATACACCCAGTCATGCCTTACAGGTCACCCGTGACCTTTGGCCCTTCTCTCAATGGGGTTTGGATCTTGTCGGAGAGATCAACCCCCATTCTTCCCAACGCCATCAATGGATCATCACCACTACCGAATATTACACAAAATGGGTTGAAGCCATACCACTCATCTCCACGAAAGCTGAGAAAATATGTGAGTTCATCAATCATCACATCATTTGTTCACTTTGGTGTTCCTCATCACCTCATCACTGATAATGGAAAACAATTCAAAAATAAAACATTGCAAAAATTTGTGACGCCTTCGGCATTCAGCTAAGTTTCTCATCACCTTATTACCCACAGACCAATGGCCAAGCTGAATCCACTAACAAAACCTTAAACAAAATTCTCATGAAAGTGGTTAACGATACTGGGAAGGACTGGCATACGCACATTCCTTTTTCCCTGTGGGCATACCGCACTAGTATTGTACTTCCACTGCTGCCACACCATTTTCTCTGGTCTACGGTACAGAGGTTGTTCTACCTCTCGAAGTCCAGATTCCCTCACTCTGCATTTCTCTCCATGACATGCTCAATGATGATGACTTTCGTCAGGACCATTTAGCACAACTTGAGTTATTAGATGAACGTCATCTTAACGCTCTTGACCACCTTCAAGTTTACCAAAAATGTATCAAATGTGCCTATGACAAATGTGTCCATGAACGAACCTTCCAAGTTGGTGACCTTGTCCTGAAAGAAAATCAACATGTAACCAAAGCAGAAAAAAGTAAACGGGGAAAATTTTCTCCTAATTGGCTTGGACCATACATCGTGACCCATACTTATGGATCAGGTGCTTATCATTTATCTTCACTCGATGGTAAACCCGAACCTGAGCCCCTTAATGCCTTGCATCTTCGACCATTCTACTGTTGACTTTTAGTCCTACCTCACCTTTTTCCTCTTTTCATGCTCGTCCCTTGAGTGCTATCCACTTCTTACACCTCACCAATGATTAAACAAGAATCATGTGTGTACCTGTCACTTGTTATCTTCTCTTGAATATGTGTACCATGGCACTGCACATAGCATGATTCTCATGGATACTTTTCATCTACCTTTAGATGAGATCCCATGGTCATTTCACCCTACTTTCTGAACAAGAATCCTATTCTTCACCTTGGTCTTGTCCATGACTTCAAAATCCCTCACATGGGATCCAACTCCTTGAGTCAAACTTCTAATAAAAAGATGACTCCCTCAAAAGGACATCTTCCTCTCGGCAATCACTGCTATAAATAGACTGCTCCCTTGAAGGACAGCTATGTAAAGCTCTTTAAAAAAAAAAGTGAGAGAATCTGAAGCTTCCCGCATCGATCAGCTTCACGAAGACCTCAAGGAGTTAATTTCCTCATCCCATATAGACTTCCCACATCGATCAGTCTATCTCAAATATCAAGTCAACACAGAAATCCTTTTAGTCATGGACTTGCCCATTGTGACCTTGGATCTCTTGCCCAAAGAGCATGCTACCTCATACCATATAAAAATTAACCACCTTTCACCCCTCTCACCATTCACACTCCCATTTCCTACCACCTCAAGGGACCTCTTGGAAACCATGACATTTGGTGATCATGTGACTACTTTTCACCCTTAGAACAATCAATCATGCAATGTCTTTAGGGTCTTACGTTCATCACCTCCTCCAAGGTATGACCTACTCGGTATGATCCTCACCAATCAGGTGGCTTTCTTGCCCCTCTTATCTTTTAACCTTCTTTATTACGTATTGATTACCTTATACAGGACTTGGTCCTCGACGCTTACCTTTGGGGTAATCTTCTTCTTCTACCACAATCAAAATCACCTATACCAAGTTTCCCACAACTCACCCACACCTAACAGACCTAAACCCAAATCATGCCTAAAACCTACCAACTCATTTTCATACCTCCTCATATTCTTCCCTAGCTTATGGGAGAACTACATCGGCCTGAGGTCCCTTTTCACCGGGACTATGTAGGCAGCACTCCGAGGGCATGGGGCCCTTGGAGGTTAGCTCGGCCACTCTCTACCCTAACCAATTCATCTTTCATCTTCCTAAATTACATTCTACCCCACTTAGTTTCCTTTTTATATCAAAAATTGGAAATTAAACCAAACAAACAACAAGTTGCTTAACATTTTTATCATCATCACAACATACATTTATTATGACTACCATTTCTCTACCATCATCATGCATGTATTATAAAGCATCTTAAACATGACCCATATCATCATTCATTACACAAATTAATGAATCACAACTTCAACCAATTTAAACTCAACCATGCCTATGACCTAACTCGATCCATGCCTACCAGACCTAATCAACCATAACTAACCACAAACCTCGATCCATGCCTATGACCTGATCCACTAAACCATGCCTAAACCTGACTCAATACGTGCCTAAAATGACCTAACTCGATCCATGCCTAAACACCTGACTCGATCCATGCCTAACCAACCTGACTCGATCCATGCCTAAACCACCTGACTCGATCCATGCCTAAGACCTGACTCAATCCATGCCTAAACCTGACTCATCCATGCCTACCAATCCATGCCTAAACCACTTGACTCGATCCATGCCTAAACCAACCTGAGTCCATCATGCCTCACTCACCTCATTTCCTTCCATATCATGAAAAAATTAAAATTCTCATAAAACACCAACAAATCATCAGAATCTCATCCATCTCATCATATAAACAAATATGTGTGTCTCAATACAATATACATGGATATCCAATCATGTACATCTCTCAAAATCATTGGCACGTAGGCTGATACTCAATACAAAATGTCATCGGCACGCAGGCCGGTATCATATACAATAAAACAATAAAACAATACAAAATCTCTTCGGCACGCAGGCCGGTATATGCTCAATAATACAAAACTCTCATACATCCTCACTCTCTTCGGCATGCAGGCCGATGGTATGTGACACAACTCTCAGGCACGATATATATCAAAAATCAAAACTATGTCAAAATCAGGAGCCATATATCAGGCATCCTCTCGGCGGACATCCTCCATATCTGTATCACCTGTCCCCTCTACCTCCTCGGCCCCTATCTGGCAACCTGCTAACATCTCCCCACCCATCATAGGTGGTGGTTGGGTCCCTACTGGTGCATCAACTAGAACTGGCCTCTGGGAACTGGTGGCCTCACCCTGACCATGTCTTGGGGCTCGATGGCCCCCTGTGCTCTCCATGCTATGGGTGCGTGATCTGGTCCTCTTGCTAGAGGCCTATTGTGCCTTGTACTTGGCATATGATAAAAAATCTATCCCTGCCACCGTCAGCTGGTCCTGATAGTACCTGGCCTCCTCTCTCACCTCCCGTAACCTAGATATGGGCACTGTCTGTGGTGGCCCCATTGGCCTCTGACCCTGTACCTATCCTATGGGACCCTGTCCCACCCCTTCCTATGAACTGGGACCCTGTCCTGGTGCCTGTGGTGGTGCCATCGGCCCCTACCCCTGTGCCTGTATCTGGGCCTGTAAAGCCCCAATCTGTGCCTGTGTCATGGCCAACTGGCCCTACAACCCTGTCACCTGTGCCTGTAGGGCAGCCACCTGACCATCATCCCCATCTCCATCTCCATCCCCACCCTGGGCCATCTGGGCCTGAAGACTGGCCACCTGTACATGTAACTCAGCCACCTCCACCTCTGAGCTGGCAAGTTGTCCCTGCACCATACCCAACTGGGTAATCAGGGTCACCACCTGCCCCTGTAGGGTGTCCCTCTACACCGTGATGGTGGCTAAATCTGGCTACCCCGGCCTGGGTGGTACTACTCGTAAATGAGCCACCCACCACTATCTGTATCTATCTGTAACCCCGACATCATCAATCCACCAGTCTACCACCTACTCCTCCTACCCTGTGGGCACTGTCGGCTATGGTAGAGGCAATGGCCTCTCCACGTCATCTCTCCTGTACTACAGGAAGGGTGGAGGTATGTCCTGTGGCAGTCCAAACTACCATCTAACCCTGTCCACTGGGATCATCTCGTGCTCCCCGGCATGGTGCCCCACTATCCATCTCAACAACTGAAGACCATCTAACTCATCATGCATCCACCTGTATGAGGGATAACCCACATACGGTCTCCATATGATGTCCACTCCAGACAACCCCTCCAATAAACACCTGTAATAGGCTACATCATGTGTAGCCCTGTCTGATCACCACTCTCCAATCACAGGTACCCATCACCTATACCCCACCCACACCAATCTTGGTGGAAATGCATCTGCTCAGGGCATCCCTACTGGCCGCACACAAACTATGTGCTCATAGGCCCAACAGTGTAGTAAAAATGTGCAACACAGGCTGAACCTGCACAGATGCCCATATGCCCACAACTCTCTGTATAGCTACACCAGGAATGTTGGCACCCAGGAAAAGTGGGTCTGATCTATCACCATGTCATGTAGTACCCCCATCAATGAGTGGGGAAATCTCCCTCCCTCTGCATCTGGCAGTGTGAAACAACACACTGCCTCCATCAATAAAACAATGAGCCTCGTCTCCTCTGGATGGGCTGTGTACATCCCTCCATAACTCAGACTGGCACTATGGAATGTCATGTCTGCCAGTCCCTCTCCAAACACTGTCAGCATCAACTCCTCTGAGGCCTTGGAGGAGATCGAATACACCTGCGTCCCCAGTATCGGTAGCCGCAGGATCCTAAACACGTCCTCCAGGGTGACTGTCATCTCACCCATCGGTAGGTGGAACGTGTTGGTCGTGAAATCCCATCTATCGATGAGAGCGACCATCAGACTCAGCTTCCAGACCACATGCCGATAGCACTAGACCCCACTTAGGCCCACCTCCTCCACGTGCTGCCACTCCTCAGCTGTCACCATGCCTCGCACTCTCAAGAGTAGGGGTGGCACCCTGTCTCTCATCCTACAGCTGATCTCTCCCCTGCATCCAATACAAACAACAAATTAATCCACCTTCATCATACCCATACTCACCCACTATCATTTCCCCAAACCCATTTTCCCCCCGCCTACTCTAGGTTTTTCAACAACGCACCCTATTCTACCCTTCCCTATCTCACCCACTCGACCTAGGGCCCTTTTGGCCCCTTGTTCTCCAAAACCTGACCGGTGTCGATTATCTCTAACTGACCCCGGTCACCCCTAAACTGGCATCGGTCACCTGTTTTGTGACTGATACCGGTTTGACCCTACCGACGCCGGCTAACCTGACCGACGCCAGTCACTGTCGTGGTGAAAAAATACCACGACCCCCAAACCCTCCATTCTCAAAAACCTCCCTCTCCTCCCTCTCTTCTACCCACCCATTCTCACCTACACCTCCCCTTAACCCCATCCCACCCCCTATTCACCCACTTACCTCTCTCCCCACTCCTATTCTACCCAATTTACCCTCCCACATTTCAAATTTCATTTTCCCCCCCCAAAACAAAAAAAACCCAATTTTCAAACCCTGACTTCTCACCTAATCTATCTAACAAAACACAACATGGGTTTGATTCTTACCTCATCATGCTGTCGTCACCATGGTGGCACGTCTGGCCATGACACCGGTGGCCCACCTGATCCCTCTCTGGCCTCTGCCATCACCAATCACTAACCATGCCTCCAACCAATCAAATCACACAATCTGATCCCATGGACCCACCTCTCAACTACCAATCACCCACCGTTTGGCTCACCAACTCAACTCTCCATTCCATCTAGACACTTTCCCCCTTTCTCTCTCTCTCTCTCTTGTGTCATTTTCCCAATTCGCAAGAAGACAAATGATTTGTAAAAAATGTGGATTTTTCATTTTTATAACATCCCTGACCTAACCGACACCAGTTTTACCTTCACCGACATCGGTCATGTGCCCTACCTTACCATGGTCGGTTACCCTATACCGGCATCGGTTACCCTTGACCGGCATCGGTCACCCTCTCTTCCACATTGCCCCCAATTTCACCCTATTACCCTACCCGTCACTCTTTTTTCCCTCACCCAATGTTTACCCTGACCATTCACCTCACCCTCCTGACCTCATCATTTACTACCTACCCTCGTCCTCATTTGGGGACTCATTATTTTACCCATACCTCGGCCCTACCCATGTCGTGACCTAGATTCTTGGACCTGGAACATCGCTAGTGACCTTTGACCTCATGTGTTTGCTATACCTTGTGGCACTGTTACCTGTGTTGATTGACCTAATGACCTTACCTTGCCTCTTGCCATGACCGTTTATCCTGACCCTACCTTTGGTGTACCGGAACACACCTAAACGTTCCTGCACCTGACCTGTGTCATGTTTCCTGACCATATCCTATACCTTGGATACCAGAATCACCTCAACCTTGTTTGGATAAACCTATCAACCTTAGACAATGTAGAGTTTTCCTGCTCTTCAACCTGGTACTGTGCTGTAGTTTATATGTGTGCGTGTGTTTGACTGTTACTACCTTTGACCCTGACCCATTACCTAGATTACCCAAGTAGACCTTTTTCCTTTTTCCCCCGTTACCCACCTTCCTCTTCATCACATTCACCTTTTATCAAACCACTCACCGATTCTTCCTTCTACCTCATCAGTTCCTGGTTTGAGGGGGATCACCTTCACCCACACATGGGGCAACCACATCTTATTTTTGTCAGTGTCGCTTACCAATACAAGCTACGCAACAAAAAGGGGCAAAATGTAGACACTAAAATTAGGTCACACTCCCCTTGGTCCCTCGTCAAATAAATACCTTGAACACATCCACCTAGCCATGGCCCCCTTCACCCCACTATAATATTAATTTAATTAATTTAATTAAATTAATTCATTATCCTCACCATATTTATTATTTAAATATCCTAATTGGGATAATGCCCACATATCCACCTCACCTAGACACCTCATCTAGCCACCTCACCCTAAGACCTATTCTTAGTAAGTTGCCATAACTAACTAAGACCTACCCAAACCCTAAAAATCAATGCCTACATTCCCTCTAACCACATTCCCACATGTTAGAAGGAAGCTTCCAGTCTAATCCATGGGTAAATGAAACGAGATCCCAGAAAATCAAGGGGATCTGCCTAGTTTAGTAAACCTAGGAAATCCTGCCCTAACCAATGCCGGTTACCCTTAACCACTGCCGGTTAAGCTGGAACCACCATCGGTTACCATTTAACTCCCAAAACAACCTTATTTCAAGGTTGGCACATTTCTGAGAGAGAGAGACATCTTCTGAGAACAAGTGACGAAACCAGAGCTGCATGCAAGTAGAACCAGCATCTGTACAAGCATCAGAACACCCATAGCCAGTACCTGAAGCAATCACATAGCCACCTACCTTCATGGGAGCATCCGGGGAAGTGCCAACACTACACCAAGTTCATTTGATCACCCACCATTACCAACCAGGCATCAAGCTCGTACAAACAGTAAGTTTGTTAACCTGCATTGGTTCCTTGTCATTTGAGCAGATCCTTTTACATTTGTTATTAGTTTCTACTTTCATTTCCATTCCCCACCATTTTACCTCCATGTAAACTTGACCATCCTTTTTTCCACACCCTTACACTACCCGTACCTAGACCTCTATCATTCCTGTGCATACCTTAGATTCATATGAATCTCGCCATTGCCCTTCCACCTTCATCTAATCCCAGATCTATCACCCAGCTGAGTTTTGTTGAGTTTCTTGTACCCCCGACCATACTGACGCGGTCACCCATAACCATCGTTGGTTAACCTAAACTGATGTCGGTCTCTGTGTCTTTTACCAGAAACCCAGATCAGAGCCTAAAACCACCACCAAATACCCTAAACTGACCAGAATCTGACCCTGACCAATAACAGTATCCTGACAGTGACCTTGACCTTCAGATTCAATCATAGCCTAGCCTGTTGTGAATGAATTTTCTTATTGTAGATGAATGAGATACCTAAATCATTTTAACTACAGTAGGATTTACTTTATTACCAACATTAAGTTGTTTTAAACAGTGGATTGATAGCCGTCTAGGAAGTATCACACTTCCCAGATCTAGCACACGCTAGGCAGTCCACTGCATATATTGTTTAACTTTTATTTGGTGGTCTTGTGTTCCATTTCAGGTAGTTCCTCCAAGAAAAAAGGAAGCTCTCACGATCAGTTGTGGATTCAGAAGTCATACGCATGCAACAACCTATCAACCAACATCTCAACAGGTATTCCTCCTATGCCCATTACCCTATTTGTTTCGTCATTTTAATCAGGTGAAATTAAAAAGGGTGTTTGTGGATGGCGGATCAAGCCTGAACATTTGTACTCTGAAACCGGTTTGGCAACTAGGTCATATCGAGGTTGATCTAGAGTCCAAGGTCATTACCATCAAGGCCAATGATAATGAAGAGCAACAATCAACCAGCATGATCAGTTTCTCTCTGGGAGTAGGGCCTATTACTCATGATACCAAGTTCCATGTTTTAGACTTATAGCTTCCTTACAACATGCTCCTCGGTCACCCATGGATTCATGCCTATGCAATCATGCCCTCCATGTACCATCAGTGTTTAAAGTTATACCATGAAGGACATACTATTACCATTCAGGGGGATCCTCAACCCTTTTCTCATTACAGAGCATTATCAGGTTATTTTCCCACCACTTTTGAATTTCGACTTCCTACAGAAATGGCCATTAAAGTTCAATCAAAGGTGCTCACCTCATGTGTTGATCTGGATACCTTTGGGATCTTGTAAGGATGTTGCTTCTACATCAGATATCTCCCTTTGCTCATCATGGGAGATGAAGTTTAACCCTTTCAATGGATTATGGATAATATGATCTCCAATAATCCTCTTTTAGTTTCTAAACTCCCCCTATCACCCAAGATCACGTGGTAGGCCTAACTACAAATATCAATGGTCCCAATGAAGCATTGTAACATTGACACTTTTACTCCTAGTGGCCTGTTATTGATATATGAAAATGAGTCTTGAAAATATTGTATCCACCTTCCTACGGATGAAGATGGTTCCATGCTATCAATCACCCAAGTATGTTATCCCAAATAAAATGATGTATGTCATGGGATACCAAGGGTATGGATGTGGCACCAATGTACAAGGTGTGTGGGAACCTCTTTCGACACCCTTCACAAAGTTTGTAAGTACAGTATTGGTGTCCAATCATATGGGTCCAATCCTCTAGAGGTTGAAGCCACATCTTCTGAATGAGAAGATAGTTCGTCTGATTATGAAAGTGAAACAGATTCCTGGTGTAGTCTTTACGAAGACCTTACCTCTAAAAAATTATTTGTGGACATGGATATATTAACCATATCCCTAACCATTCCTGAGTTCATTTTTTTTATCCTTCCCTTGTCCATTTGTACTAACAACAATATATACCAATCGACTTCTTTGAGAACGATGAAGTAATTGGTGAGTTTATGGGTCTCCGTGACAACATTCCTATTGGTGATCATAAGAAGGGATTCTCCAATAATCTTGACATGCACATACTTTGGGGAGGAGGATGAAATTCATGGTTAACAAAATCAAAAGAAAAGTAAGGGAAAGATATCCTCAGAGAAGCCTTCTAAAAATAAAAATTCCAAGTCCTATAGTGAAAACTTCTTCGATGCACTTGCAGAAAAACAAAATAAAAATCACTAGACATAAAAAGTGACCATGCTAAGGGTAAAAATATCATTAAGACACCCTTAGATGAAGATCTCAATCTCCCCCCGATCCTACGTGTATGGAGGAAGAATCTAAATTTCTAGTGGAGGAGACCATAGATGTGAACATTGGAACAAAGGAACAACCTAGAATGGTTAAGTTGGGAGCTTCACTTTCAACTCAAGAAAAGAATACCTTTGTCATGCTTTTGCGTGAATTTTTAGATATATTTTATTGGTCCTATGCAGACATGTCTAGGGTTAGATCCCTCATTATTAGTGCATAACCTAGTTGTGCATGAAGAAGAAAATCCCATCAAGCAGAAGCTCAGAAAGATGCATCCTCGTGTCACCCTATTAGTAAAAGAAGAACTGGAAAAATTATTGGTAGTAGGCTTCATCAGGCCTATTGATTATTCAGAATGGATTTCTAATATAGTCCCTATACAAAATAAACCCATTGGTATCAGGATATGTACATATTTCAGAGATATTAATAAAGTGTATCCTAAGGATGATTGTCCTCTTCCGAACATCGACATGATTGTCGATTCAATTGCTGGTTATGAAATGCTATCACTCATGGATGGTTTTTCAAGATATAATCAGATTAAAATTACAGAGGAAGATCAACACAAGACAATTTTACTACCCCTTGGGGGACATTCTGTTATCAAGTCATGCCCTTCAGCCTCAAGAATGCAGGTGCAACCTATCAAAGGGCTATGACTGTAATATTTCATGACATGATAAATGATATAATGGAAGATTATGTGGATGACATCTTGGGAAAATCCAAGACTAGAGAGGATCATCCAGTGATCTTGCAGCACATCTTTCAGTGTCTTAGAGATTATAAGGTTAGACTCAACCCAAAGAAATGTGTCTTCGGGGTGCTATCAGGAAAATTGTTAGGTTTTATTATTTCAAGGAGAGGAATTGAAGTAGATCCTGCAAAGGTTACTGCCATAACAGAAATTCCTCCTCCTAAGAACATCAAACAACTGCATAGTCTACAGGGGAAGATTCAAGCTATCAGAAGATTTATCTCCCAGCTCACAGAAAAGTGTCATTCATTCACACATCTTCTGAAGAAAGATGTTGATTTTCATTGGGGTCTAGAACAACAACAAAAATTTCTTTTCTCAAGGAATATATGTCTAAACCCCCTGTTCTAATGCCACCTACTATAGGTGAACCATTTTTGTTGTACATTTTTGTCACTCAAATTGCAATTAGCATGCTTTTGGCTCAGTATGATATAATTCATAAAGAAAAAATCATCTATCACCTCAGTCGCATGTTGATCGCTTACGAGCTCAACTATCCACAGATTGAAAAGGCTTGCTTGGTCGTCGTTTTTTCTTTTCAAAAACTTCATCATTATTTTCTAAATAATAAGACCAAGCTCATTTCCAGAATTGACCCACTGAAGTACTTATTATCTAAACCTGCACTTATAGGAAGGATGGATAATTGGATCATCCTACTTAGCGAGTTTGATATTGAGTACATCAATCAAAATTTAGTCAAAGGGAAGGTATTGAAGATCAACTAGTTGAAGCCCCTTTACCAAGAACTGAACCTTTGAGTCTGGATCTTCCAGATGCTTCCCTTATGTACCTTGAGGAGTCTATTCATGGAAACTATACTTTGATGGATCTTTTTCCTTCCATGGTTCAGGAGCAAGAGTTGTGCTTATCACTCCTACGGGTGATCATATTCCTCAAGCATTCCGACTTGGTTTCCCATGCACAAATAACATAGCAAAATATGAAGCCCTTATTACAGGGATGAAATTGGCTATCAAGTGGGACATTAGACAAGTTAATGTAATAGGTGATTCTAGTTAATCATCAAACAGGTAAATGATGAATATAAAGTTAAGGATGAAAAACTTCTTCCTTACAAGAAATTGGTTGACACTCTGAAGGATTTCTTTGAGAAAATCATGTTCCAACATATACCTAGAGGAAAAAATCACTAGCAGATGTTATGGCCATAGTTGGGTCTATGTTACACATCCCACCTAGAAAAAATGACATGCATTCTTTGTTGAACATCTACAAACACCAACATATGACATGTCAGAGTCTTGTTTGGTATGTGAAGTTGTTGGTCCCTTTTCCCCTTGGTATAATGACATTTTTAACTATCTCCATGATGGAACCTTCCCTATTGACATTTCCTGATCTAAAAAAGAAACCTTATCCAGCGCATATCCCGCTACACCCTACTTGGGGGCATGCTCTATCATAGAGGCTATGACGGGAATTTGTTGCCTTAATTCGGATGAATCTACCTTAGTGGTCAAGGAGGTGCATGAAGGCATTTGTGGGGCCCATATAAGTGCCATGGTTCTAGCTAAAAAATTGTTAAGAGTGGGTTATTATTGGCCTACCATGGAAACTGACTATTGTCAGTATGTTAAGAAATGCTTGTTGTGCCAAAAGTATGGCAACCTGATACATGCCCCAACACAGTCTTTGCAACCAATCACAACATCATGGCCTTTTTCAAAGTGGGGACTCGATCTCATTGGAAAGCTTACCCCTACTTCATCTGATGGCCACATGTTCATTATTACTACCACTGAGTATTTCACAAAGTGGGTAGAGGTTGTTCCTC
The DNA here is from genome assembly GCA_019776745.2 of Taxus chinensis. Lineage (NCBI taxonomy): Eukaryota > Viridiplantae > Streptophyta > Pinopsida > Cupressales > Taxaceae > Taxus > Taxus chinensis. The sequence continues at coordinate 17,639,118 of CM034157.1, forward strand.
TTACCTATGTCACTGGTGCCCAGATTTCAAAGTTCATCATGAACCACCTCATTTGTCATTTGACATTCCCTCTGCCATTGTAGCTGATAATGACAAGTATTTCAAGAACAAAATTGTGAAGGCGTTGTGCCAATGCTTTAAAATTCAACTCAAATGGTCAACTCCCTATTACCCTCAAAGTAATGGATAGGCTGAAGCCTCAAACAAGACTCTTGTTTCAAATAATGGAGAAGATGGTTAACAAGACTGGTTGTAATTGGCATTTACAGATTCATCCTACCCTCTGGGCATATCAAACATCTATCCACACCCCTACTGGTGTTATCCCATATTCCTTAGTTTTTGACACATAAGTCATCCTACCCCTTGAGATCGATATCCCTTCTTTGCACATATCTTTGCAAGACCATTTAGATAAAGAGGAGGATTATAGAGTTGCCAGACTCACAAAACTAGAGTTGTTGGATGAGAAACACCTTCATGCCTTGATCACCTCAAAGTGTATTCAGAATCGAGTGCATGTCGAGGCTAAAAAAAAAGAGTCATACCTCTCCAATTTGAGGTAGGAGATACTGGTCTTAAATAAAATAAGTTCAATACCACAAAGGATCATGAGAAGAATGGTAAGTTTGAGCCTAACTGGTTAGGACCATATGTTGTGGTTACTAAGTTTGGTTCAGGAGCATATAAACTTGCTGATTCTGATGGTGATGAGCTGTGGGAGCCTATGAATGCCATGCACCTCAAGTGGTTCTACACTTAAGCATGGAGGTCCTTCAAATATCAAAAAAAAAAAAAAAGTATAAAAATCAGAAAAAGAAATAAAAAAGTAAAGAGAAATCAATCCATCCAAGTGTGAAAACCACACAATTGTGGCACTTTGGACAAGTCCTTTGGTGAAAACTGGTTTTCGGTGCCATCAGAGGGTCCATTGTTCACAAGAATCTCATAAATAGGAATACAATGGCTTTTTATCCTAAGCTAGTTTTTTCCTTGTCTGAAATACTTTTGAGCCTATCCTTTGTGGCCTTGATCTGGTTGATCCTACTTGTATGCGAAGAGTTTTCCTTTGTACATTCCCATATCACGCTGGGGTAGTTTTTTGCATCTTCACTTTCTTGCACATACGTGTGATGTTTTCCCTTGTACATTCCCATCTATCACTGGGGGCATCCACGTTTCTTCATTTTCTTGCACATAGCTTTGGAAAACTGTTTGAAAAACTCTAAACATTCATATAACTTTTCAGAAAATTTTAAAAACATTCAGATATGTTTGTTCAAAAATCACAAAACATTCAAATATGTTCCATAGAAAACTCAAAAACAATATAACATTGTATCAAGAAAATACCATAAACAACGTAAAACATTTCAAAATTGTCCCACAAAAACAAAGTAGTATTTTCTTGGTTGGTTGTTTGTTCTTGCATGGTTTTGTTGGTTTGCTTCTTTTCGTGTTGTATGCTTTTATGAGACTCATTTGTTCATTGCTTTCTTAGATTAAGTCTTACTTAAATCTGTTGTGAAGTTCATTAGATTAGTTCTATTTGCATGCTTGTACATAGTTGTGTTGTTATATTAGATTTGATTAACTTTTGCTTGTGCTTGTTTTTGTTTTTGTACAATTTGTTATCATTTCATCATCAATATCATCTATCATCACATCTAAACATCATCACATATCAATAAATGCTAAGCTACATCATCATACAAATGAAAATTACACATGTATGCTAAGATAACATCATATAATATCATCAAAGAGGGGTAAGAGGGATTATCTTTATCCCCCCTCATCATAGACCATAATAAAAACATGGACTAAACATCATATCTCATAAAACACAATGTGATATCATAAACATGCTATCTCATAAAAACAAAATGTGATATAATCAAGGTCCATCATCATCATATATCCATATAAATATCAATGTCCATATACAAAAAATGTGTCTCGATATACATCAGATATGATAAACCATCATGGGCATGGATAAAAAATGTGCCTTCATCTCAAGGCATAATAAAAAATAATACATATACATCCGATCAAAATTGTGCCTTCATCATGAGGCATACATCATAAATATAATACATGTAATAAGAGGGTCAACCTTGACTCTCTGACACCAGGACTACCTCGCTTGTTGACTCAGACTGCTATGAATATGTTGTGGTGGTGGCATCTATTTTGCTGAAGGCCTCGACTATGGTGAGGCATCTGTATTGATCTAGTAAACCTAGATGGCCTATGTGATCTAGATCTAGAGTGACTACCAACCATTTGACTATAGGGTATACCCTCTGTCCCTCTGGTACAACCCATAATATAATGCTCTATAATATGCCAGCCTCACCCTTGGCTAATAACAAAATCATACACTAATCCCTAAGCTGTTGCCTCTAAGGTCACATGTTGTAGTGCATCCCCTATCCTATCAATCAAGCTCCCCACATCTCTCCTATAGTTGAGTCCTCTCAGTGGTAACCCCATCTGTAGCTCAGTCCTCGGTATACCACTGATCTCTGACTCTCTATTATCAACCTAGTCACATCTGGCCTGTAGCTGAGTCCTCTCAGTATCCATTATGCTCTCTTAGCTATAACTAATCTCTCTTAGATGTCACCTACTGTAGTTACTACCTCAAGGAAGCCAACTTAGCATCACTCTACTATACCTAGGACTGTATCTGTGGGATCCCCCTCTCCTGAGAAATAAATGTGGTCTAAGCCTGGTAGTGATCTCAGTGGTGAATCCCATCAAGAAACTTGTCTAAGTGAAGATCCCCATCCATCTCCCCCATCCCCACCTACTACAATACGAGGACTAACTACTTTAGGTGGTGAAGGTGGAACTGTACCATAAACACCTATTGTGCCTGCACCTGTATACCATGTATAAGAATATGTTGTATAATAACCTATTGTGCTTGTACCTGTGCTATTGTAATGATTGTACCTATACCTGAGGAACCTATGAGGTAATGGATACCTATGGGGGACCTTGTTGAGGTGGCACTTATACCTCATATTGTCCCTTTCCTTGGGCCTATAAAGATACCTCTTCCTCAAGGCTGTCCCAATCTAGGTTTATCTCTTAGATCATGTCTATGATAAACCCCTATGTTGTTATGGCTATACCTACATCTATCACAGCCTGTGGGATGGTAATACGTAGAGGAAATATGTCACATACCAAGGCCCATAATCTAGTGTGGTCCAAGGGTCTACCACCTATGGCTATGCAACCCATCGCTGTGCAGATCAAAATAACTAAAGCTATCTCGAGCTCACCACATTGTCTAAGTGGCCCAAAATAAAATCTCTCATGCACTCTATGTGCGTACCACATATCATCTCTAGGTATACCATGGATATGACCAAAATGTCACTGTACCAGTTAACACAATACCACTCTATGATGTGACCCGAGATACCAATAATAAAGGGATCAACCTCTGTAGTGATGAGCTCTATCCCATCATCACACCACTGACACAATCGGTAGGGCTGCCAAGTAATCATGTGAAGCTATAAATCACCAAAGGCACATCTATAAAATGTAGTATCACCCATACGTGCTCTGATGTCCTCACCCATTGGTTCCTACCCCATGTAGGAGGGCTCATCTTGAGCCCTGAATTGTAGTACTCCTAGTGGGTGCCCTATCAGAATGTGGTCCCACACCCCAGATATGTAGTAGTGTGGATGGTCATATACTCCTTTGGCCTTGGTAGGAAATCAAATGCATATCCCAATATAAGTGGGCCAACATACTCTGACCCTAGCATAAGACCTATCCATCCATCATCATGTGCACTAATCCTATCGAACCAAGTGGGAAGTGAGTGTCAATCTTGTCAAGCAATAAGTAGCCGCTTACAAGAGCTATCAAGTATACGGGTATCTGTGCAATCCATTAATCCTAAAAAAAATCTATATAAGAGCACCGCCATACCCTGTCAGGGTATGTATCATCGAGAAACATGTCCCAAATGCAAGCTTGGATCTGACTCGTGATCCCCATCATAAGTCACCAAGATGCCCTGAATTGGAACTCTAAGGATACACCATACATCCTCTTAGAGTCACGGTCATCTCGCTCATTTGAAAATTGGAATGTTTGGCTCTTGCTTCGCCACCTCTTTGCTAAGGTAGTCAGGAGGGCGTGATCTAGTATAATGTGAGGTAGCTGTGCAATATAAGAGAGGCCCATAACCTCCAGTGTCGTAGTGAGAAAAATCTTCTCTAAGTGTGAAAATGTTTGCTCATAGGCTTGAAAGCACCCATGTTCACTGTGCACATCCACATTGTGTAATTTCATCTATAAGATTACACAAAACACTTGGTTAACATCATTTCTTCTCATACACATCTTCCTAAGGTGTTCTAATAGATTCTATGTTCTTCTATTCATGCCTAAGTTCTTCTACGAATCTTCAAATTTCTTCTAATAATTTCCTAAGGCACAAAATTTGCACTAGTGCAAGCCTATTTTTGTTAGTGCAACCATTTTGGCACTAGTGCAAAGCTTGCTCTAACACGTGCATTTTCTCACAAACTCACTCATTTTTACACTAGCGCAAGCCTAGGCTAGCATGCCCATTTTCCCAATAACTTTCTTGCTTTTGCACTAACACGTGCCTAATATACCCCCAAATATGGTTTTACACATAGACACACATTTTTGTGTCAACGTGCAACCCCTTTATGCCAATGCACACCCTAGCCACTAACATGCTCTATCCGTTAGTGTGACCCCATGTTTTTTCCCTAGCTAAAAAACATCATAAAGGCACTCAAAGCTTAAAATTTTTGGTTTATGTACTTGTTTCGATTCCATAGGAGGCCTCTTGAAATCTTGAACTCGATCAACATGGTGTTTATGGATCTGAATTTGAGCCATCTCTCTCCAAGGTCAAAGCACAAATCTCACCAAATCTCAAAATGGTCTTGTAGCAATAACTCGTCGCGATAGATTTTAGTCCTCTCGACCTCTTATCTATACCCATTTTGACCTAATTATTCATTTTTCTCACTCTTGAGGGGTTAGATAACTAACGTGATTATTCTATATTCTTTAATAACTGGTCGTAATGATTACTTTTTATTAAATAGTCATTTTTTCGACCATTTTCGCTATTTTGGGGCATATTTTTTCTTCCTGGTGATGCTTTCTATTACACAGGGCATATTTTTGCTTCTCAGTGCTTTTTGTCAATGCCTCACATGCCTCATCATTTTTTTACATCATTTTACTCCTAATCATTAAAAATCCAAGAAATTCATGAAAATATGAAAAATTGGTAAAAATTATTAAAAATCCATTTTTTTGTAAAATTTCAAAACATTTCAAAAAATTGGTAAAAAGGATGCATGCAACTGAAGCTTTTATTAGATGTATTTTCCTCAAACATCAAATTTTTTCTTATAAAACATCTTTATTTGTTCCTCAATCATTCTCGCAAATGACTCGTGGATCATCTCGATCTACCTCCATTAACAAAGATGGCTTGCTTACTATGTTCTATACTCCCTTGCATGACGAGTTACTTGGTACTGTTACATAGTGCATGATTTATTTTTCATAGGACCCATGTGTCCTCTGTATATTCACCTCGTGTGTATCCTTTCTTGGTGTGCCATTTTTAATCCTTTTCGTTAGCTTGAACACTTGGGAACTATAGTTAGATAGCAAAAACATTGGTGCAATTGTCTTTAATGTTGTTTGTTTGAGCATGTGTGTTTATACTTGACTCCCTATCATGTTATCTTGTTTACTTTCTCTTATTGCATTACATTATGTATGTTGCATTGAGGTAGTGTTTTAGCAATGAAAAAATGTTAGCATTATAGTTTTTCATGTTATTTTACAATTTTTTTGTATGCTTATATTATAGTAAAGTATTGCCAGTGACTGTAGATCATGTAAGAAAAATGATTGTAGTGCCCACATTTTTATAGCCTCAGTTATTGTTGTTCCTTCTCTCATAGACATGTTTCGGCAGGGATTTGATATATTTTGGACATTACATTAGGATATTTGATCATATTAGACATGTATGGAGATTTAGGCGTATAGCGCCAATTTAGCTTGATTACTATGTTGTCACCTTATCTTATGATGTCATGGATACTAACTGTTATGATGTTGTTCAGACCTCATTTATATTTGATGGATACTCAGTTTGATTGCATGTTTGGATTCTATGGATGAATGTCACTTTATCGTTATGGCTAACTCATGGTGGATTGTGTATAATTATGCATGTTGTCACATTTTCGATTCCAGAATGATGATATGCTAGCATAGAATTCTTTGACTTCTTATTGATTAGTTGATTCACATTTTATCGGACAGGTGCGTTTAATGTGTGCAATGAGTGTGCAGGTGACAGGTCACAGGAGAACGTGGGATTCAGGCCAGCTACACAATTTTGCACAAGCAGCCCACGGGGCTAAGCCCTAACCGTGTTTACTGTATGAGGCCTTAGTATTAGAGTTTATTGTTTTGGGCACCATGAGTGACCCTCATTTGTAATGTAATATGTCTTGTAATATTAATCTTGCTTAGGGTGTTTAGTTTGTGTTGTAAACTTGTTTTGGGGACTTAATGGCCCCACTTGCATTAAGTTTTGAGTTTGATTAATTTGGTATTTAATCAAAAGGGGATTAGGGTCACATGTGAACCCTTGGGTGGGCCCCACATCCTCTACCCTTGTGCCCAAATGTGCCAAACCCGAAATTGGGCTATTTTAGGCATTTTTAGTGACCCCTTTTTAGTTTGGGAGTTCACTTAGCATGAAAATGGGCCCTTGGACCCTACCTAATAGGTAGGGGTGCTTACTTCCAAGGCATAGAGGGAGTTTCCCTCCCATTTTTCCTTCCTTTGGTCACATCCATGTAAGGTGGATGGGTAAGTGTGCTTTGTTAAAAGTTGCACAAGTTTGTTTTGTTGTTCATTTTGAGTAATTTGGGAGAAGAGGGTTAAAAGCTATTTTATCCTTTCTCCCTTTTATTTTGAGAATCTTTGACCTTGAGGGAAGAGAGGGGTGACACATGTCACCCCCTCATTTGTGAGGATTTTTGTTGGCTCCTCTTCAAATTCTCCCTCATGGGGAAAGAAGAGAACTTTTTTTTTGGAGCTTTTGCTTGGAGGCTTGTGGATTTTGGAGCTAGAGCTTGCTTGGGTCAAAGAAGTGGAAAAGTTAGAAGTTGGAGAGCTTTTGGAGGTAGGCTCCTTGAGTTCATTTTTGTGTTTTATATCATGTTAGATATTAGTCTTGTTTGTTTAAAATGTGTGTGTTGTTGGGTGTTGATTTTGTTGTTATGTTTTACTTTATTTTGCTCCATCCATCATATGGCATGATGGATTTTTGGAGTTTGTGGGGGAAGAGAGAGGGATTTTTCTCTCTCAATCCTCATGGCTTGATGGGCAAGCCATGTAGGATTTTAGTTACTCCCCTCAAATGGTTTGAGGTGGGGAAGGTGGTTCATATGGCTTGAACCTCCTTCCCCATTCTTGGTGAGGAAACCCCTTTGGGGTTTGAAAATCCTTCCAAGAAGGATTTGGTGAATGGATGGAGGAATAAGGAGGGTTTGAATGACTTTGGAGGAATAAGGAGGGTGTGGAGATCTTTGTTTTGTGCAACCAATGTTGGTTACACTTTTGGCATTTGGAGAACTCCTTTCTTCTCTTCCCCATTTTAGAGGTAGAACATGGTTTCTCCTCTTTTTCATCTTTGCAAAATTGGTGTTTTGTTTAATATTTGTCTTGTCTTATGTGAATGTAATGTTGGTTGTTCTCCCTTACTCTTGTGCAAAGTTGTGGATAGTAGTCCTCTTTCCCATGGGCTTGGGGGAGGCTAGCATGTCTTCCAACCTTGGAAAGGCATGTAATGATGCCTAAAGGTTGGGTGGTTAAACAAGCTTCTTCTCCTTGTGTTGGATTCTTGGAAACATTCGAAAGTTGGAGCTCAAGTTAGAGATGGTTGGAGTTTCTTGTCATTTTGGTCTCTCATTTCTCCTTCATCAATTTTTTGTGGACATCATTCTCATTGTATCTTGAATGTATGGCTTGTGGAAGCTTTCATTTCTTGTAAAATCCTATTTTGTATTTGGAGTTACTTGTAAACTTGAGTCACATTTGCTTGAGCAATCTCTCCTTCAATCTTGCAAAGAGGCTTGTATAATATTGTTTATTTGAGTAGTTAGGAAAAAATTTTAGAAAATATGCATATGTTGTGTTGGAACTTAAACCTTTGAAAATAAAGGCTTGTAAGATATGTTTTCTTAATATGAATTGATGTGAAAACTCCATTTTGAAAATGAAATCCTTGTTTATTGGAAATATTGTTCTTACAAAAGAAATTCTTGTAATCCTTCTTGTTTGTTAAGGATACAATCAGTTTGTATACTAAATTTAGGAATCATTTAAATGGAATTGCATTTACAAAATGGATCCTCTTCTTAAATTTGCTTTTGAAATTTAATGAAGAAAATAAACTAAATTTGTTTTACTTTCCATTTATTTATGGAAATGAATTTAGTGGAATTTTATAAGTAAAATGTTGCAAAATCAAATTTATTTGTGTAGCCTCTCCTTCACTAATTGTAAACTTAGTTCAAGTCTCTTTTCTCACTTTAGCTTATTTTATACATTGATTTCACTTTCCACATAAGAATGGGAAGATCTTATTACTTTTATAATGAAAATGCATGTTTAATAATCCTTAATCTTTTCAAGATTATGGAAAAGCAAGTTGTCTCTTAAAAAAATAATGTGAAATCTTTTTTCTATTTATGCATGGTAAATATGATTAATATTTTTCAACTACATAATAATAATAAAAAAGATATAACCTTAATTTACAACATAGTAGTGACTATATCTTAAATTTTATTAATAACATATAAATGATTTGTTATTATTTATATTATAAATTAATATATTTAGATATATATACATATATACACATACATAATAATAAATATAAAATATAATACATATTATATTATTATATTATATATAATATAATATAAAATTATGTATTTAATAATACAATATATAATATTATTAATGTATTATATAATATATTTGTTTTAAAGTATTAATATTATAAACATAATATATATAAATAAAAATAAAATATGGGGGAGGGCCGAACCCCCTCCCCATCCGCTGCATACTCCCCATGGCGCCATGTTGTCCTCCCCACACTCCACGCATCCCTGCCTTCCACCTCGCCTGCGCATCCCTGTCCCACCTTTCCACCCCACACCATATGTACTCCCTCACCCCAACTCCAGCCTCCACCACATCTCCCTCTCCCCCACTCCCCCACCCCTCCCATGTCCCCTGCCGCATAAACACTGCACCCCTTCCGTTTCCCCCTAACCTCCCAATACGTGGCCCTCCCAACTTCGACTGCCTCCATTTCTCCCACATATAGTCCATACCTTTGCAATCCGCCAGATATATGCTATGCCGTACTCCCTTACCTTTGGCTCCATTTGTATTATACTATTTTATAATTTTAATTTTATTATATATATATTTATATATATATGTATATACATATACATATCTCAAAAATGGCCAACCTGCAAAAAATAAAAACCCTCCTAATAAAAATCAAAAAAAAATGATTTGTGGTATTTGAAAAGAAATGCCCAATCATATGAGAAAATCTCAATTATGGAAAATTTAAATAAATAGAAATAATAATGAAACAATGATGGAGATTTCTTATCTTAAAATGAAAAATTTCATGAATCCATCTTTTCCTTGAGCTCCTCCATAACTTGTGCATGCAAATAACAACTCAAAGCAAATGAGAGAAGAATAGAAAAGAGAAAAAGAAACATAGAGAAATTTAGGGCAAACTTAGGGTAAAATTTAAAATCAAGGGTCAAGATTGATAATCCTAGGGCTTGTGGCTTTAACCCTACACTTTAAGTCATAAATTAAAATGGGTATGGGAAGGGAAAATTATAAAAAGGGGTGTGGAAAATTAATAAATAAAGGGGAAAAATAATAAACTTAAAAGGATGTGTGTATTTATTTTGGAGGACCATAGTAAGCTAAATAGAATAAACAATTAATTTGTTTTGGGCTATTATTAAGGTTGAGAAAACTGAAGCTGTATAAATTAAATTATTAACGAGAGATGGTTTCAAAAGGGACTAAATTTAATTAATCATTTAAAAAAAAAGTTACCCAAAATTTTTAGTCATTCTTGATGTGTTTTTTGATGTCCCAAGCTGGGGTGTTACAGTGATGAAATAAAGTTTTTCTTAAGCTAAGTTGGATGAAATTTATTTCCATTCTCTTCATCTCCATTCTTCTTCATTATCATTTTCTTCTATCACACTTTTTCTTCAACAACATCTAGGGCAATAGGGATTATTTTTATCCCCCCCCCTTATTTCTTCTATCCATTTCCTTCATCTTTTCGATCATCAATCGACCTCTTTCATCACCCCATCGACACTCGAGGGGGCATCCTTCATTCTACTAATATTTCTTCTATCCCTTCAAAATTTACTTGTCCGTAATTGTTTACTATTTGCTTATGCCACCCCAAAGAGGGGAAAATGTGGACACCTAAAATCCGCTTACACAATTTTAATACTAAGATTGCACTCATTACCCACTTTCTCGTCATTTCCATTATAATTGGTGTTTTTTGCTAATCAACTAATGTTTCCCTCCATTTTGGTCAATTAACGACACTTCATTAATTAAATAGTCTTTACCCCACTCCGGATGCCAATTAGCTATTATTAGTTAATTAAGCTCATTTACCCTTGTTTTAATCAATAAGCCCTCTTATTGGTTAAACCCCCCTTCCAACCATTCAAAGTCACCCCATTTCCCTCCAAATCATCTCTAAAGGCTTTCTAAGCTTATCCTAGCCTATTAATTAATCCTATTTGATTAATTAAAGCACTCTCAACTCCCATGAGTTGCTAATCACTTGTTAATTCCTCTAATCAAGCTTATCTCTTCTAAATCTACTTTACCCTTTATCCCACATGCACTAATTTGCAAGATTCTCCCAAATGGGAAAGCTATATAAAGGACCCTCCTACATTCTTTCAGACCTTTACAAACACCATACTTTTTGTAGTATTTCATATAATACATATGATAAGAGCCTTCTCCATTATTTTGGAATGACTACTTCATCTTGTGCATCCATTCTACCATTGTTGAGTTAAAAAGGAAGATCTAAGAATGGCCTTGTAGCCATTTCTTGGTGAGATCCTTCCCTTTATTTGGAGATCAAACACACAAATTTTATTACTCATGATCTAAAGAGGCTCATGTTTAGAAGTAATCATACATTTAAATAGTAGGAATGGTTAGCATTAGATGATTTCATTTCATGTTTATGCAATAATTAGCTAATTCCTTTCAGCTATTATCATAATGTTAATGGTAGATTTAGCTTTGCTTTGAGACTACTAGGTGTCAGTTTCTTTCAATTAGCATAGAAAGTTTAACACGGACACAAAATATTCTAATAAAGATGACCCTAGGAAGATGAAACAACCCAAATAATATTTTTAAATTGGAATTAGAGTCGATGAATATGAAGGGATAATATTGTAAAGGTCGGCCAAGACCAAACCTTACATCCCGACTCTTCCATACATTTTTGAACTAGAGAGATGAAAATCAAAATCAAAAGTTGTGTCATGAATATAAAAGGTTTAAAACTATTTTGATAAAAAAATATTCTTAGAATTGATGAAAGAACATAATGTAAAGATAAACAAGTTGTAGAAGAGCTAGAGAGGTGAAGTGAATGGATTATGAATGTGAGCATTTGTCTTAATAAGGGAACATGGTCAAACTTGACATTGCACAACGACAAGTTACCAAATTTTAGTGTCTACATTTTTGCATAATCACAAGACCTAATATCGTACATAGAAACATATTATATTCATTTGTAAGGGCACACAAAGTTGTAGAGCTACATTATCATCCCAAATGAAACCACTAGATAAGGACGAAATAACCAAATGGTCCAGACCATAAACAATAATTTTGTCCCAATAGAGTGTGTAAAGCCATAATCAAAGACGAATCCAACTCGTTCATCACTTTGTCACATCTAGATTAGCTTCTAGTCCAGTTAAATAGCTAAGTGCACTCACCTTCTTATGTCTTACTCCATTTTGCACATGTTCTAATTGATCTATCTTGCGAATTACTATATATGTATATTCTTACACAAATGTTTAATTAATATATCTGAATATATATCTTATTTCTAACCCTAATATGAAACTAAGTAAAGGAATTCTTTATCTCCCCACATTAATTTTTATGGGTGTAATCACTCACAAATCTTTTCATCCTAGGATTAACACTTAAAACAGGGGTTAACATTGGGTTAATCTTAATGGATTTCTATGTATACCACTGGTGTTTGACTTGAATATCCACATAATGTGTAACATTTACAACCAAATTTAACTCGACACAAACTCATGTGTGAGGACGGGTGAATAAAATTTGTCAGGCTCATGACAGATAAGTTAGCCCAAGGCTTAAACAAGTTCATCCAAAAAGGAGCATACCAATATTAGTAGTCAAGGGAACTTGACCCACATGAGTACTTTGAGTGATGCTTGGTTAGACACAACAAAATCTTAGGACTGACATAATAAACAAGAAGGGTATCATATATAAACTAACAAATAGTATTATTCAAGATTGTTTGAATGTGTTGTGTATCAACAAAAAAATAAATAAGGAAAAACTTTATCATGTTTCTAACCTCGATTAATTTAAATCCATAGGTTCCCATACATAATTTATCTAAGAGCTAAGGGCACATATCACTTACAAATAGTTTATATGACACAAGAGCCCACAAGAACATGAATACATTGGAGAGAATCACAATTCTCACCTCCTCGAATACCTTTGGGATGAATTTTTGGGTTTGCTCTGGTGCTATGCTCTCCACCTTATGTATCCTTAGTTACATTATTTATGATATTGAGCTATACTATGGAGCTAAATTATGCAAATGCCATATCATAATCTAAACAACAAATGTAGTGTAGAAATATAATGTCTTGCAAAGGTCTACTCATGACATCGTTACTTTAAGCCTCACATATTTTTTTTTAAATTGAAAAACTTACTCCTTTAAAATTTTGTCTACATACTTAAACATAACTCTTTTTCAATACTTAAATAAAACTTACATGCAACAACATCTACTTTAAACATCAAATAATTTATAGAAAACAAATAATTTTTACCCAAAAACATCCTTTCATAACTCTTAAACTTAAGTTATGAAAGGTAAGTATCCCTTTTACCAAGATTTATTACAGTCTTTCAGCCCACAAATTTCAACTAGAGTGTGGAATGAAAGTAAGTCTATTAGCAAAGGGTGGTTTGGACTCTTGCAGATGTATTTGTAAGCCACCTTCGATGAAAAGGGGATCACCTTTTAGTTCTCCCAACGAAGAGGAAAGGACATTGATTCATTCACATAGAAATAGGATACAAATAATAAATTTCAGAAAATATTAAAATTTGGTAATAACACAGCTCCAAATCACGTCTTCACATTTGGAATCAGCCTCCGTATTAAAGGCAGGACATTTCTGTTGTTTTCAGGGGGCAGAGCTCAGGGCATCCTCCGTTTTACTTTACTTAAGAGGCCCAACAATAAGCTCTGAACTCATCCCAAATCCCCTCTTCAAATTCACACTGGAAAGTCTGGTGCAGCTGCATTGCTATTTCAATCTTTCGTTGTTGAATTTGGTGCTAAATCGGTCTGTACTCTTCACATTGGCCTTTGTTCTAGAGAAAAAGCTCCGTTTGGTTGAGGGTTCGATCCAATAATGAGCAATTTCATGGTGAGTTTCGACATTTTTCATGCCCATTTTTTTGTTTTGCATATGGACTCCTTTTTAAATGTTTACTGGGTGGTGGTTCGGATAATCAGTTGAATCATCGCCAGGGTGGCATCGCTTGAGGAGGTCGAGAGGTTTAGGGTTATTCATTTTTTTTTTTCTAATGATCCTAAATTGGGTTTTATCTAGCAGGGGTCTCCTGAGCAGGGGTCTCCAGTGGATTCTAGTATTGCTGTACAGAAAATGATGAGGGTATTTGAAGAATTTTGTAGTAAGTACTAAATGCCCTACTTATTTTACTTGCATTGATACATGCTCATTTGGGTGTTGTGCAAGATTTTAGTTTTGATTTCAATAACATTTGTCTGGTAAATCTTTGACGAGGTTATGTGTGGGGTAAGCTTGGACCAAATTACTACGATTTCTAAAAAAGGACCGATCATTATTGTTACACCGCAACCTTGCCACAGGTCCATTGGAGTTAAGGGGTTTCGAACTCAGTTTATGCTCTTATGAGCGCTTGCTATTACCAAATTACCTCATCCCTTAAACCAAAATTTCGCTTTGTCAGTTTCGACGACAATTTGATTTGTGGGTGCAGCAACCGTGTGTGTTTTTGACATTGTTTTTTGGGATAATTTGTGGATGATAAATTTATTTGGGGGTCTCTTTGTACATGACACATCATCTATTTTTTTCTCGTTTATCCGTCTTTTTCTTCCTGATAATTGTGATTTTAATAGGATCCCACTCCACAAACTGCTTATATGGAATCTGAATTTAGTTTCTGCAAAGTTGTCCAAACGGATAATTTTATGCCATCTCACTTGCCACATGGTTAAAATTCTAAGAAGGATTGTTAATGTGCAGATAAATTCTTCGTTCTGAGCCTGGTGGGAATGATGGTTATGGATGAAATTTTGTTTGGTGCAAAAGTTAGCATTGATTGCCTTTTCATGTTAAGTTTCAACCTATGGGCAAAAATCTAATGTTCTCTGTTTTCTACCCCCAATGAAAGGTGCCTGCATTTAGTGTTGCTTCATAGCTAACATAGTAGATTTAAAGCTAGTTAAAGTGACTGTGACGGGTGACATGGTTCAGATGGATGTTGAATGCTATAACAAATTCTTCTTCCATACAAATTGCTTTTGAGAGAACTCACGTTTTCTGTTTTCAGGCAGTCCACTTTATGCAAGAGAGCTTCGTTTCTGGTTCCATGACAATTGACACATAATTCTTGCACCTGGTTGTTTCGAAGTGGAATGCTTCAAAAGAATCTGATGCTAACCATTTTCCAATTGAAATTATTCAATAGGAATTTGAAGCAAGCCATTTTGCATTTGATGTCTATACGATCACTACATTTGCCCCCTCTTTATGCGACGTGAATCTTTGTTTGCCTTGTAGGACAATGTCTGAATCTTCAAACATATTTGAGTTTGAAGTAGAAACATATGGAGCTGCTTTTGATGTTTACTTTGGTAACATATTGTTCATTTTGGGTAATTTATGTTTCTGTTTCACCTATGAGGAAATGTCTGACTTATGGAGTTTTTTCTGATGTTTTTTTTGTGGACATTGATTTGTTTTCTGCAATTCAAGAATATATCATTTTTACAGACTCTAGGAGGCAGATAATCTAATTCATTTTTGACATCATGGTTTAATAACTTCTTTGCATTTTTCTCATTTAAATCTCCAGAGGTTTTATGTCACGATGGAACTAGAGCAGCTAAGGCTATAATTTCAGGTGATGTTTTGCGAGATCTAAAAGGGTATGATATAAATTGTCCTTTCTTTATCATGCTGTACATCCTGTGATAGTCCATCTTTATATTATGTCTTCCTTCTTGTGGGAGTCTTTACTTTGGGGATTCTTTACCTTGTAATATTTTAACTTAATTTGTTTTGAATTATAAACTGTTTTAGACGACACTATAAATATTTTCTATTCTTGATAAGCACAGATTCTGATAGAATGCCCAGTTTAATGCTTTCTAGGAACGATGGTTTAGAATTTATGTCATTTTGACAATTCTCTCTTAATTATTTGCTCTTCGATATTATTTTTTGCCGTGTTGTTTTTCTTGATGAAAATTCGTTTTTAGCTGCAGGCATTCTGCCCTTAATGTTCTCCACTCTTTGAAGGCCCTGCTTGATAAAAATCAGCATTTGATGGTATTTTCCAAACACTTCATATTTGATTTTGAAGGATATCTTGTATTTTTTGCATTCCACAAAAACATAGTTATGATGAATTCTTACAAATGATCACATTGCTTGTTCAGAGGGAATCCTGTAGGTTTCGATGCTTCTATTACTTTGTGTTCTTTATGTGCTGTGAAAACGGACAAAGGAGTATTGGTAAGAATTTTCTCAAAACTCTTTAATATTTATTATTGAGTTATATATATATATATATATATATATATATAAGCTGAATAGAACCTTGCTAGTGCTAGAGATCACACCTATTACTTGTGCTACATGAAGCTTTTAATTACTGGCACTAATAAGGCTTTCAAGATTTTGTCTATCCATTTGAAAAAAGCCGGGTTGGTACAGTAGAAAATTCATCTTTTTCAGTACAGGCTGCATCCTTTGAAAGAAAAATCCTCTGGGATTATCTTTTTCTCATCTTTTACACAACCAGTTGAAGCTTATCCATGAAAGGGAGTTGGTTCCAATTAATTTAAAGTCCTTAAGATGTTCAGTTTAAATTGTCTTAAGTTCTGGAAAATGGGCTGACTTCAAAATGTATCTTTAATCAGCACACTGCTCCGATAAGGGGTAGGAAACCTGAGTATGGTCAGCTAGGTTGATTTTCTTTTCCATCTGGTATGAGTAAATGCTCAGTCTTATGCCCGAAGCACTAGGCTGTGCATTTAAGAGAATGAGATTTTAGCACAAAGGTTTTGATTTTATAAGGAGAAGGGAAATTGAGAAGGGTGCTTAGTTTTTATTTCTTTTTCCATCTGGAAAAATGTTAAATCCCAGTCTCAGGCATTACACACTCTGAAGTTTTGTTTTCTGAGAACAATTTTGGACTTTTAATTGTAAGATACCGATTCTGTACCAAAAATTTGTTTTGTTTTGCAGCTGTTAGCACAAGTATAGAGGCATGGAGATTGGTGTTTACAGGAAGGTTTCGGTTGCTAGATCAGTGGTGTGACTTTGTACAGGTAAATTTCACACATTTTAAAACCAAACTGAACCAAACCTAGGAGTTAGGGTTATTTGCTTATTGAGTGTTTGGAAATCACCCCAGTATTAAGATTTTTCTGTGAACTGTTTGTACAATCAAATACAAGTAAGACCTGATACCATGGAACACTTTCAGAAGTTCAAAGATGGACACCTTCAGAGATGATTAATGGAATGGACCTGTTCTGGTTACAACTATTTTGAAACAAATTAGAAGAAATTGAATCATTCTAGGGCATCTGGTTAGGGATAAGACTAATGGAAACTTTGTTTGATTTGATAATCTCTATGATAGGGGTTCTCATATAAGATGGCAAAGAGGGAAGCACAAACGAGAAGTTAGAACCCATGTGAACCCCTATTAGGAAAAAGGATTATATGTATGTCCATGAGTGGCAAAAACAGGTTAGTGGGACTTGAAAATACGTCCAATAACAGAAAAGTACTGAGGTAAAAAGGAGATCAAAACTGACCAAGGATCATAACATTAAACTTGAAGTGGGTAGACCCTATACATATTTTAAGTACAAATACAAGTAGAGATGTGAAACGAGCAGGTGAAGATGAAAGCTGGAGCCGGAGGCTGGAAACCAATGCGGTCACATGTCTGTATCAGCACACAGATCAGAAGAAATGATCACATCACTGCCACAACAGGACCAATACATGATCTTATTGTGTCTACAAGAGAATGTCATGGTCTAGCATAATATAATATATCAAGGGAACATCTCCCATCCACATTTGCCATGGCCATAATCTTTCTTTTGTTTATGCTAATTGGGTCACTACCAAGCTTGGATTTTCTTTGAATATTGATTACTCCACCGAAATTGCAATGCTGTTGCTGGACTACCTTAGAATGGATAAGGATATCCCTTATTGTCATGTAATAAATTACCTGTCCTTACTTGTGGTTATATGTTAATCAATTTTTAGGGGTTAGGGTTTAATATCTTGAGTACATTCGGTTCTCATCATCTTCCAAAGCTGTGAACTCATCGACCTAGGTAGAAGGTATGAACAGTATGACAGCATTAGAAATGAGATTTGCATTATGTTTCTGAATGAGGGATGCAAGTTTTTGGTAAATATTGTTGGGCCATCTAAATTGTAGACTACAAACATCCATATGGGGAAATGTTTATATTCTTTCAAAGTGGTTTCAAACTTTTTTGTTTCATTATATGATAATTTCCTTTTTTTCCCTGTTTCAATGCATGGTAATTTGGTTTAGTTTTGTTCAAATAGAAAAATCAACGACATAGTATCTCTGAGGATACATGGAGAGGACTGCTGGATTTCAGTCGATCTGTACCTGAAAATCTTGAAGGCTATGATATAGAAGGTATCTATTTTGGTTACTTTTTTTATGGATAGGTGATGGTGATTAATTCCAAGAGCATATTTTATATTTGCAATATCATTCTTTTTTCTGTGTGTTTTTTGTTTTTAAGATTTTGTGTATTTTATAAAATGTCTTCAATAATTGCAAACATATCTTTTTGTATCCAGTATTGTTGCTTTTAGTGTTTTAAAGTTTTTCCTTTAAAGATATAGCATATGCTATAAAACCTTCATTAATTGCTAAAATATGTGTATGCAATATCATTACTTCTAGTGTTTTTCATTTAAAGATGGAGCACATGTTATATCAATTCGTTAAACATCTTTGTTCACAAAATATCATTGTTTTTGTTTTTCTGTGTTTTTGGTTCATTTCAGGCTGTTGTCATTAGAAAATAAAAGATTTGCTTGGTTTTTCAATCCTAAATGCATATTCTTTATTTTTGTCATTATCTGAAATTTGGTTGAGGTCAATAGTAAATGAAATATGATTCGGTCACTTTCCTTATATTGGATATCATAGTCAGTGGAAAGATAGGTGCTCTAGGGGTGCTTTAGCACAGAGAGACATCAGTAACATGTATCACTAATCAGAACACCTTCGGAGGGGACTGCTTAGATGGAATAAACCAAACATCCCGTTACACGTTCTACCTAAAAGCATGCCCAATGGACAGTGTATTTCTTGTTTCTTTTCGAGGGTTATCATGGCCTTTTATTCATACTGATTTGTTGACAATATTGCTATATAATTTTAATATAAGATTCTTGTGAAAATAGTGTGTAATGATGTTCATGATGTTGGAAATAATCCCCTTTCTTTGTTCTGCTTAATTTAGAGTGTATCTGTTGTCCCACTGAGGGTTTTTATAGAATTTTCTTAATACTGATTACATTTACAAACAATCCAATTAATGCTTGTTATGTCAGGGTTTTTGTTGGAAGCTTGTTCACTTGTGTGCATTTTCTATATTTTGTTTTGTATGAATTAATCTTTGATCTTTTGGAATCACAATAAATTTCTGTAAAAGTTACATGGTATTCTTGTATGCTATTTACAGCAGGTGCCTGGCCTCTACTCATTGACGAGTTTGTCAATCATATGTACAGGTATATGTAATCTGCAAAATTTCATCTCTCTACTTTGTTGCAAGCTTTATCTTTCACTGGTGCCATAATAGAATTATATTTGGCTTCTGTATTAGATTTTAGAATGTAAGACTGTGCTACTTTGTTTAAAAATTGGTATCTTTTTTCTTTTGGAGATGAAAGAAGAAATGTTTATTGATGTCGTCAAAGTTACATAATCTGTAGCCTTGGCTTATGCCACGTTGGTATAAAATGCTAGTAAGGTATATGCGTTCTCATTGCTTTGTGATTATGGTACAGGAAGTCGGGTCAAAATAACAATAGCAATGTGTTGCCTGGTAAGCTAAAGATTATTTTCATGTATTCTGTTCTTGCTGGTTTTAGTTTTATCACATGAGCAGAAAAGATTGATCTATCACTCACATGGTTACTATTTTTCGACAGGGTTGAAGTTATCTGTTGGTAACAAGAGAAGGTTGTCTACTGGAACAGAGACAGAAATTCAAACTGTAAATTGTATCAGTGAGAAGCCTGAAGAGATCCCCGATCCACTACGTTCAAAGCGAGTGTGCTTGTGGAAGGGACATATCTGGAATGGTGGTTCTGTGCTTAGTGGTCTCCATTAATTCTTTATGTATAATAATATCTTTTTGCAAGAGTCCCAACACCCTTGAATCAGCGCACAAGGTTTGTAAACTTCATTTTGTAGGGGAAAATAGAACAAAAAATCCCTGTTGAACATGTTTATCCTGAATCTCCAGGATATATCATGAATGCAATTGTTTTTGTGTCGTTCTTCCTTCTGCTTTCAGGTATTGTGATAGAATCATTTTATTGTGGAGAGTTGTGCAATATGCACATATGTAAAGTCGAGAGCATTTTCAAGAGTTTTGGTAGGTGATTCTTTGGAGATGTATAATAAAATTTGGTTGTATTTTGTAAGTTCAGAATCCATATCACTGGAAGATGAGGATAGGCTTTGTGGCCTCCTGGAGATTGTTATGTTTCATTTGAACAGACGGGTCTTTTTGATTTCTTGCTCCTGTAATTTGTGCATACAACTACATTGAAAGGATGCTCGTATCAGACTATATTGATGAATAGAGTGCAGAACATTGTGTTGGCTGAAATGTTTCTTGCCATGTGCATGCTTCTAAAGTCAATTGCTATTTGGTATGCTAGTCAATTGCAATTGTTTTTTGTGTCGTTCTTCCTTCTGCTTTCAGGTATTGTGATAGAATCATTTTATTGTGGAGAGTTGTGCAATATGCACATATGTAAAGTCGAGAGCATTTTCAAGAGTTTTGGTAGGTGATTCTTTGGAGATGTATAATAAAATTTGGTTGTATTTTGTAAGTTCAGAATCCATATCACTGGAAGATGAGGATAGGCTTTGTGGCCTCCTGGAGATTGTTATGTTTCATTTGAACAGACGGGTCTTTTTGATTTCTTGCTCCTGTAATTTGTGCATACAAACTACATTGAAAGGATGCTCGTATCAGACTATATTGATGAATAGAGTGCAGAACATTGTGTTGGCTGAAATGTTTCTTGCCATGTGCATGCTTCTAAAGTCAATTGCTATTTGGTATGCTAGTCAATTGCAATTGTTTTTGTGTCGTTCTTCCTTCTGCTTTCAGGTATTGTGATAGAATCATTTTATTGTGGAGAGTTGTGCAATATGCACATATGTAAAGTCGAGAGCATTTTCAAGAGTTTTGGTAGGTGATTCTTTGGAGATGTATAATAAAATTTGGTTGTATTTTGTAAGTTCAGAATCCATATCACTGGAAGATGAGGATAGGCTTTGTGGCTTCCTGGAGATTGTTATGTTTCATTTGAACAGACGGGTCTTTTTGATTTCTTGCTCCTGTAATTTGTGCATACAAATACATTCAAAGGATGCTCGTATCAGACTATATTGATGAATAGAGTGCAGAACATTGTGTTGGCTGAAATGTTTCTTGCCATGTGCATGCTTCTAAAGTCAATTGCTATTTGGTATGCTAGTAAAGGAATAGACGCCCCCTTAATGTTGGGCTAATAGTGAAGGAATGGATGGCCCCTTAATGTTTTCAATGCTTATGAAAATTTAAAAAAAAAAAAAACTTTTTTTTTGAATGGAGGTGATAGCAATCATGCTCATTGCGTAAACCCTAGGATATTTCATTCAAGCTTGTTGAGTTTTAGTAGACTTCCCTAAAATAATGGGGTTCAAACTTTTTTTTGAAATTTATATTTTATATGTAGTTTCCAGTGTGAGTTTTAATATCCATATTATCATATCTATGGGAATTACCAATTCAAATACCAAGGACGAGAGTTGATGGTCCCTTTGTAATGATATTTGAACATGTTGGATAATCCAATCTTAATGATTGTTATGATAATGCACCAATTTTCACATGATAAACATGTAATTCATTGATTGTATATTGTTAGTGCAAAGGTGGGGAGCATGAAATCATTCTTTAAAAACTTAATATATCTTTAGTGAACAAAGAGATACAAAGCTGCAAGCCCGTTGTCAGTGGTGATGTAAACCTATATATTTGGAAGGAACCTAAAAACCTCTTCCACATGGCCCATAATCATGAATATTTCCTTTATGAACACCATATTTTGTATTTCAACTTTTAACACATTTTTTCAAAACTCCGATTCCAAGCCTTTACGAGGACAATGTGCAGGATCCAATAGGAGTGTAACAGAGAGTTTTTGCTTTCCAATTTTTACTTAGTAAAATGAAATAACAAAAACAGACTGACTTCGGAAGATGATGGGGTTTACTAATACCCGCGATGATGAATGTTGATTGATGATGGATGAAACTCCTTGTGTCGACGAAGAAACTTGCAAATCAAAGACAACTAAACAAGATAGAATTAGACAAATGGATAAACAAGCTACTTGGCAAAGGTTGATTCTAGGAATTCAAAGAGACTTCTTTAGAGGATGTCAGCGTGTTTTTAGACAATTAAGTAGATTGATAAAGGTAATGATGAAGATAGACAATAGACAATGATAGATAGATAACGGATGAGAAACTTTAGAACTCAAGGTTGAAGATTAAGCCTTGTGTAGCTTCAAAGATGACTCGAGCAAAGGGTGAATGCGATTTGGATAGACTGGAAATAATCGTAACAAAAGTCTTCGGTCTCTTGTTGATTATAGTAGAGGAATTCGATTTGCTCGTCGATGTCTTCGATGTTGGTGGCAAATCATATTGCACACAGTGTCAACTCATGAAGGATGTTGAATTGTTCCCAATTGTTCCCAGAAGAAGGGTTGTTGAACTATATGAAAATCGTAAATACTGGTAATGGGATGAGACCGGCCACATACTGTCATCTAAAATAAAGCCATGCTTGCAAAGAACAAGTTAAATGCAAAAAGGTTGATAAAAATGATGAAAAGATTTAATTTGATAGGGATTGTCGGCGATTTACACTGATTACTGGTGGTTCATGCTGATCGCTGGCAATTACTGCTAGAAAGACAAATTTTGCTAAAATAGGATAGACGAAGCTCTAAAGTGATAATTTTGTTTAGTTTTTGATGCTCATATGAACTGTAAATGATAAAATAGAATAGAGGAATACCTTTGGATGTGAAAACGAGCTAAAAGATGTCTCAAACTCTTCCAAAAAATCATACTTTTGAAGAGGTTTAATGGGAGAGATATTTTTTATCTCTTGTGCAACTCAATCATGATTCATTCCCTCGGAATCTACTTTGGTCACCTCCATATGTTCCTCGTGATCTGCAACTTTCTCACCATGGTTCCCCTCATCTTTAGACATGAATTTTGAAAGATCAAACTCTACTTCAACATTGGAGCTCAAAGGGGATGAAGTGGGAGGAAGAACTGAAGGTTCTGTTATCCAAAATTCACCCCCCAGGGTAATTTTGATAACATGCATCAGAATATTCAAGTCCCAGGCACATTGATTGATTCAGAGAAAACATCATGTTTCTGAGGTTCC